>JACAXG010000122.1:1820446-1909496 GCA_018881555.1 Amblyornis subalaris | reverse complement strand
CTTTCCTTTTTCTTTCCTTTCCTTTTTCTTTCCTTTCCTTTTTCTTTCCTTTTTCTTTCCTTTCCTTTTTCTTTCCTTTCCTTTTTCTTTCCTTTCCTTTTTCTTTCCTTTCCTTTTTCTTTCTTTTTCTCCCAGTGCGGCCGGAGTCGCGCTTCCCCACGGCCGTGCCCGCGGCTGGTTTTCCGCCCCGCGCCCGGGTGCGTGCTGCGGTGCGCCGGGAAGCGCCGCTCCGCAGGGCTGGCGCGCTCCCGTCCCTCCGCGGGGCGGAGGTGGCGACCGCCGCTCGGAGTCTGCCCTTACCCGGTTTTTGAACTTTATTACAGAGTTACTCCTGTTACGGTGGTAAAAATCCCTTTGGCGCGCGGCTTTCTTAGTGGTGGGTCACGAGGAGTTATTGGGTATTTGCGGTTTCGCGTCGTAGTTGAAGTTCAGTGCCCCAGGTTTGGGGGCTGCTTGTCTGTAGCAGAGAAAACGTGGAGCTGCTTCTGTCTGCCTTGTCGCTGGTGCTTGGTGGAAGTGCGTATGTGGAAGCGAGCTGATTGACATCTATTCTGCAGGGTTAATCAATAATCAGAATGGTTATTAATGTAGTCCTAAATGCATTTTTATAGACCTTACTGAAAGCCTTAACTGTGCAGCAAGTTGTTACGGGGATGAAGTTTCTACAGCATGTCGTCCTCAGAAGATAAAAATATTTTTAGCAAGTCCAAAGTATTGTGCTCCCATTACTGGAATAGTGTGATGTATGCTGACTGTCATATGTCTTGATAAAGTTTCTCGACTTGAAACTAAGTAATAAACCCAAGTTCATTATGTGTACTGCCAACTTTCCTCACTACTTTTTAAGTGAAAATGTGATTGCTGGTGTTTTTTCCTTTACCTATTGGTATTTCAAAATCCAAAGCCTGAGAAGCTTGACTGTGGTGTGAAACTCAACTGTCGCAGGAAACTAACCATGCCTAATGTTTATTTTTTTCGTCATAACAGTATGCATATGTGAAAATGGACTTGTTCACTGAAGTCAGTACTTCCAGCTTCATGCAAAGATGTAGATGTTACATTAACTTAAACTAGCATCGTGTATCTCAATGACATGTAAAATCTTTGCTGTTCTTAAAATCTAGGTATTCTGATACTGAAGTTAAAAAGGCTTCTTTTTTTTTGTGATTCAAAAAACTTCCTGACATCTTTTAACACTGTTATAGTAGAAGCCTTTGAAGGGAGATGTTGACAAGAAGAGTGGTGTATAAATGCTGGTTAATCAAAAAGCAAATAGTCTTAAGAAGTATATTTTTAAAGAATTTCATTTTAAAAATGTAATGAGTAATTTTGCTGCGATCAGCATTTTTTCACATTTGCTTTAAAACTGCATTTTGCAAAATTTCAAGAGAAAATTAAAGTTCTCACTAGAGTGAGAATCTTTAATCTGTCAAATGTGTTTATGAGGAATATGTAATTTTGTTTTCCTTTTGTTCTATTTGAGAATACAATTATTTTTTTCTCTTAGTTGTAGAATTGCTATCTAATGTGGATGTATGATTCCTGTGGTCCCATACAACTACTATGATGAGTTTCCTCTCCAAAGTATTTTTTTTTTAATTTTCATAAAGGTTTTATTATTTTGTTTGATAAAGGAGGGAAAAAGAGGCATCTGTTCAGTTGGCATACTGTCCTGAGATACTAATAAAGATAACTTAATGTTGGCATTCTGTTTTGAGTAGAAATGATAGACGGAAAATACATGTAGTTCTTAAAGTGTACAAATCTGACATCACAAAGTAGAACCTCGCTAATAAACATGCTTTTCAGAGAGTAAAACAAAGATTACAGGCATATTAAAGGTGAATCAATTGATTGGTTTTTAAGAGATTTTTCTGAAGTAGAGCCTTTTATGTGTTTCACTGAAGATACAGGTGGCTGGTGACAACTGCAAGTTTGAGTATGCTCTGGGATGCTAAGTGCTGCCTGTGACACTTCAGGAAGACCTGGGGTTTTGGGGTGATTTCAGGGTGGTTTTTTTTGTTAGAAGATGCTAAATACTTTCTGAGAATTTAATTTCATTGGGTGATTTCCAAACTGTTAGTTGAAAATGCAGACCGTTAAGACTGGGGTTGGTTAAAACTGCCCTAGTAAACCTAAAGTAAAACAAGTTAAAATTTTTTATAAACCGTCTTGCGACTTCTTATTTCCAAGAACATTTAACAACAACAAACCAACAAAAGAATGTAGAAAGAAAAATTACACTTCCCTGCTGCATTAGTAGAGGCTGCATTAATGTATTTCAGTGGAAATAAATGTTGAGGGTAATTTGGATCCAAAACTTATATTTAGTGAGTGTAAGAATATGTAAAGATGAACACAGAGAAATCGTTTTTATTTGGATCAGAAAAATTCTATAGAAAGCTGTGAGAATTTGAGCTTTATGGCAAAGAAATTGGCTCTCTGTTTAAGCTTACTGCATTTGCAGGAAAATGTGACTCGAGTTAAACTGATAAAATTCAAAGAAACCAGTAATGGTGTGAACTGTAATTTTTTGTTCACTATCAAAAAAAGCAGACCAGATATGTACACAGATGTATGGGGTTTTTTAACTGAGGTTAGTGGCCTCCTTGTGTGTTAATAAGAGGGGAACATCAGGAACGAAAGTAAACACAGCAGCTGACTTTATGTTTTCAAGTTAAATTCAGTCATTCTGGTACAAGATTAATCTTCAGGTTTAACAAGAATTCAGAATTCTGGAAGATGATGCTCAAGCTTTTAAAGAGTCATCAACCACATTATTGTCCATAGGTTTCTGGCTCAGAAGCCTGTTTTTGATTTATGTTCTACATAGAATAGAATTATATAGCTTACTTTTTCCTGTAGTTGCTTCATAAATACCTGGTTTTACCCCACTTTGAGTTATGTGCTTGCCAAAAACACTTTGTATAGCCTAGTATGAATGAAGTTCTCTCTCCTTATGAGCTTGCTGTTCACCTACCAAACTTGTTTACTACTACCATCTGATGTAATCAGAAATGGAAATCATTGGTCACAATCAGAAACATGAAAATAGCAAAATATCAATCAATCTCGTAGTTTCCCTAGCAGTTGTCAAATTGCTGTTCGTTTGATTTGGTCTGTAGTCAAGAAAATTAATCTGCTTTAGGTGTCCTGTTGGGGGAGATAAGCAGTTGAGTATCTTGGGTTGTCCTAGAGAGTATTAAACAGGTTTTCTGCTGAACTAATCCTTTGTTAGCTGAAGCAGTCAGGATGTGTTAAGTGATAAGCACAAGTGTGTGTTTGTCAACTTTCTTTTAAAGGATATCCTGATTAAACATAGTCTTTTGTCAAAACGTGACGATGAGAGTTAGTTATGTATTAAAATGATGCTTATGGCTGCTGGTTCAAGGTACCATTCTTAATTCTTTTGCACTCATTAACTGTTGCATGTAATTGCACTCTTGCTTTTGGTTTTCCTGTTTTTGACCATTGTATATATTTTGTACTTTTAGCTTCATTTGGTGCTGCATATTTTTTATAGAAGGCTATATTTAAGAGACTTTGTTTTCTTTTCTCATTTCAGCATGTGAAAGTTGTGCCTATTTCTTCAGGTCTGTGGACGCGAGTTTTACATTGGAGTTAGAGGCAGCATTTTCGACACTGTGTTGCAGAGTGGGTAGGTGAAAAAGTATTTTGTCTACTCCTGTTGTTACCATTCCCCCCTGCTCCTGCTTCTTCCCTCTTGGCTGAAGTTGTTCAAACTCAGGTTTGCTGCCAAAAGAGCAGCACCATCCTCAACAGTGCATTTCTGTACTTCCCTCATAGTATAGGAACTGTCATACGTGAACTACATGGTAAATTAAATTATTCTGGTACCATACTGCCTTGCAGTTGTTTGTCGTTGCAGCAAGAGCTGTGAAAACACAAGGGTGAGGAATCACGTAACTGCCTTTGCTCACTGCAGCCTTAGATTAGCTTCAGCTGACCAAGAAACTGCACCCTAAATTTCCCATGAAAGCCAATGGAATGAATGCTTTCATGATTCAATAATCCAACCATTATCTTTGCAATTAACTTCCTTAATCACACTGAACTACAAGTAATTGAACTTGTTGCCATATGTATTCATTAAAAGACATGGTGTATTACAACTGCATTTAAAGTCAAAAAGAAGATAAATTATTCTTTCTGCATAGTGAATAGCAGAAGCAAATGAACCAGAATTATGTTTGCGTATGTACACTCTGTGGAAGTGCACATACTTCACACAAGTGCACGAGGTGGGCTCAGTACTGCCTATTAGGATCTTACCTTTTAAGTGAAACATTACTGTTTCTTGGAAGGTGGTTTGCATTAATCACAGGAATAAGGATGATCCCAAACCAGTTTGTGTATTGGCAGAAATCAAATCTTACCGTGTCATCTGCTTGTGGGTTTATACCATATGGCAAAATCAGGGAATGTTAACCCTATCCTTGTCTGTAGGTTGCATGGTAGCTACACCTGAAGTGGTGTGTGAGAAGGATGTGACAAAATTTCCATGTGTAATAAAGAGCAGGGCTCTGTTCTGCTGCACCTTGCAGTGATTTGGTTTAGAGTATTGCTCCAACTTTTGATTCTAGCTTACTAGGTAGTTCCTAGACTGCAGTACTTTGGAAAAAACGATAAACATTTTTAAGGTGAGAATTCAAAGCACATTTTTGCAGTGTTCCAGAGTAATAACATACTTCATGCATTTGAGTGTGTAAATTATGTTTCAACACTTTGAGATACAGACTCTTCTGTCTTAAAGGTCTTGTCCAACCTAAATGATTCTATGATTCTGTATGACTTCAGGCTTTTAACCATGATGTTTTCTGGGCTAGAAACACTGACAAAACTGGCAGTCAGCATGAAATGCATGATGATACAGTGACCCCAAAGACCACTGAAAATTAGAAGAATATAGCATCCAAATGTTTTATTGACTTGTAACATTAAGAGGTGACTTAGTTTAATTAATAAATTACATGTGATCCCGCTTTGGTTTTTTTAGGCTGCCTTTGTCTTCCTGACTGTGCTCAGCTAGATTAGGATTTTGTTTCTGGTTCCATTTCTGTAGATTTTTTGCTAGTTCTCTTCCTCATTTTATTATGCATTATACTGCATTCATTTTCTTACTCTTCTGGTTTGTCAGTTCACCTGTTTCTACTTTCTAGTCTCTAATTTGTCTTTCTTGCTCCATGTGTACAGGCAAGCTGTTTGTTCTGATTTTGTGTTACCAGGAAAACTACTCCTAGCTTCATGTTCCTTCCCCATCTCTGTTATCTGTCCTTTGCCAAAACACAATCAATGTTGAAATAATTACTGTGAAGTTATTCAATGCACAGTATATGACCTTGGATCTGGTGGAAGCTGTAGTGCAAAACTTGTTTTCTGTGGAGGAAACTTCTTGAACTCAAAAGTAGGTGATATGCTTGTTTTTCATTTGATTTCTGTCAGTGCTAGAAACTTTTTTTCTGTGTAGTAAAACCTGATAGAGAAACTGAATTGTCTTAATTGTCATTAGTTTGAAAGTCTGTCATAGAAGACTGTTTCTATATAATTGTCTTCTATTGTATAGAAGAAAATTATATAGAAATAATTTCTGTATATGCTTGTATATGTACAATGGTTTTCTAAAATAGAAAACGCATGTATGGAAGTAAAATTAAATGCTTTAAAAATGTAAAAGAAAATAACTTTTCATTGCTAAGTCTTTCCTGCAATGTCCCATAGCATACTCAGTTTGCTCATGGCAATTTTTGTCTTGCCATCATGTAAAATAAGTTTCAACTGCATATGTGTATATTTATATGTATGTACACTAATGTGAGTTCTATGTAAATGCAAAGGTCATCCTGTCTATACTGTTGGTCTTTAGCCTCCGCTGTATGTTGCTTGTTTTTGCTGTATAATGGTTGCTCTCTGTCGGGCTGAGGATTGGACAATAAATACAGTCTTTGGTGTCGAATCCTCAAGTAACAACATTATAATTCATTAGGAATTTTTTATTTTTGTGAACCCTATTTTTGACACATAGGGTGCATCTATTTTGTGTACAAAATTGATACTTTTAATGCATGTGTGTAACGAGTGTAGCCTAGTGTGTTGTGAACCATGTTATGTTCTCTTGGAGGAGCTATTTGTTGTGGTACTGGTTGCTGTTTCAGTGTGTACCTTAAAATATAATGAGACAAACTCATAGCACACACAGACACACACACAAAAAACAGTGTCTCAGCGGGATCTAGAGTTCTCAAAGCATGCAATCTGAAGACGACATTTGAACTGTCCTGGACTGAAGAATAAGTAATTCAGTTTTCAACCAAATAGTCAAATTTAAACTTGTGGACTTACCGAAGTAACTCGTTTAATTACGGGTATGTCATAAAGCGCAGAGTATTAATAGGGTGCATGGATTTAAATACTCAGGAGTTGTATTTGCTTCATAGGTTTTCTTCTCAGAATCATGTTACTTGCATAGCTGGTTGTATGTTTTCCTGTTAAATCACTTCACAGTATACTTTAATCAGGGAAAAATCATTATTTTACAACTAACTTGTGTGTTCCATTGAGACCTGGAAGAAATGAAGACTGTTAGAGAATGTATTACCGTGAAGTAAAACGGAAGGAAAAAGTTGTGTGATTGGTGTAATATTTAGGTGAAGGAATAAGTGAGAAGAGCTTGTCCATATATACTGAAAAGATGAAGCATTCATTTCAACAAAAGATGCAGGTTTTCTGGATACAGGGGAGCATATAAACAGAATTAGGGATATATTGGTGCTGTACTATTTCCTGAGTCTCCAGACAGGCTGAAATGATGACTTTTCCCTCATTTATGCAACTAGTGTATTGATCCGGAAAATTTCATCTAAAGGATGATGCTTACCGGGGCTAGTTTATTACTAATTGTTCCAAAAGATGAAGCAGAATTGAGCTGAGGAACACAGACCGCTGCATGAGAGAATTCCTTACAGTGAGAAACTGATAAGGAACATTGCTGAAGAAGTAGGGAGGAAACCAAATACAAATGAGACAGAAAGGAATAAGAACTGTGGAGTTCATTGGTGTCACCATATTTTCCTTGCAGACAACACTACTCTCCTAGAAAACATTAAGCAGGAATTAAAAATTCAACTTGTGAATAGAAATGTTATACTCTATTGTTGATCTTGAGGCAAATCTTTCACCTGCTGGAACAAGAGCTTATTCAAGTCATACTTGATTTTTGTGATACACGTCATCAACCAGACTTTTATTACTTTCCAGCCTCTTGACTTCAAGTGTGCGATTCTTAGAGCTTTTAGTCCTAGAATTAGATGATTGTTCATGCACATGCGTCTTCCTTTTAAAAAATACTAAAATTCTTCTCGTGTGGAGGAAATCTTTAAATATAAAGTTGTAAATTAATAGTCAAAAATCAAACAGTCAATTACATGTGTCTTTAGAGTGTCACAGTTAAGCTGAGACTGGAAATTTTTTTTTAAACTATTTGTAGGGCTCTGAAAATTTGTAAGTTAGTAAAAGTAGTTTCATGCTTTGAAGTTAAATGTTCATTTGAAAGTCAAAACTTTTTGGTGTCTTCCTATGAATCTGTGATGGTTTTTGGATACATGGGAAGTGAGATTTCTCCCCTTCCTCCCCCCACCCCAATACTATTTTCTTAAACGAAGCTGTGCATATTTAGTTCTGCAGAACAATAGGAATCAAAGTAACAAAAGTAGATGTCTTCCATGCTGCAAGGTAAAGCTGCTGATAAACACTGTATCCTGGAAGACTGTTATGAATTTTTCTATTTTCACAAGTAACTAGAGTTAAAAATGAATGATAAAAGGGATGTTTCATATAGCATTTTTCCAGAAATTTTGATTGCTATTGTGATCCAGCTACTGGTTTTCTTTCTCTTTCTTTGTGCTGTGCAAGCTAAACTATTTTCTTTGCAAGAGGAAAGAAAATATTCCACAGTTCATAATTTTTACTTTTATCACAATGTTTTTCTTTCTTCCTTTAAGCTATTTACCATTACCTTTGCATCATTTGCTACCATCTTTCATTTTCTCTTTCCATTTTTTAAATACAGTGTTGTTACAGATTTCTTAGCAGCTGATTTAAATGGAGGAATCTCTTTTATAGCCTTTCACACACACTAGTTCTTTTGTTATATCCCTTCCTGGGTTTTGCAGTTACCGTTTTGTTTGGCGTTAGCATCATGGTTTTGTTCTGTTTCTTGCAGCTGTATTTCTTTCTCAATCTTCACCTTTAATGATAAATTATAAACCAGATTGTCCAGTTATGATACTTCTGTGCTTTGTAAGGCTGTGTAAATTTTCTTCTGACCAAATTCAAGAGAGACAGCTTACTGTTAGTTTGTTTGGGATCCTGGATGTTTAGAACATGACTTGTGCATAGTAAAGTATAAAATTATGCAAAACTATACACAGGTGGCATTATATAGATACATTTGTGACTTCAAGTATAAAACTTCTAAATTTAAAGCCAAGTATCCTCATCTGTACAGGACTTCATTCTGTATAGTGTTTATTTACAGATATGTTCTCATATTCGATTGCTTATTAAGAGTTAGGATGAAGATTCTTAGTAAGGATTGTGTTTAGTGTGCTATTGATAATTCGAAAAAGGTATATATGTGAAAGGAATACATTGCTGTAACTTTAGTAAATTTTCTTAATAAAAAACCTGTGTTAACTCATGAGGAAAACTTCCCATATTTCGGGGTTAAACTAGCTAGGAAGCATAGACATCAATCTTTGTTGTTAGTAAAGTTTGTATTTATACTTCAGAAAACAATGCTATTGGAAATTTTAAATGAGTGATGATACCACAAAGAAAAGCAGTCATCTTTGATGACAGTTTCGAAGGAAGTTTTGCCTCTGTGTCATGATGCCTGCTGGATCTCTGGAATATTCAAAGTGCTTTATGGTTTATTGTCCTTTTGGATGAGCTTAAAGCCTTCATACTAAGTGGGGATATTTCTCATTCACTTTAAGAATGAAAATGCATATTTTATGTTCATAAAAAAACTAAACTTGTCACTCTTAATTTTACAGCTCTTGATAATCACATGCTCAAGGTTGCTTTTGCGTATTTTGCAACTTCAAAAGGAAAATGTCATTTCCTTATGTTCTTGCCCTGTTCTTGCATAAATGCAAAGTACATAATGTTTTTCTCTTAACCTTTTAATTACTGTTATGCGACTCTTTGAAAGTGTACAGTATCTTGTTACCGGTATAGGAGGGAGCTTCAGTAGTTGACAACAGAGGCAGCAGAGCAAGCCGTATTGCTGGCGGAGCCACTGAGAATTCAAGCCTACAGAAGAGCAGCTATCAGTGCTAAGACTGTGCTTCTAGGATGACTGACAATCAGCAACTTGAGCCTCTGTTTGGAGGGTGTCTTTATAGTGGAGGAAAGGAGGCGTGCTTATTTGTGATCATTGCCGATAATTTCCTTTTGCTTCAACTTACTGAAATGGCAGGTTTTATATTTGTAAGGTCAGTTTATTTTTAATACAAATATATGATTTTGAAATCTCCCATAGTTTGCCTCTACTTTCTTTGAAATGTCTTTATTTTGGCTCCAGTGGCATTGTAGTTCACAATAAGTCCCCATTTTGGAAGTAGGAGTTGCATCTCCTTTTCAAACATGTTTTGTGGAAGAAAGAGTAAATGAATATAGCAATTATCTAGAGACATTACTGCAGAAGGAGAAGATAATGGAAATTTTCACTCTTCTCATGACCCTTAACTTTTTTTTCCACAGTCAGATTGTATAAAAATTAATAAGGTATGCATTAGAACAGTTAATTTAAATTTAACAATGATTTTTCACTGGAATAGCTTGAAATTGTCATGTTTTGAAGTTTTCCCTTTTGGGAACAGTAATTCATTTGTTGTCATGTAGAACCTTGTAGAAAAATGTTTAATTTATATGCATGGAGAGAGGTGCTTTTTGAAAGAATTGTTTTCCCTTAAAATTGCCCCCACTTTTTTTTATTGTTTTAGCTTGCTATTTCATAATAAAACCTTTGATCATATTCTTCCTTATTGTTGACTTAAAAATAATAGCATAGAAGGATGACTAGCTAAATTCTAGGAAAATCATCAATACAAATATAAGTTTCTCTGAGACTATTGCATTTGTAATTAGTTGAACTGTACTGAAAAATTCGTGACTTCTAGAAAATAAGAGAGGAAGAAAGTACTGCAGTTGAAAGCTGGGGAGGATAATAAGGTGGTGTTATTTACATATAGCCTTTTTAAAAATTAAAAGATTGTTTATAGGATTAATTTGATTCCAAAAGTAATGCTAAATAGATACTTGCCCTAGTTTTAACGTGTGAATGTACTCTAAAGAAGTATTTTGCAGCGGTAGACCTACCCTTCTGTTTCCAACTATACGTGACTCACAAAGATTTTAGAAACCTAGAGTTGCTGACTTTCAGATGTTTGTTATATGTTTTTGTTCTGAATGCAGTGGGTTTTATACTGGAATTGCAGAATCATTAGCATAAATTACTATCAGAAATTTAAAAATGAGAGAACAGCTGACGTAGTTTCAGGAAAGGCATCTATTGCCATAGTCAGTTGTGGAATATGCCTTATTTAGTCAGGGAAATTGACCGTGGTAGGTACAGAAGAATACTATGTTTCATTAACCTATAATTGAGTGCCACACTTTGTAGAGGCCTTTTACTGGACTGTTTACTTGGCACTATAAATGTTACCTGTTTTTAAAGAAATGTCCAAAATCAAACTAAGCTTTCCAAGCAACTGGTTTATAGTTCCTACTCAATAATTCAAGGAAAGAATAAACTCAAACTAGCTGTAATGTGTTCTATTGCTCTTACCTTACCTGTCACCACTTAATAATCCTCAAGAAATGCAAAAATGTTGCTGTGAAATAGGAGAGGTGGAAAGTCTTATGGAGTAAAAAAAAGCAGTCTTAAGATGTTAGAAGATGATTAATATGTTTGGAATGATGGAATGAGTGCAGGAATAGAGGAGGGTGTTGCAGCTTTGGTTTGGTAGCTGTCCTTGTTTTGAACAATTCCGCTTACCTCATTTACCATAGGTCTGAAAGAAGGAGCATTCACCATGTAATCGGTACAGTACTTCTGACACTCAGAAGGCAGGTGCTGCTTTCTGTGAGGTAGCTTTGTGCTGGAAGAAGCGTTTATTGGGAAGGGTTAGACAGCATGGTTACTTGCCCTGCCTGCCTGTTCTCTCGCTGTGTGGCCTCACGGGGAACTGGTGCAAGCAGCTCGCTGAGGTTAACTAGCTGTGTTGTGAAGACAGCTGTGCTGGGAAAACTGAAATGGCACAAGGGCAGTGTGAGCTCACATCCCTGCTTGAAGAAGTACTTGTCAATTGTATACGGACTGTGCACAAGGAAGGATGTCAAGGTACCTTTGTAAGCAGGATTTGGCTGCTCTTTTGACTGTTTCTCAGCTGGACTTAAATAGTGAATAACTAAGAAGTAGCCAGCAGAAAACTTGCATACAGAGAGAGATTAGGGGTATGGTAGGACTCTTCAGCCTCTCTAGAAAGATTTTAGTGAAAATTTTGTGAAACACTACTGAGAGCACACTACCTTCTTGTGTCAACTTTTTCAGCACTCAGGGCCTTGCAAACCCTTTTACCAGAGCAGCCTTTAGCAGATCTTTGTCACCACATTAAATGCTTGATGTTACAAAGTATTCTAAAAACATCTCTTTCACCACTATTTGGGAAAGAAAGAGATTGAACAAATGGTCTTCACAAACTTGAATTTTGTAATTTTTTTGTGGATTCTGTATGAGCAGAGATATGAAAACACTGACGAAGTAAATGTCATCTTTTCCATTAATCCAGAATATCCTAAACATATGCATTTTGTACTTCACCTTGCAGAACTGCCATGGTGTCAGTTTATCTTTGCATTCTTCTAGAAGGTTTTTGCATTTGGTTTGTTTTTGCTTTCAGTCAATGACTGAGAAGGCTTATCAGTTATACTGCTGGCTAAATAAGGAGATGATGAAAAGTGTATTTTTAGTATTCTTGTACTTGAGTAGTACCTTGGTCAACCACCTGTAAAAACAGTGGCATTCCTAGCAGTTTTCTTATACCACATCCCTCCAGGGGGCATGCTACAGTTAATCAATGTGCTGTAATTGTATGGGGAGGTGTGTAACATAGTATTGATGTAAAAGGTTACAAATTGGAATAGTGTTTCACTCGAGCATTCAAATAATAGCAAAAAATAGAATCAAAATCTTCTGGTAAGATTCTAAATTCTTCTGTAAGAAACTAATTTTCGTAATCAGGCTCTAGACTTAACAAGCCGGTGCCAGGTCAGTTATTCTTGATTTAATGTTTAATTGTTTTGGTTTGGTTTCTAACACAAACATAGTTAAAAGTATAATAATTTAAAAATACTCCTTGTATCACGTTGAAGATGTGAAGACAGTTATACATTTGAAATGATGATGGTTCCCTGTATTGTAAGAAGCCCAAAGCTTTGGTGATCTTTTATTAGACCAAGTAAAAGAGCTGACTAGGTGATGAGCTTGATGTTTAAAAGAGTTCCTTTATGTTTTGGCTGCTGTAGCAGGTTAATGGTTGTCAGCCTAATGGCAAAATCTGAGGAACTGTCTTAGGATATAGTCATTGAATGATGTATCAATTTTAAGTACAGGCACATGACATGACTGAAGGTTGTAATTTTGTGGTGTTATTTTACCCTGTTGAAGCTGGTCTAATCCACCATCCTGGAGCAGCGGTTCATTGTGTGCTGCAGTGAGCTACAGCTTCAGTTTTACGGATACAGGCCAATTGCACAGAGAGTTGTAACATGGGTCACTGCATCCGTCTGAATTGTGTTTCTTTGGATGTGTGCTGAAAATATTTTCTTCTGAAAAAGTCTGCGGTTTTTTTTGTATTGGTGTATATAGAATTAAATATGAAATTGTAAGAATACATGTTGGTGATGGTAATACACCAGTTTTTTTTCACAGCCTTCTGCAAAATTGCAGAGATTTCTTCTGTTGAATAAATGCTAAGTTAAAAACCAAATTAAAGCCTCCATGACTGGAGTTACATCAGTAGTTGTTTTTTTTCCTGCCCTCCAGTAAATAAAAGGAAGGGTTGGTGCAATAAAAGACCATCCTTAATACTTGCTACCACATCTGCATGTAAGCTTTTGTTTAATGAACGGGATATGTATTTTACAATTAAAATATGCTCTTTAGGAGCCGTACCTGAATGCTGGTATACTCAATGTACTGCTAATAATTGAGAATTAATACAAATATTGCATAGTAATTACATTCTAGTATCCATGCAATTACGTACAGTGTGATATGCATGACATCTAGTAACCATTTAATTGACATTTCTTTAAAATACAGGGTTTATATTTTTTAGTTCTCATAATGTAAAAATGATTTTGCTGTTTGCCAAAATTAGATGTTGCATTTAAATATACTGTTAAGATTCAGTTTTGTGGGTACAAATAAGTCTGTATTGTTGCCAGAGAGGAGTGAACACACTTACATTTTCTTCCATCTCACACTAACACCTGTGCTCCTTCGTGAGCAGCTAAATTTAGCTGAAAAGGTTTTAAGCACCCTAACCTAGTCACAGCCTACTGTTGTGAATGACTTTCCCACTCTTGGGAAGCAGCAGGAACACATGATTAAGAAGGATGAAGTGAACCAAACTGCTCCTTTAAGCACAGACCCCATATAAACCAGTACTCTGAGCAGTCCTTTTGCAGGCACTGCAAGCCAGCATGATGGCTTATCTTTACCCCTTTCTTTGCAGTGGATCCTGCCCCTTCTGAACCTCTCTTTCAGCTGAATAACTAATCTAACTTAGCATAGAGTGCTGGCAGGTTGGAGAATTGATTTATCTTGTAGAAAAACTCTTGGGCACTAGAGTTGGTGCAAGATAAACAGTTCATGACCTTGAGCAGGTGGGAATACTGAACCAAGGGCAGTGGGAACCTCTCTTTCCACCAAAGTGCTGAGAAGCTGTTTGGATCCACTTCTTCCGTCTTGTAGAATCACTCCCTTGGTCTCAACTTTTTCACTAAAATGCTTTTATGGAAGAGTGTGGTGAAAGTTTCAGAAAACTTAAGTGCCTTTCAGAAGTGTTGTGATACTTTGTTTCTTGTTGGCATTTTGAAGCTGATGCTTGGCTGGATTGCTACAGCAGTGTTAATCAGTAAAGAGACTTAACTGGCAGATAGATGCTGATTTTTGAATAAAGAACCTGTAGTACTCAAGCTCTTCTCTGTTAGTAGTTAGAGCTTCAAATTGTTAATATTCTTAAAGCATGTTCTTTGATCCTTGTCCTAAGAATTTGATGGTAGGTGATATGTATTTAGAAAAATGTACTGAAAATCAAGGGTTTTTTTAAAAGTGCCATAGGTATGCTTAAATGTCTTGAATTAGTTTTGTTCAAGGTCCCCTGTGCCCTGTTGCAAATGCAGGCTTTACCTGAGTGGCTGTGCATTTGCTCAGATGTGGAAGTAATATTGTACTGTAGACCCAGAGCCTGCAGCCAGCTTATTTATTTTCATAAGCATTTGTTATTCTTGATCTTTTATGAAGCGAACTGTAGTGGAATAAATGTAAGAATGAAGTGTAACGCAGCTGAACTTGCTAATTTCTATTGAGACATGGGAAAAAGTTATGTGGTTGCTATTTTTTTTCTTGAAAAATAAGTTCCTAGCCATAGTGGATAATGTGTATAGGAAAGGGGTGTTCTTGGGAAGAATAAATAACAGGAATTATTGCTCTTTTATATTGAGCTTTCTCTGTGACAGCTTTTACTAGTAATCTTGTCTTTTATTTCTTAGTGTGGTCCTGAGGAGCTTCTTCTGGTGTCAGTAACAGATCTTTTACCATGAGCAATTCTACTCCAGCTACAGGTATACATTTAAAAAAAAAAAAACAAAACACCACAGTTCTTCAACTGATTTTTCTGTGTGTTGGTTTGTTTGTTGTTTTTTTTTTTTTCTTTCTTGTTTTGTGTGTGTGTTTTAAGAAAGGTGCAGTAAGTGTATATGTCTACCTGTAGTTTTAGGTCAGACAAGAAGACAAAAATGAGAGAAAGCTGGGTATTGCTTTCTTTAGTGTTACTTTCAGAGTAGGTGGACTTGGAGCATTAATGGCCAATGGCTGCATAAGTTAACTTCATGTCAAATAAATTAACTGAATCGTGACATAGACAATTGCCTGTCAGCCGTGGTTTTCAAATAGTTTATTTTATGTTGGAGCAAGGGACAGAGCAGATGACCTCTTCATAAGTATCTAAGACTTGCTATGTTTTCAATGGGGAAGAAGAAGAATGAAGAATCTGAGGAGCTAATTTGAGGAATTTTCATTTTGATTTCTGAGGAGCTAACTTGAAGATTTTTCTTTTTGATTTCTTTGACTTTCACATGTCAGACTGTTCATACTTCTGATAATCAATTCAATGTGATGTCCAAATGTTTCTACTTGGCTTGAAATAGCACTAACTTATAGCTTAGCAATGTAATAATTGCAGTATATATTATTAGTTACCAGAGGAATGACTGATCCTTCACAGTGGTATCCAAGATGTCTAAACAATATTAAACTTTAAAATAATATAGGCGTTTGTCTCCTAATATATCCCCAAAACTCCCATTCTCCTTAATAACTATATAAATGTAAAATTAAATATAAGCTCTATTGAGATGCATCTTTTTACCTAATACAACTCCTTCAGCTGCAGCATTTGCTTTTTGTTGTTATGTTTGGGGTTTTGGGGCTTTTTTGGTCTGTGGGGTTACATATCTAGAATATCACACTGCATCAAAATTAGTCATAAACCGTACCTGTAGAAAGAAGCATGGTTTAAAAAATTGTGAGGTCTTTATATTTGAGATGTGCTAGCTTTTATTGCTGATTTAAGGTAACTTTGCTAAAGTGTCACAGAAGTTAATATAATTACAACAGGAAAAGAAGCACTTCAATAGTTTGCCACATAGCTCCATTTTGTCGCCTTTGATAATGAGTCAGATCCCAGAAGGTACTGCTTCTGCAAGAGTCTCTCATCTTAAACTAAAAGCAAAATTCATACTAGGCTTCATTTCCTGCTTTCTTTAGTCAAGCATTCATTGACTTAGTAAAGTCAAGGCCATTTTGAACCTGAAAAGTAACAAAATAAGTTGTTAGACTTTATTAGTAGTATGTTCTGTCATGGCTTGGTACTGGTACATGTTGAATATGTTCGTGTTTGTCTTAAAGACTCGTCCCAAACAAGTGTGCCATATACTCACATTTTTCAGAATGCGTGCAGAGCACATGAAGCTGTTTAAAATTCTTTGATGGAAAAATCAATGCATAACAGACTTTTCAGTCTTGCAGGTGGGAGAATTGTTAGGTGTGTTATGGTTGGGGCTTCAGTCATGTAACTTGAAGTCTTACAGGCTTCCAGTAACAAAAAGACCCTTTGTAAACATCCTTATGCTGAATGACTTGTGTGAACCAGTTCTTAGCCTTAGACTGTACTCAAAACCTACAGCAAAATCTAAAATTTCTTATAAAGCTCATGCAGATATTTCTTTCTAATCTTTTTTTTTGTTTCTCCTTTGAAGGCTAAACGCAACAGATTAGGTGTTAAAGCTCTCTCTCGCCTCCGTTGCAACTGCTTCTAGAACAATATGTGTGTTCCAGATGTGGTGTTCTTTTAAAAGTGCTCTCAAGGACTCTGAGTAATGTCCTTGAAATGTAATCATTGGTCACTTATACTTACTTACGGGGCACTTGGTTACAGGATCCAAATAGGTGTATATATTCAAAAAACCCCACTTCTGGCAGTATGCCAAAGTGGAAGACTGAAGAGTTTGTATGGATTTCATGCTGCCTGTCCTTTTCAAAGACTTCTTGAAACTTAAATTCATTTGGAACAGCAGGCTTTCTTTCATAAAGTAAAAACAAAGCCCAAACCTTGAGTTAGCAACTCAGTCACAGGAAGGTCAGTTGGTGATAAACAGAAAATTAATGTATTCCCTCCTAGTTACGACTTTCCCCTCTTCTGTGCAACTAACATTTTGTAAATATCTTATGTAGGCATTTGGGGAGAAGTTTCTGGCCTCTGTTAAAAAAAAAACCCCAACAAACCAAAACCAAAACACAAGAAATTAAACAAACAAGTCCAAAGCAAAGCCAAACACACCACACCATCCCCTTGCAGTTGAGATTTGAAATAGCTGATGAGGTCTTCTTACACCGTCCCTTTGTTAGATATGAAATATCCTTTTTAAGATTTAAAGTCAATGTCAGTACTGAGGCAGCAGTTTCTCTCCTTTAGGTTTTGATGTGTACACTGTACAATAGGTTTGTCTTGTTTGCTTGTCTGTCTTCCTCCCTAAAATATTTTAGATAATGAGAAGAAAAAAAGTAAAGGAAACAGATCACCATGTTCCCCTTCACGTGTCCTTCATATTCGTCAAATTCCAAGTGGTGTTACTGGAGCAGAAGTAATTTCATTAGGTCTCCCTTTTGGCAAAGTAACCAATTTCTTGATGCTCAGAGGAAAAGGTCAGGTATGTAGTTTTCAATGTTTCAATTACAAGAGCAAGGCTGAAGATGTGGTTCATGTTATGACACTTTTGGTCTTGTGTTTAACTGAAATTATTGCAATAATGTCTAAATATTTCATTGATAGCTGAAGATTTTCATATTATCAAATGTGAAAAGATGTTATGAAATTTATTTTAAATTTTAATATGCTTTTGGATTAAATAATGACCTAGAAATTTGTTGATAATATTGCTAGACATTATATCCACTTTATGTAGGTCTATATAGATGATAACTACATTGTCACTATAGATAATGACATATGTCTTGGAAGAGCCTGTCTGATTTAAGTTACTAACATGCATGTTAATTTTTGTAACATTTTTTTAATCCTGTTAGATGTGACAGTAGTTTGCATCATGAATAAACACAGAAATCCTAAAAATAATAAGCATTCATTCAAAAAATTGCCTAGAACACAGAGCTGGATTAATACAATGCATAAACTGATAGCTGTTTAATGTTCTGTTCCAACTTTTTAAATCAGTATGTGTATCAGCTACCTACGTAATAATGTTTGGTTTCAGTAAATTAACAAATTCATTAGCAGTGTGGTATTTTTAGCAGCTTCCCATATGTCATACTTATTTCACCTCTTCTTTAATGACTTAGTATGCTTAAAATGTAAAACTTTCTAGGAAAACCCACAAATCAAATAAAACAGCCCCATAAACATGCACACACAAATACATTCTAATGCTGAGCAAATCAGTACTGTACTTTCACATCATCTTTTTCTAGTGAGAGTGGAATTGGGAAAAAATGATGCTTTGATGCTTTGTTCTCTCCTGTAGACAAAACCAGCACTGAAATTAGCTATGTATTGGTTGCAGGCATTTTTGGAAATGGCTTCTGTAGAAGCTGCTGTTTCTGTGGTGAACTACTACACTCCTACTACACCTTACCTCCAGAATCAGCCAATTTATATTCAGTATTCCATTTACAAAGAACTTAAGATTGACAATCAACATAATCAGGCTGTAAGTATAATATTTCCATTTAACAGGATGAAATTGCATGAGTTGTGTCCTGGTTTTGGCTAGGACAGAGTTAATTTTCCTCATAGCAGCTTGTGACAGAAAGTATTAAGGCCATTTCTGCTTCTCACATTGCCCTGCCAGTGAAAGTGCACAAGAAGATGGGAAGGGACCCAACTGGGACAGCTGATTGCAACTGACCCAAGGGATATCCCACAGCATATGATGTTGTGCTCAGCATTGAAAGCTGGGGGAAGGACAAGGAAGGAGGAATGTTCAGAGTTGTGGCCTTTTTATTTCCAAGTAATTCTTACATGCATTGAAGCCCAGCTTTCCTATGTTTAAAAACCTCTCTGCCTATGGGAAGTAGTAAAGGAATTCCTTGTTTTGCCTTGCTTTCACACACAACTATTGCTTTGTCTGTTAAACTGTCTGTAACTCAACTCATGAGTTTTCTCACTTCCACTCTTCCAATTCCCTCTCCCATCCTGCTAGGGGAAAGTGACTGAGCAGCTGTGTGGCACTTTGCTGCATACCAGGGTTAAACCACAACATTAGTAAATAAACAGACTACTTTTCACTATACCAGTAGACAAATTCTAATATATATAATTTCAGTAACTTCTTACAGACACGGGACTTCTCAATATCTGTAAAATTACTGTGAAGGAGCTCAAGTTCAAAAGTATTTCATCGTGATGAGCAGGAAGTGAAGGTGGCAGGAGGACTGCGTGTATGAAGAAGGAACTCCTGACTGAGCCTAAATATAAAAGAGAGGCATAGAAAAGTTAGAATCATGGACAGGTGACTCAGGAGGATCGTAGAAAATTATCTGAACATGCAGGGATGTGATTAGGAAAGTCAAAGGCCACATGGAGTTGTTTCTGATGAGAGATGTTGTGCTGGTTTGAAAGTAAACCAGCAGGGGAAATTAACCCCATACAAATGTCTAGCAAGAGATTTTGGGTCAGAGTTACAATTTTAATAGAAAGGTTACAATAAATGCAGTAATACAGAAACAAAACTGGCTTAAAACCACAAGGTCAGAGTACAAGCTGATACCCCATTGACCAGGGTGGTAGCTGTACTCCGGTTAAGCAGTAATGGCAGTGCTATTGAAAACAGTGGTCGTGTAGAAGATCTGGAACTATGGGAAGTTCACCTTCTCTGCTGGATACTCAGTGGTGCTTGTCTTTCAGTCCCCGGGCCTTTTATTTGGTGGTTCTTAGGTGGTATCTCCCCCAGGCGGGGGATTTCTGTAATGGAAATGATATAATCCTATGAGTCATAGGATATTTCTGGAACTCTTTTGGTGGGCCATTAGCAGAGATGACCCTCTCAGGATGGGTGGTGCTGCTGTTTCCCCGGGGGAGTTACCACAGTTAAGATAAGAAACACTATCCCACCTCACATGATCTACCTCTCCTCAGCTCATATCATGAGGGACCAGGTGTGTACCCAGCTACTGTGAACCACCCATCGTTAACCAGCTCATCAAGAAATTATGTGGATGGTGATAGAATACATACTTTGGTTAACCCAGGACGGATGTGAAAAGCAGCAAGTATGGTTCCTCAAAGTGTATCAGCAGTAGAAATAGGATTTTTTTTTTTTAATATGTGGGCCTGCTGCTGAATGGGATGGGGGCCCTGGTAACAAAGGACGTGGAAAAGGCAGAAATACTGAATGCCTTCTCTTCAGCCTGTAGTGGTTAAGATGTGCCTTTGGTATTATCAAGCACATGAGAACAGTGGGAAAATCTTAATGAAGGAAGTAGAGAAGAATCTCATTAGGCAACACTTAAACTAATTCGATAAACAAAAATTCTGTGGCCCTGATGAGATATACTTGTGAATGCTGAGGGAGCTGGTTGATGTCATTGCCACTCTACAATCTTGGAAAGGTCATGGCAGTTGGAAGAAGTTCCTGAGGACTAGAAAAGAGAAAATCTTTACTTCTACTATCTTGAAGAAGGACAAGGAAGATCAAAAGAAAAATCTGGGGAACCACTGGCTGATCAGCCTTACTTTGGTCCCTGGGAAAGGAATGGAGCAACTCATCCTGGAAATTATCTCCAAACATTCTAAGGAGAAGAAAGTGGTTAGTCAAAGTCAAGCATGGGTTTTAAAAACGACATTATGCCTGACCAATGTGATGGCCTTCTATGGTGAGATGATTGGTTTGGTGGATGAGAGGAGAGGATATTGTTTATCTTGACTTTGGCAAGACTTTCAGCATTGTTTCCAATAACATCCCAATAGATGAACTGATTTAATACAGTCTAGTTAAGTGAACTGTGAGGTGATTTGAAAGGCTAAAATGGTTGTGACCAGAGGCATAAAGCTGGAGTACAGTCACTAGTAGAGTACCCCAGGGGTTGATGCTTTGTCCAATAATGTGTAACATCTTCATTAATGTCCCAAATGATGGGATAGGGAACATCCTCATCAAGTTTGCTGACAGTGCAGACGTGGGAGGAGTCGTTGACACACCAGATGTTTGTATTGTCATGCAGAGGGATCTTGAAAAACTTGAGAAATGAACTGACAGGAGGAATGTCATTAAATTCAACAAAGGGAAATGCCAACTGCACCTGAGAAGTAACCCCAGGTACCATCTTACACTGGTGCTAACCAGCTGGAAAGCAGCCTTATAGACATGCCAAACACCATAATTAATTTCTTTCCTTGTAGTTTTAAAGCACTAAAAATTTATTTCTTAACCATATGAAGTGAAAAATGCAGTTGGTTGATTTAAATCCTAATCTCTAAGCAAGAAAATACTCTTTGCACAACAGGATTGGTTTATGCAAACCATCATATTACAGTTGAAATCTGTTTGGATTTTGTATTCCAGGATGAATTTCAATTGGCCTCCCATTTAGATACATAAATTATATTATGTGCATATCATGATTTTGTTCTCTGTAAGAATGTTGCAAGTAGTGATTTGGGCATAAATCATTCATTTGTGCTGACACAGAAGTCACTGAAGTCTTGCAGGCTTGTTAGTCTGGTAAATGGTGTTTGGGTCTTTCCTCATCTAAGACTGCTGGATTGGTTTGTTATCTGCAAAACCAAATAAATAACAAGATTTCTGTTTTAAGGATGTGGTTTGTATAATAGCCTCAGGAAAACTATTAGTATATTTGCAAATTAGACTCTTTGGATCTCTTTCTGAGTATTTTCAGCTTCATGCGTGGCACTTGCTTTCTTCTATAAAAACATTGTCTACTTTTAAAAATAAGCCATTTGGCACTTACATTTGAGTTTTATCTAAATTTTAAAGAGAACCTAGTAGACCAGCTGAACACTCTTAGTGTTCTAGTGCCTAGGCTCAGGCCTGAAGTACAAATTATTTTGCAAGGTTATGTGTTTCTGAAACTACGTAACGTGCCATGTGCCCTGTTTAGTCTGTCTTCCAAACAAATAGTGTAGCTGAGGCATGACTTCAAGTCACAATACTTCATTTGGAAAGGAACATCTCTCCATAGTGCTACTACTCACAGGTGGTATGAAGACCTTTGTAGGAAAGCCCATGAGACTTGTGTAGTCACAGAATTCCAAATTTAAGGAGTGAGATTTAAACCTATTTTTGTGGTTGACAGCTTGGCTCTGAAGGAAGAGTAGAGTATGCAACTTGCAATCTTAGCTCCTGAAGAGAACGAAATCCTAATAAAGCAGATCAAATAGTTTTTGGTACGCTGACATGTTGCTAGTCTATTACAATATTGTCATCAACAATATTGCTGGAAAAATAATTTAGAATGACAATACCATACTGAAGCAAAGCAAAATAATGTCTGTATGACATTACAACATAGTAGCAGTTTAACTAAAAACAAAAATTGTAATTCTGTGAATTACACTGACTAGTTGTAGGGGAGGAGCATGGAAATTAGGCGTTATGATTTATCTATAAATGTGGGATTTGAATCAATAATATGAAGGAAATATGCTTTCTTGAAGTTGCATTTTATGTGCAACTCCTTTTCTTTTAGGAGAACTTTGTTTCAGTATGAATAATTCACATGTAAATTAATTGTGGTCTCTGCTGTGACCTAATTTCAGAGATCCCAAGCTGCGTTGCAAGGTGTGAATGCTGTGCAGCATGGAAACCTGGCTATTACAAATGCTCTTGCTCCTGAAGGTGGGCTCCTTCCAAGTCATGGTTCTGTTCTTCGAATCATTGTTGAAAACGTTTTTTACCCTGTCACTTTAGAAGCGCTGTATCAGGTAATGAGGATTGCTTAAGAAAAAAAAAAGTTACAACCTGTTCCAATGTTGCTATTGTAAATTCATTAATTTATTTTTTTAAGTACCTGTGGTTCTTGAATCTTTTGAATGAAGACTGTCTCTTTGAAATTATTTCTTACAATTTTAGGGATCTAGGTTTGAAATAGTTCTGCACAGATGAAATTCAAGTAAACAGGGCTTCTGTACTCAGATTTTCATGTTGTCTCTTAGTTCCTTTCTGTGTAAGCAGCAACAAACTTGAGCTGTTACTTACAGTTTATGCTCTCATCATGAGCTAGTGAAATACTGACTGCTGTGAACTTGTGAATCTGTATTTTAGCACTCTTTGTACTGAGTAACTTTTGCATTGTATTTAGGGTTTTATATTCACTTGTATAATTCAATGCAAGTGATGTAATATGCAAATTGCTTGAACAAATCTTTTTGATTGTTCGTCATTAGAATGGCGTTTGATTAGCTCTGAAAGCCTAGAATAAGGGTAAGCTATAGTTTTGAAAGGCGTTACTGTAACTTCTACTGGGTATTTTGGCTATGCTGTTGAAAGCTCTTAAGTTTAAAAATTAGAAACCACTTCTTTGTGCCCTAAAGGTTTGTTGACGCTTTACAAATATTGCAAAGTCTTTCGTACTTGAAGGTATTGTAATTAGTAGTAAATTTATATAGTAAAAACCATGCTCCGAGGAGGAGCTTCTTAA
Organism: Amblyornis subalaris; assembly: GCA_018881555.1. NCBI lineage: Eukaryota > Metazoa > Chordata > Aves > Passeriformes > Ptilonorhynchidae > Amblyornis > Amblyornis subalaris. The sequence continues at coordinate 1,885,951 of JACAXG010000122.1, read as the reverse complement.
ATAATATGATTTTAAATAGTTGGGATGATTTTGTAAGAACCTGCAGTCCCTGAAGATTTCTTCCTGCTCTGCTAGGATCTCAAACAATAGTTGATTTTTAGCAACACTCTGTTTTCCTCTTACCTCTTAAAATTTTCTGTTTCTCTGCATCTCCCCACCATGATACTGGTGAACTAGTATACATATTAGTTGTCACTTGAATGTAGCAATTTGCCTGATCTAAACCTTTGTTTGTACCTATGAGTGTTGTTCACTCATTACTGCACCTGTGCAAATACTATGTCAGCTGTTCAGGATTATTAGTGCATTCAGAATAACCTGAGAACAAGCTCCTCTGGTTATGGAAGCTGTACTAGTTCTAAAAGTGCAACCACAAAGAGGAAATTCATGCTAATTTACTTTCATTTGATTTAAGTTTACTTCAGTGCAGCACAACTATATTTTCATTATTTGAATTGCCCTCACTCAACTACTTTTCCAGTATGTCTACAAAATTTAGCAATATTTGAAAAGGGATCCTATTTACAGTTCTTAATAGGGGACAATCTCCCTAATTAAAGCAGCACTTTGTGCCCAATAGCCACAATCTAACTTTCACTTCAAGTTGGTAAGGTTAATGGAAATGAAAGTTTCCTCTGACAAGCATAGCATCTTATGGAACACTAACAGGCAAGCTGTCATCCAAAACTTGGATTGTATTTTGTAAGTTGTCTTGCTTGTCAAGAAATTAACTTTTTTTAACCACAATTTAAAATATTTATCATAAAAAGCTGAATATGCAGTGTTATCTTTGCAGAAACAAAATTGGTCTATACAAGGTCTATTTAGTCTTTTGGATAAACATGGAAAAGCATATGTTGAGAAGCTACATTCAGACCTTTCTTAAGAGGAAGTGCTTTATGAACAGGAACTTAAAGACTAATTTTAAATTGCTGTGGAAAGGTTTCTGTTCTGTTTTCTATGACTAAATGATGACTGCAGCATTAAAACCTTTTCTCTGGGAAATGGAAAAACTGAGTACAAAGGGTTGGGACATTAGTCTTGTATCTATTACTCTAGAGTTAAGAGGATGGCAAGAGATGCTTATCCTTATCTATGGCCTCTCTTTCCATTGGAGGTTTAATATTTCTCAGGGGGTTCTGCTTTCCTGACTTTGCACTGATTCTAACAGTTTGTTTGAAAAGTAATAGTATTTCTCAAGCTCACCTTTCCTCTTTGACTGTTAATTTGGACGTATTTTTTCTGCACTTGCATGATAGGTCCTAGCTTTAATTTTGTCCTTACTCTTTGTGGCTTTGCTTTTGTATAGACACCTTCATGTAGTGCACATTCTCATTTTGAGTGTATATATATTTAAATTCAACCTTTAAAAGTATTTCTACAATGTTTACAGTTGCGATAAATCAAATACCATTTGATTGTTAAGTATAGGGGTAGGTTCCAATCCAGGTCTTTGTCTTGCTTCTTTCTGCTTTGTCGTCTGGTTTGGGCAGTGAGTCTTAATAAGCACATCAACTATTTAAGTCGTATTTTTGTTCAACAGATTTACAGAATTTGTCTAACATACAGGACATAAAAGTGGATACCTTGAAAGGCAGTTTGGAGTTCCCACCTCAACTGACTTCCAGTAACAAGGAATAATATTGGTAGAAATAGACAGATCCATCAGGTCAATGGCTGGCTCTGTGGTGTAATTGGATAAATTTTGGGATTTTTTACCATGGGATGTTCTGTTCAATGCCTGGTCTACTGACACCTGATGTGATGCACCTTTCTCAGAGGGGAAAAACAGTTCTAGTGTAGGAGCTAGTGAGGCTCATTGACAGAGCTTTAAACCAGCTTGGAGCGGGGAAGGGGAACGTGTATAAACTAGGGAACAAGAGGCTGGAGAGCAGCGCTGCGGAAAGGGACCTGGGGGGCCTGGTCAATCGCAAGTTGACTATGAGTCAACCCCAAGGTCTGGAGGGGAAGCCTTATGGAGAGTGGCTGAGGACACTTGATCTGTTCAGCCTGGAGGAGACTGAGGGGAGACCTCGCTGCAGTCTACAACTTCCTTGTGAGGGGAAGTGGAAGGGGCAGGTACAGATCTCTTCACTCTTGTGATCAGTGACAGGACTTGAGGAAACAGCATGAAGCTGAGTCGGGGGAGGTTTAAGTTGGATTGGAAAAGGTTTTTCACCCAGAGAGTGGTTGGGCACTGGAACAGGCTCCCCAGGGGAATGGTCTTAGCACCAAGCCTGACAGAGTTCGAGAAGCGTTTGGACAATGCTCTGAGGCACATGGTGTGACTCTCGGGAGTGTCCTGTGCAGGGCCAGCCATTGGACTCAATGACCCTTGTGGATCCCTTCCAACTCAACGTGTTCTCTGATTCTATAACTTGTAAAAGTCAATTTGTCAAACCTCAACTCTGATTCATTATCCACAGTTTCTCTACAGACACTGGACAAATGCCTGTTTGGACTATCCTTCCCTACTCTTAGTTGATTAATCATTGCTAAATCTTTAAGGAAATTTTATCCTTCTTTTGCATCTTTTTTAGCCTCTTCTTTAATTTTTTTTTTTTTTACCTCAAACAAAATTCTGAGTTCACTCAATTTTGGTTCAGCTCTCACAACAGAAATGTTTTTCAGAAATTCAGAAATTTATTTGAAATAATAAATGCTAGTTTTTAGTGTGCATGTATTCTTCATTGCTTCTGAAAGCCCATTGTTTTTTCCCTAACAGATTTTCTCTAAATTTGGGTTTGTCTTGAAGATTGTCATGTTCAATAAGAACAATCAATTTCAAGCTTTGCTCCAATATGCTGATGCAATGAACGCATATTATGCCAAAATGGTAAGTGTAGTGTATTCAGCTTGATTTTGTTTGTTTGTTTGTTGGGGTTTTTCCCCTGCTTACGTAAAGGGGAAACATTAGGAATATCTTGACCATTAACTTTGTGATTGCTCATTGTTCTAACACTCTTGTTGCACATCAATAACTTTGATATCTCTCATCTGTCATCAACTGCAAACAAATGTATAGCATACTCCAAGACTCTTTTGTGCTGAGGAGCCCAGATGTGGCCTCACCAGGGCTGAGTAGAGAGGCAGGATCACCTCCCTTGATCTGCTGGCAGTGCTCTTCCTAATGCACCCCAGGGTACCATGGCCTTCTTGACCACAAGGACACACTACTGGCTCACACACATCTTATTGTCCACCAGGCTCCCCAAGGTCCTTCTCTGTAGAGCTGCTTTCTGGCAGATCAGGCCCCAGCCTGTGCTCTACATTTGCCTTTCTTGAATTTCGGACAGTTTTTTTATGCTCACCTCTCCAGCCTGTTAAGATCCTTTTGAAGGGTTGCATGGCCCCCTGGGGTATCAGACAATCCTCCCAGGTTCATTATATCAGTGAACTTGCTGAGGAGGCATCTGCCCCGTCATCCAAGTCATCTTTAGTTCTCGTGTAAAAGAGAGCAGGAGGTAATAAATAGTCATATGTGTGGAAAATCCCTAGCAGTCTTTTCATGACATCTGTGATTCAAGTCCCTGGCAGACGAGAACTTTCTAAAACAGCAGTCAGGTCAGCAGACAGGTGTCTCTGTCTGCTGTAGCAGACAGTCACCACAACAATTACATGCCACTTCTGGGTGATCTTGGGCACTGGGTCCGTCTGCTCTGTTGCTTCGCTTGAAGTCATGCCCAGCTCCAGGAATTTCTATTAGAAAAGAACCTTAAAGTCATTGAGTCCAGTGATAAACCTAATACTGCCAAGTTCACTTCTAAACCACGTCCTTAAGCACCACATCTGCACATCTTTTAAATACCTCCAGGGATGGTGACTCCACCACTTCCCTTTTCTAGCCTGTTCCAATGCTTGATAACCTTTTCAATGAAGAAATTTTTCCTAATGTCCAGTCTAAACTCCCCTTGCAAAACTTGAGACCCTTTCCTCTTGTCCTGTCACTTGTTACATGGGAGAAGAGACCAACCCTCACTTTGCTACACGCTCCTTTCAGGTGGTTGTAGAGAGAGATAAGGTCTCCCCTGAGCCTCCTTTTATATAGGGCAAACCTCAGCTCCCTTCAGCACTCCTCGCAGGATGTGAGCTTCAGATCCTTCATCAGAGTCTGTCATGTGAGGGTCAGTTCATGCAGTTAAAATTTCCAAATTAGTATTCTTATTAATGTCTGATATTGTGTGTTGAGTGGGAGAGAAGTAAGATTAGAAACACAGGAAGTCAAGTCATGCTTAAAGCTGTGTTTTGTCCAATTGGCACAAGGAGATACAATACTTACTAACTAGTGGACTACACTAGAGTTCTACACAGAATATTTAGGTAAGGATAGCGGCAGCATAATTGTCTACTTGGTGTTTAAAAAGAGGACTTTGAAACCAGAAGATGAATTATTATTTGGATACAATTGCAAGGTGAAAACCCTGTAATGATGGAATGGTTTGGATTGGAAGGGACCTTTAAAGGCCATCTAGTCCAACCCCCTGTCCCCCAGGGACACCTTCAATTAGATCAGGTTGCTCAGAGCCCTGTCCAATGGGCATTGACCACGTCTCAGGGCAACCTGTGCCAGTGTTTCATTACCCTCATTGTAAAAAACTTCTTCCATATAGCTAATCCAAATCGACCCTTCTTCAGTTTTAAAACCACTACACCTTTCCTATCCCAACTGGCCCTACTAAAAGATCTGTCCTCATCTTTCTTATAGGCCACCTTCAAGTACTGAAAGGCTGCAGTAATAATATAAACTTACAGCAGTGGCTGCCAGAAAGTGTTTTGTCTCTGAAAATGTAATTGTTTTTCTTCAGGCTCTGGATGGCCACAGTATCTACACTGGGTGCTGCACTCTGCGTATTGATTTCTCCAAGTTAAGTAACCTAACAATAAAGTACAACAATGACAAAAGCAGAGATTTTACTCGCATTGACCTTCCTTTTGGTGATAGCCAACGAGCCCTGGAGACATCCTTACCTACTGCCTTTGGTAAGAAGCCTTCACTTCTAGTGCTAAATACACACTGAGATCATAATTTTTATGTTGCATTTGTGCTCTGGCTTCATATCAGGTTCACAGAAGGGTACATTTTGCATACATTTCTGTTTGTTAGGTCCAATAAAATTTGTATGGAAAGCATGAAGCCCAACTTAAGGCAAATGAATATCTGAAATTATAACATGAGGAACTCTCCTGGGCAAATTCAAAGTGTTGTAAAAAAGCTACAAAATGCTGCTAAAACGCTGTGAAATGGTATCATTGGTACAGGTAATGTAAATATTACATATCAGAATGGTCAATGGAAGTAATCAGAAATTGACACTGGTTGCCTAAGCTACTTGAAAAGAAGTGTTTTAAGGGTGTTAGCTCTTATTTGTTGATATTTTAGGATAACTGCCTGCTGCAAGAAACAAAACTATAAGAAAATTCAAAATTCTATACTTACTTTTATGTATCTGTGGTCATCTTCTAAAAGATAAAATTTTAGAAATTTTCTTAAATTTTAGAAGTCACTTTAGTGGCATAGAAGAGACAGTGTCTGCTTGAAGTGACACTGGAGAAGTGCTCTCAAAGCAATTTGAGCGATTTTAGCTATTCCTCTTTCTCTCTAATGACAACCATTAGCAATAATACACAGCTAAGAACTGTCTTAGCTGTTGAATAGGTATCTAAGTGCTGTCCAATTGATTAGCACAGTAAAAAGTGTGAGAGAATAATTCCCTATTTTTCTTTACTTTTCTGTGATAGCCAGGGCAGATACTGGGTTTGGTTTGGTTTTTTGGGTAGTTGAGTTATCCTAGAAAGTGAGTTGCAGTCACTGGTTTCCTGATTGTTTTTACTGCTCCCCTTAAAGGCAGGCCTTGGATCTTTATGTAATACACAACTGTCATTATAGTCTGGGGCAGAGGAGGAGGGTGGAATTTCCCATACAGCGTTATAGAAATGTGCTGTTATAGATGTAATATAGTCTAATTAATTAGATAGGTGCTATTTGAAATGTCAGTGGAAGGGGAAAGTACAATTCGAGTAGTTTATTTCTGCCCTTGCTGGTAGGGCAGAAATAACTATGCTTTTGGAGAATAACACATGAACATTTCTCCATATCTTTCCCCTCATGCTTCCAAGTTTCTCGTTGCTAGCAGTCTTGTTTTCATTTACTGTAATACTAAGAAGTAGTGCTACAATAGTCTGATGTCTGTACCAAAATTTGTTTGTGGTGCATTCACAGTGAAGCAGCTGCATAGATATTAAAAAAAAAAAAAGCTGTAGACAGGGAGAAGTGTGCTTCCTAGCCTTCCTGTCACTGGTGACAACATGCATATATTGTCAGTAGCATGTTCTGACAGGCTTAGTTATAGAACATGAGGAAAAGATATTGTAAGTCATGTCAGTACTTCCACAACCGATGTTATTACTAGTGGATGTAGTTTTGATGTAGAATTATAAGATGAAGCTGGTAACTATCAGAATAGTACATCCATTTCTTTCTGTGGACCTGAAGTCCTCTTAACAGCAAAACTGAACTGCTCTTGAAACTTGTTTTTCTTCTGTTTTTTAAAATTTTCTTCTGTTTTTTTTTTTTGTGGAAAATATACTGCACTATAAAAAAGCAGATTTTGTGAGTATTTTGCATTTAAAGAATTCTTGCATCCAGTGAGCATAAGCAGAGATACATGAATTAGCATGCTTAGAAATCTAGGCTGATTGCCATGAAGCAAATGAATTAAACAAAAAAAAGGGCAACAAAGAATTCCAGATCTTTCTGCATTAGCTCAGTTTGACAATTTTTACATGCCTGATTTTGGTATCAGGGTGCAACATGCAGGTCTTATTTGGCAGAATAAAAGCTCTTGATCTATTTCTTCATTAATGTTTCCATTACTATTTTTGGATTGTGAATAAGTGATTAATAACTATATTGCCAGAACTTGTCAGTGTAATGTCACTTTGTTTCCACAGATAAGAGGAGATGTAATGTATTGCAATATTCATGAATACTTGATCTGTGGTGTCTGTTGCATTTGTTTTTGTAATTCATAATAGATACTTCTTATGGTATTGTATCATCCCTATCAATAACCATTTGCTGGTAGCTGTATTTTAGTCAGTGGTGTGGAGGTTTGAGTAGTAAAACAGACATTTAACCAAGCTCGTAGAACGTGTTTTTTGATTATACATGCCCCATTAAAAAAAAAAAATCTGGTGTGTGCCAACATACGAAAGAATCCACAGCTCCAGCTTGTATTTAACTGCCACTTAGAACATAACTTTGTGTGCTAGCATGGATAGCACTTAACTCTACATACCAGTGTGGAAATCATTGAGCTATCTTTGAGGCTGGGACTCACCATGTGTTACTATTCCAAATATGATTAATGCTTTTGATTTCCAAAACACTGGTTATTTATGAAGTTACACGGACTGGGAAAGTACATCTCCTTAAAAAGCAGAATATGTCTATTTTTTGCATCTCAGCAGCTAGCAAAATTCAGAATCTCAGATTAGTTTTAGATGTTTGTATTATTTAGCTTATACTGGTATTAGAAATATTCAGGAGCTGTATCTCATAATTGGAAAACATCTCTGACTGTATTTACATTCAGAAAATTTCTAGAATATGTGTCCTGTGTGTGAATAAAAACCATGGAACACCACAGGCATATTAACTTTAATGGATACTAATCTATGCTGTGCTTTCCTATTCAAATTTGTCTAATTTACATTTTGCCCTGACTTCATTTTAGAGAGGAACATTGAGGCTGACCAGAATATTTGCCTTCAAAAGTGGCTGAAAATTGTCTTTGTAAAACATAGAATCTTGGATTTCAATGAGACTTTTAACCCAAACGTTTTATAAATGCCTGGAATCATGGATGAAGTCAAAATAGCAACACTGGTAGCCGATGCTGATTGCTGGAATCTCTTGTTTTTCAAAACTTTAAAAATCTGTTTTAATTAGATGTATCTCTTCTCTCTAGGCCCCCAAAATACCATCTTCCCATCATATACAGGGCCTCCTGGGTTTGCCCCAGCCTTGGGCTTTCCTCAAGGTGCAGGTAAGTTTGTTTTCTAAAAATGTGGTGTTTGTAGTTGTGGCTAGTGGCCCATCTGAATACACCTATTCAGAGGAATTTGTTTTAAAATATAGCAATCAGAACACAGTATTAATCTGAGTAATTCTAATTCTCTTGCTCATATAACTTAGTAAAATAATTTTCTGTAATAAAACCATATACTGATGTAGTTTATCATTCAATAAGCAAAGAACTTAAACACCATGATAAAGATTACCTGCAAGAAAGGAAATTGTTTGTTTTTCTAAGATCATAATACTATGATATTCAAAGCAAATACAGGGAAGTCACTCCTTTTCTGGCTATCAAGCAAGAAATAAATAGTTTCAGTGATCTTTTCTGTTCTAGCACAGGATAAACATTTGTGCTGAATTATTTTTCTTTTTTCTTGGGCTGCAATTTGTTTGGGTCTGTTTGTGTAGCTGAATATTTCTTCATTTCTGAAAGGAAGGTGCTTCCTGCTTTATTGGTCAGATACTAGTAATAAATAAATTCCTTAAAAGCATTTTCAAATTGAACATTGATGTTTTTGCCAAATATATCCTGCTTTTATATTCTTCCTTTTCCACTTCGAGATGTCAAGTGATGGTGTTTATACCGTTCTAGGTCCTTCAGTTACGCCTGTTCCTGGAGCACTTGGTCCTCTTGCAGTCACCACATCAGCAGCACCTGGACACATGACTACTCCAGGTGTTACTGGTATTCCAGGAAATTCCGTTTTACTAGTCAGCAACCTCAACCCTGCAGTAAGTTTGGTGGAACTGATGCAAGTATCACCTTATAGCAACTGCCAGAATCGTTGCAAAATTCACATTAGCTGAAAGAATAAGAGAAATTCTCTATGCTGATAATAGAAAAAACAGGACGGCTTGATACTTGTTTTAGGTCATTGGCAATATTGATGAGGTTTAAAAATTCCAGTCATCAGTGAAAAGCTTCCTAACACAATTTACTTTAGGAAACCTATGTTAGCAGTGTAGCTAGTAATTAGAGAGAAGTCTATGGTCAAATGTAAGAAATGTTTGAAGATGTAAACAACATAGATTATGATTAAATTTAGTGGTATCTCTGTTAATGTGACTCCTCTGTGTGCTGCTTTATCTGTAAAAAAGTTGAAGAATTTTTCATTTGTTAAAAAACAAGGAATTAGAGAGAAAGGAGTGAAGAGAAAAGGAAATAAAAGCATGCCCAATCAAGTAGCTTTCTAAACATGGATAGGATCTTTCTAGTTTTGGAACTTCTTCCAGATGGAAGAACACAGGTATCCTGTGTTATTGACATTGCTGTACATTTATTTTTAAAAGTTAATAAATACACATGTACCCTTTTTATAGTACCACACGGATGGTTTTTCATATGTTGGCAGTAAAATTACCAAGGACAACTTGGAAAATTATTTTTATAGAGGAAATGACATAGGCTGGTCTATAATCTTACTCCTGTTACTGGAACACTGATCAGTGCTTAATTAAAAGCAAGGTACAGCTCTTAAAAAATTAAAATCGAGCTTTACCAAGGCCATTACTTAAAACACAATTCTGTTTGACTGTTAAGTAGTCCTATTCCAGCAATGTAAAATTCTTGTTATACACCCTCAATACATTTACTTAACTATAAAACTTATAAAATTAGGAGTTGTTGGCAAAATGGAGGTTACCTTCATATTCTGAGGTTTAAAAATCTGTTGATCAGTTTCTTTAATCTTTAAGTAATTGTGTTTCTGTTTTTGTACTAACAGCTGAATTCACAGTAAGCATCAAAAAAACCAGCTGTAAGACAAGTCACTTTGATTTGTCCATGTATCAGTGAGTTTCTGATGATGGCTGTGGATATGCTTTCTGCAGCTGATTGTTTAAGATGATTTTCTGGATCTGAAAAGAGTGTGTTTTTAAAGGATAAGCATATATGAAGCATAGGTCAGAGCTCTTTTAGGGACACTGATGCTTTACATAGTACTAGTCATAGCTAAAATTTCATGTAGAACTTAGTGCTGTAATGCATGATACAATATCAATATAGTAAGTAATGCTCAACTTCTTACAATGTATAAAAAAGAATATACAGCAGCATTCCTTGTTGCAAATATACTTCTTGGCAACTCTGTAACACTTGTCCTTCAGTATTGGTTGTCTGAGTCCTGTCAATTCTTTTTCTATGTATGGAAAATCTAGTTGACCTTATTTCAATTTATATTTCTCTGCTGTTGCAGGGTTTCAGTGTGCATTTAAGCATTCCTTCATTACTTTTAAATTATCTGGTTTTGTCTTCCAAACCCTTTTTTTTTTTTTTTAGTAGAAATATTGCTGTCTCGTTTGAATAAGAAATTTGTTTTTATAAAAGAAACTTCCATCCTGCATTAAAATATTTGGGCCAGAAGGATAAACTCTTGATGAATTTAAATTTTACATTGATGGTAATTGTTCTCTGCTACTAAGTGCTGCTGATAAATGGGTATGGGCTTACACTTAGGCTACAATATCTTCTTTTTTTCCGAATAATTTAGGTATGTTTAGTACATATTTGAGAAGTTGAGTTGAAAAGCAATAGGGCTAGAGAGTGCGAACAGTGCTTCTGATACACAGGTATTTTTAGTAGTCATTACTGGCAAAGCCTTTGCTTCAGTTGAATAAATTTTGGCTGCCTTAGGGTATAAATTATCTTCTTTGGTGCTTGGCACACAAGAATTTAATTGAAAATCACTGAAGAAAAAGAATTCCTTTCAATATTTAGCATTCTGTTCACAGCTTCTAATTGAATACAATTTAAATACCACTTTCTATATGCTTCATATATAAACAGGTAAATTCTATGTGTCTCGCTTTTGAATGTCAGGGCCATGTAGAGAGATGGGGACAAATCTGAAGACAAAGCAAACACATTTTGAAGCAACTGGGTTTAGTTTTGTTGGTGTTGTCTGTTTCAAAATACAAAGGAGTTCTTGAATGCTCTATTTTTAGTTTAGCAAATGTCTTTCATTTTTTCAGGGAATGAGCTGCTAGCTTAGAAAGAATAAGGTCAAATAATGAAGCTATTTAAAATATTAATAGCTTCTGCAGCATGACAGAATGAGTCTTGAGTGATGAAAATGCATGAGTTGAAGTGTTAGCTTGTTTACGTATTTTACGTGTGCATAGCAAATGTGTATTAACAAGAGTGCCATACACTGTGGTTTTTACAGGGAATGGCTTTTGGAGAGACAGGTTTATGTATTAGTAAGCAGTATCTCTTCCATTCTTTTTGTTTACCATGCACTTATGGAATAGATGTCTTTATTTGCATGGCTTTAGAAATAATATACTCATTTTATCATTTAAACAGGCCATCACACCTTATGGACTTTTCATCCTATTTGGTAAGATATGTCAAATATACCTTGAGAAACCGCAGGGCTAGTGGTTCTTTTTATTTATCTGACCTGTTAATTCAAACTCCATTGTTCTGTCCAGGTTGACAAAACACACTGAGAGAATGTGCTGGTTTTAAAATAGCAATAGTTTGAGTCAGGAGTTATAAGCCACAGGTACCAAAAAGGCAAAACAGTTAGTGTCAGAAGAATTTTGGTGTGTGGTCCAATTTGTTTACTGCAAAAAATGGGAAAGCAAAGTAAGATGAAAAATCAGAGACCACGTCAGGGGAAACGCTGTAAAAAATTGGCTCATACCTTAGTTGCAGGGGACAATGTTTGTCATAGTAATATTTTAATATGCCTCTATTAAGAGGACTTTTTCAACCATTGCACTATTTAAAAACTGAACATAAACGTGGTATTTTTAAAAATTGGACATAAACATGCGGTTTTCTGACTAGCATCCTGGGGATTTTCCTCCATTTTTGAGCCTCAGAAAATAATACACAAACTTTAAAACTCTCCTTATACTAATATTCTAACAAACCTGTTTAGTGAGATGATTATTCATTTTAACACTAATGTTAGTCAACAGAAACAGACTTGGCATTGTGCTTTTCATAGTAGTGCTCTGAAAAAATTTCCTTTCTGGATTTCCACAGGTGTGTATGGTGATGTGCATCGTGTGAAGATCATGTTTAAGAAAAGAGGAATTGCTTTGGTTCAGATGGCAGATGCAACCCAGGCTCAGTTAGGTATTGACTTTTAAGGCACAGTTATTCTTCAAACTAGCATGAATGTAATATAAAGGAGGAATTTGCCATCTATCCGTGACGAGCATAAACAAATTAAATTCATCATTGTGCTGCATTACTACATACAAATTTTGATAATACTCTTAGTGGTTTAAAAAAAAAATCCTAGTAAATGTTAGAATTAAAACACACAATTTTCCTGTTGTTTATTTCAATAATACATTACATTCTTTTCCTGTAATTTATCTTGTCTCTATATATCTTATATCTGGCTATTTAAGACTGAAGGTTATATTACACTTATTTTAAATGTAATGTTGTGACATAGCCCACCTGGTTAAATTAAGAATGTGAAATCTGACACGAAGTACAGAACAGTATTAGTATTCAAAGAATTGTCTTGTCTTCCCCTCCATTAATTCCTGTTCAAATTACATTTCCACTGGTTAGCTATCAGCCATTTGAATGGACAGAAGCTTTATGGAAGGGTCATACATACTACTCTTTCAAAATATCAGACAATTCAACTTCCTCGTGAGGGACAAGAGGACAAAGGTCTGACACAGGACTACAGCAATAGCCCTTTACATCGCTTTAAGAATCCTGCCTCTAAGAACTTCCAAAATATCTTTCCTCCATCTGCCACCTTGCATCTCTCCAACATCCCGTGAGTATCTACACTGTGATCTTATTGGAAAGATGTTTTTTAGGTTATGTTCTCAAGTTACGAAGTCTGACATAAGCTTTAGTTTTCTCTCTTTGGCCTTTTACAGTTCATTCTGCTGTGGGTCATTCTAGGGTGTCATTAACAATAAGTGAATCCTTTAACTGTCCCTTTTTTATAATTAGCAAAGAGAATAACTTTTTGAATGATCTTCTTCGAGTTTTGATTAGTTTCCATCTTCCTGAGAGTATGCTCTTGGTTTTTTTACATATTAAGTCCTGTGTCACAAATTTTCACAAAGGTTAAAGACATGGTTTTTGAGATAATATACTAGAGTTACATGACAACACATTCATCATTCACATTGTTGTCTAATACAGATACAGTTTTTAGTAATTCTAACACTTTTTTTAAAGAATAGTTTCTACAGAATTCAGACCTCTTATGTGGAGGGCAAGTTGTAAAAAAAAAAAAAGTATTAGAAGTGTGTTCTTTAAGACTGAAACAACCTTTTTTTATAACCAGGAGGTTGTCAACAGTGTGTGGAGTGACAGCCAAACATAAGTTTTTACAGGCTTCTCTTGTGCAGCGAAGGAAGAAAGGAAGCTATGGAATTGTGTCCAAGTAAGAAAAGAAATTATAAGACAGTTTGAAAAAAACTTTCTGAGTAAAATAAAAAAACTTTCAAAACTGAAAGTATGCGAAGTGCACTTGCACAAAAGATGAAATGTATTTCTTAAAATTTTAAGAGATTTTTGTGCAATCTGAATTTAACTGAGGCAGAAACAGGGTTGAATGAAAAACAGAGTGTGTCTGAAATATTTTTGTAGCACAATGTGGTGCTAAAATGTAGAGTCAAAGGCAAGTGTTTTGGACTGAAGTGTTGACATGGTTTGAGTTGGTGGAGATAGTTTTTGCTATTTAATTTAGAAGCCAAAATTGAGATCTTGATATTATTACAGAACTCTGTGCTCTTCTACTAGTTGAGGGGGCTTCGGTTTTGTTTGTTGTTTTTTTTTTCAATTAGGCCTTCTGTTACTATTGATGATTTGAAGAACCTTTTTACAAGTAAAGGATCTACTGTGAAAGGCTTCAAATTTTTCCAGTAAGTTCTCATGTAAAATTGCTGAGCAAGCTTTCATCCTAGAAGGCAGCTAATTAATCTTTTGTGACTTTCTATGTGTATATAACTACAGGCAGAATTCCATGTATATATAGCTATAAGTAAAAGTAGTACACCTATCACGATTTTTATGATACTTTTAATCTTAAAAATTTAAATGGAATACTATGTTAGCATAACTAAATTAAAGATATACAGCCTTTTGGCAAATTCCATATGTGTTCAAAGTAAAGTTTAAGGAAAGTAAATGCTTGGTTCTTGAAAAATACAGGCTATGTGTATGTAAAATGCCATATAAAAAATGGCAATGACAACAATGTATCTGCATAGATTAAGGTTACTTGGCAGCATTATTTTAGTCTAATCATACCTGCTAGAATAATCCTATCTATATGGACAATACAAGTATTTCTTAGAGGTCTTCAAGCCTTATTTGACCTAGCTTTTTGAAGTCCAGTGTAATGAAAGAATAACATGGCTTTAAGCCAAGGATTTGCAAAATTTATGTAGTTTTTTTATCTTTACATTTTAGCAGGTGCATAAATAGTTCTGATTTTTTTGCTGTACAAGTGTCCAGTGTGTGTGATATGGCTGAAAAAGCCGCTTATGTCATTTTTCCGTGTTGGCTAGTGAAAATTTGGTTAGGATTAATAATTGTTTTTATTGTGCTTCAGGAAAGATTGCAAAATGGCTCTTATCCAATTGGGCTCTGTGGAAGAAGCAGTTCACGCTCTCATTGAGCTTCACAATCATGACTTTGGAGAAAACCAACATCTCCGAATTTCGTTCTCAAAATCTACAATCTGAATTTTCTGTGAACCTTCTCTTTAAGGCTGCATAATGGTTTTAGTAAAATCTTCAAACAGAGACTGAGGCAGCTGAGACCAACTCTTGTCTCTTAAAAGAAAAACCTCATTCATACACAAAGAATTAAGTGATGATTTTTTTCTGATTCTAGCTGCAAGTATGTGATCCATTAAAAGATTCTTCTGTGAAATAGCTTTAGCAACAATATTTATCATCAAATTTCCTACTTAAAGTTATATTTTGAGAACATCCTTTCAGCTTTTGTTTGAAATCAGCCTTACGAAATAATTTAGAGTGCTTTTACAATATACGAAACAATGAGTATTTTTAATAAAATGGCAAATCTACTCTGTGCAGATTAAACACTAATTTGAGTGTGAAATAGTGCTCGGGTTTCATGAAGTAAAGCAAGCAGTGACTGTGAGTATCCGCTAAATAGTATTTATGTTGGCAGGGTGTGTGTTCATACTTTGGCAAATCTTTACAAAAACTTGTTTATAAAAAAAAAGTCTGTGCTGTTCTCTAATATAAATTATTAGAGAAAAGGCAGTGCCTTCTCTCTGTGGAATAAAAGGTATTTGACAAGTTTCTTCAAGATGTGCTGTTGGAGAATGAGGTTGACGTCACCATGGATTGGAAGTTTGATGTCCTATTTCTGCTATGAAGTGATATGTTATAGCACCTTGGAGTACATAAAACAAGGGAATAGTCCTGATTTAAAATGATTTTTGACATTTCTCTAAATAATTAAATTTTTGCGATCTTATGGAAAATATTCAGGTCTGTGATGGTTTCTCAAGTTTTTAAGAAGTTATTTTTGTTAAGGTCATCTTTCGGGGCAGAAAAATTAAACCTCGAGGTTTTTTACCACTCTAAAGTCTAATACTTATATTACTGTGTATTTACCTAGTTTCTTATTATGTGCCTTACTATGTGTGTATGATACAGCAGATTAGAGTGTTATCTGAAGTATCTTGAAAAAATATTGTGGGCTTTGTAAAAATTCTTGTCTTGGGCTTTTTGAAAATGTTTTCCATGATACTTCAAGATGTATTTTTTCATTAAGTAATGCTCTGAATTCTAGTTTCTTGTGCTTTCTTACAGAGATTGGCTATAGGTGGGAATGAGGTTTAATTCATTGTGTAATCACATAGGGATTCTCTAAATTTACCTAGTTGCACTTTTCTGGTGGCAGTACTTTGCTGCAAAAAAATTAATACCCAAAAAAATATACTAAAAAATCCAAACAAACGTATATAGGAAGGCCAAACGGCAAATCCAGTTCAGTTTCTGGACTTTATGTAACTTTTTGAGAGACATTGGCTGTATCAGAATATACAAACCCTCTTTCGGGTTTCTGCATTTCTTTCTCAGTATTAAAGTAATAGAATGCTGTCATTCTTTCCTTTGTAAGTATGAAAAAATGTTTGATACTGAATCTTGATTTCTCTTTGGAGAATGAGCTGAGATGCAGTTAGGTTTGGTCATGAGTGTACAGATGAATATTAGTGACTTCTGATTGTATTTTAAAAAGCTAAATTTCATTTTAAGAGATTTTTCTTTCTAGAATTTACTTTTACATAAAGTAATTTAAAATAAATTTAATTTTACCACATTTTAAAGAGCTATTTCTTTCAAACATGGCATTTATTTACTTCTAACTCTTGCAGAATTTGTTTCTGCTGTCATGTTTTGCCACTCATAATTGTTGTTTTCATTCACATGTCTAAATTGTATGACTTTTTCTTCCTAGAAGAAAGAGTATGTTTCTATCATGATCTAAGTATTCTGTAGTGAGCTTTTTCAAATTTTGCCTCTGAACTATTTTTGCAAAAAATCAGCCCAATACTAGCTTGCCAGATACTAGCTGTACATAAGTTGATTACAGATGTATTGTTAAGGAAACTTCCTGTATGACCATCCAGGAGCCACTCTGGCAGTCACTCTTGCACCACCTGAGCTGTGACCAAGGCCCCTTCCCAGCTACACTCCCCGCACTCACACTGTCAGAACAGGTTTCCTTACTGGGTTGACCCCAGGTTTCCCATAGCAGAGTCTCAGGCATATCCCAACCCTTAAAATAATTTAATCATAGTGCAAAAACAAATTAACAGCTCGAGCTGGTACCCCTGAGGAGAGACCCTGAACAAAGGGGCCCCATGGCTTTTATCCCCTCACATTCTAAGTGTGGGAAGGTCTGGGATCGTCGGCTCCTGCCATGTCTCAGTGTCCGGTCCCCTGGCTGAGCCACAGGTCCCCAGGCTCTTGTGCTCTTCTTGCCTGGGCTCCACCAGCCAGAACTCAACCTGCAGCTCCGACGGAAGCTACACCCCCAGCTACCTCACTGCATGTGTTCCTCAACAGTAGCAGCCAATCTGACTATATATATGTAGCTGTAATAACTGCTTTACAACACAACTATATAAATATACAAATGTACTAGGTACGGGAAAGTTCAACTGGCTTAGGAATAATATTCCCCTTAGGGATGTTATCTTTTCGATTTCACAGAATCATAGAATGGTATGAGTTGATCTTCATGAGGTTCTCACAGGCCCATGTCTTGGTTTGTCCAGATCCTTCTGGATGGTATCCCTTCCTTCCAGTGTGTTGAATGCACTGAACAGCTTGATACTGTCAGTAAACTTGCTGAGGCTGCAGTTGATTCCACTTTCTATGTAGCCAACAAAGGTGTTAAACAGCTCTGGTACCAGCGCTGATCCTTGTGGAACACCGTTCATCAATTGTGTCCACTTGGACATCAAGCTGTTGACCACAACTTTTTTGAATGTGACCATCCAGCAAATTCCTTATCCAGCTAGTGGTCCACCCATCAAATCGGTATCTCCAGTTTAGAGACAAGGATGTTGTGTGGGACAGTGTCACACTTTGCTCAAGTCCTTGTAGACGACATCAGTTGCTCTTTCCTTATCCACCATTGCTGTAACCCTGTTGTAGAAGGCCACTAAATCTGCCGGGCATGGTTTGCCTTTAATGAAGTCATCTACTTCATAATCTTACTGGGAACCGAGGTGAGACTGACAGACTTATAGTTCCCTGGGTCTTCCTTATTTCCCTTTTTACAAGTGTGGGCTATATTTCCCCTTTTCAAGGGAAGCTTTAGCTTTCACAGAATCATAGACTTGGGCTGCTCAGAAAACTTACTTTCCTCCCAGGCTACATGTCCTTATTTCCACCCCCTGTAGCCTTTCTTGTGTTTTGAGTTTGTCCAGGAGCTCCTTGTTCATCTAATGCCATCCTGATGGTTTTGCCTGACTTCCTTTTTTTTGAGATAATCACTTCTGAGCTTGGAAGAGGTGATTCTTAAATACCAACCAGCTTTCTTGGGCCCCTCTTTCCCCCAGGGCTTTATCCCATGGTACTCTACCAAGCAGATCCCTGAGGATGCCAAAGTCTGCTCTCCTGAAGCCCAGGGTAGTGAGCTTGCTGTACACCCTCCTTGCTGCCCTAAGGATCTCAAACTCTGTTTCGTGGTCCTTGCAGTCCAGGCTGCCCTTGAGCTTCACATTCCCCACCAGCCCCTCCTTGTTGGGAGAACAAGATCTGGCAGAGCACCTCCTCTCCTTGGATCCTTTATCACTTGAAGAAGGAAGTTATCACCAATACATTCCAGGAAGCTCCTGTATTGCTTATGTGCTGCTGTGTTGACAGATGTTGGAGTGGTTGAAGTTCCCCATGAGGAACAAGGTTTGTGAACACGAGGCTGCTCCTGTTTGTCTGTAAAGAGCCTCATCTTTTCTGTCTTCCTTGTCAGACAGCCTGTAGCCAGACCCTCACTATAAAGTAACCTGTCCCTTGCCTGGCTTCAATCCTGACTTGTAAACTCTGTCAGCTCCTCATCCATCCCCAGGTGGAGCTCCACAAACTCCAGCTGGTCATTGACATAGAGGGCAACACCACCTCCTTGTCTATCTTTCCTTCCTGTCCTTCCTAAAGAGCCTGTATACTTCCATTCCAACACTCTATTCTTTGGAGCCATCCCACTATGTCTCCATGACATGCTAATGAGATCATAGCCTGCAGGCATGCTCACTAAGTCCTCTTGTTTATTCCCCTTCTTTTGTGCTATTGCACAGATGCTTTGGAGTTGGGACCCCAGTGAAGCTGATGTACTGGCTGAAGTGGCTGGAATTCCTTTGTGTTGTTCTTCAGGTGCTTTCCTGCTGACCTGTGATCCATTTTCAGTCTCTGAGCATCTATTGCTGGCACTGGCACCAAACTGGAGTGGGATGGACTGAGGTTACCCTTCTGCTGGCACCTTTAGTTTAAAGCCCTCCTCACCAGCTTGGCAAGCCTATGGCCGAAGATGCTCTTCCCTTCCTCTGACAGATGGACCCCATCAGCCCCCAGCAGACCCAGTTTCTGAAAGCAAGCCGCATGGTCGAAGCAGCCAAACCCCTGGGTGGGCCACAGTCCCAGAACCATTTGTTGATTAACCAGATTCGACTGGCCCGTTCAAACATCTTCCCTTTGACTGTGAGCATTGATGAAAAGACTGCCTGCAGAGGCTTACAATTTTTTAATTTAAGAAAAATCTGAATGTGGGTATTTATTATGTTTGCTTTTTGGTTTTGTGATACAACAATCATGTATCTTTTTTGGTTCACATTTATTGTTCTGTTTCTGCAACCAAATTATTCTTGTCAACATACTTTTAGATTTGAAAGATGACTCTTAGGGAGATCTGCTTTTACAAGATGTGCAGACAAGCTTTAAAACTTGACAGTACACCTTAACATTTGCTTAGCAGCATGAGGGCACTAGTTAAGGCTAGTTTTTCTCATTCAGTATTCTGCCTTGAATAACTAAAAGCACAAACATAACCCCTTAGTTATCACAATGCATTGTTAGTGAAGGATCATGGCAAAAGGAATATTTCTTATGCTTTGTGCTTGACTCATTAGTGCCTGGCTGCAAAAGCACAGTTGCATCTCAGTTCTTGATTCTCTAAAGCATATCCCTAGGTATCTGTGGAAAGAGCTAGATTTGGGAAAGAATGGTGTTATTCTACAGATTCTTACAGTGATGTTGATGAAAAGGAACCTCCAGAGCCCTTAGTTCTACCTCTCAGTCAGACTATGGATAACTTTAAGTCGTTACTCAAAGTCCATGTAAATTTTAAAAAATCGAATGGAACAAATTCTCTGTTATTCACTGTTCTATGTTTGGCAGTCCTCACTGTGAATTTGCTTCCCTAATGTGTAACTAGGCTTTAAACATACTGCATCCTAAGTCTGTTGCCTTTTGCCCTGTTAACTGTGTAACTCTGAAGAGGATTCTAGCTTTGTCTTCTCTATACTGTGGCCTTAAGTAGTTAAAGATAGATTTATCATTTCTTTAACATATGTTGCTAATTTCAGTTTAAATCATTTGTGAAGTATCTAGTAATGATCACAGTGTAACCTGGAATTTGGGCACATGGTGTGAATCTTTGGGGCTGTCCTGTACAGGGCCAGGAGTTGGACTCAATCCTTGTGGGTTCCTTCCAACTCTGCATATTCAATGATTCTATGACTGTATGTTTATGCCTTTGTATATGTCATATCCTTGAATCAATTCCGGGTTACCTCCTAGTCCACTTTTTTGATGGATACACACTTGGTTCAAAGTGTAATAAGGCCTTTTTAACAACCCAGGAACAGCTAAGTGCCTTTTTGAATGATCCTTGATTTGTTGTATAATGGTAAAACTACTGCTTTTTTGAATTTCTTCAGAAATCTTAAAACATCAGTCCAAATTTCTGAAACTTTGATTCATAATTTGACTCAGTTGCCTTGTCTGCTGGTCCTGTAAGTTGCTTTGGTTTTGTGTACTGATAAATTGAGGTCCTTTTTATGCGGAAGATATTCCACATATCTGTGGAGACTTGCCTATAAGTGACCTTTTCTGATTACAGACAGCAAACCTGTGTTTGCATGCCAAGAAAACTGTTAGTGTTTGTGGATAATACTGTTGGTGAGGTTTGTGTGATCAATTATCTTGCCCTCCTCTTATTCATGTCAGTAGGAAAGTGATAAGTTGGGGTTTTTTATAAGCGATGTAGACCTGCTACTTGTCATTTTATGCTGTTAACTTCTGTTTTTCAAATCAGAGGTCAGCTGCCTACAAAAAGCATTGTTTTGCCTTAACCTTTGGCCCTGATACGTTGTTAACTAGAGCACAACTATGAGACTTAGTGTTGTTACTGTTGTGCTGCAAGGATACCAGTCAGATTGCACAGAATTTTTTCTTTAAATTAACTTTATCTTCTGTCTTCTGAAGACAGACTGTTTGCCTGCTCTTTTCAAAGCAAATCCTAACAGTTAGAATAGAAAATTCCTGAAGTATTTAACTTCAGGGTTTTATTGCCAGGGGGATGTGATATAGGAACAAAATTGGACCAAAGTTTTTGTGCCTTCAGTAGTTTTATATGTATGGCTTTTCATATCTGTAGGTGTTTTAAGTATAATAAATTTTCCCCCTCTGGAAAATGTATATTTATATTGTGAAAAATTAATGTTGTCTACTGACTATACAAGAAGTGAACTACATCTGTTTCAATACAGATCTAATTATTCTATTGCCATTCCCATTGCAGTTTTTTCTTTTGTACTGCAATATGCAGGAATCTGCATATCCACATATTGCCAGCTTCAGATAGTAATGACATGTTGTGCCTAGAGAAGTCCCAAAGAAATTAAATGCTTACATAATTGAAGGTCCTTGATAAATGAAGAAAGCTTTTACCTTAGCAGACTAATGTCATCACTGTAAGCAATTTTTCAGTTCTTGGAAACTCTGCATTATTTATGAGTGGGAAGCTACCATACATAAAGTTCATTTTAAGCATTTTCCAATTCTTTTTGAATATGTTACCCGCTTTCTGCAGAAGTTCACCCTAGAATTGCAGCAGCACAAGACAGAAGTTGCTAACCAAGCAGATTCTTGCATCAGAATGTCATTTTGCCCTCTGACCAAAGACTGTTCTGGTTTTACTGAGACATATGAAAACCTGTTTTCTCTCACACTTTTTCTGATGGGAAGACCCAATGCAAAGTGGCCTCTATTTGAGACTACTACTGGTGGTAGAAACAGTGGAAGATGAGATTGTAATGTGAACCAAATGGTGTGAGAGAAGGCAAAAAGTTAATACGCTGCTTTTAGTACTGTACTCAAGACACAGAAAACATCTCTAAGAATTGCTGTCATTCCCTCATTTTACATGATCTGTTATTAAAAGTTCCCTTTCAGTTTATAAAAATGTTCATCTAACACAAGAAAATATTGTAAATATTTGTAACATCATGCTTTGTTTGGTTTTTGTGTTTTTTTAAATCTGGCAAAAGAGTGTTTTGGGGAACAAATGGAAATGTAAAATGTTTTTATATAAAAAAGATTGTCTGTATATTTTAATAAGCAACAGCTTTCATTTGTAAAGCATCTTGTGGCATTGCATGAAAAGTATTCTGTGTCTGTTGAGATGACTTAAAACTGAAAGAAGATGTAAGATGTATTAAAGAAACCTATTTTGTGACTGTGTAGTGCATGGTGAATTTGATTTTGTTTATGCTGTAATATATTCTGTTTCTTTAGGTTAGTCTGTTTTCTGATTACTTGATATCTACACCTAACTCTTTTCCTAACTCTAGTTGTTGTAGCGTGCCTTTAATAAATGTAATTATGGCTGTACTCTCTTAAATTTTCCTGTGTTCTTGTCTATTACTTTGGGTTTTTTCTGGTCTTATAATTGTGCAGCTAATAATGTCTTATTTTCTGGTTTTTTTCCTTTAGCATACATGGGAATCTAAGCAAAAGCTTTTAATATCAAAAGTATTTTAAGAGGGCTAGTGCACATCTTCAGCAAGAAGTGAAGGTCAGCAGCACCTAAACTTTCTCCTGAGCAGGGCAGAAATTCTTATTTTCAGTAGGATGGAAATCTGTTCTTCAACTCTAAGCCAATACAGTAGTTGATGACTGTTTTGTTCTTTGAGACAGGGATGAGAGACTTCAGTGATGAGAGAGTTGAGACCTTATCACTGAGAAGTCTTTTGTTTTATCTTTTACCATGCTGTACTCTTTTCTAGTCCTAGGATCCAAATTCATATCATTTGCACAAAGATTTTAAAAAAAATGTAAATAGCAGCTGAAAAAGATGGTTTGCTTTCAGCTTCCTCTTTCTCAACTGTCATGTTAATTGCTTTTCTTTCATACCCCTTTGGTTGCCCTTCTCTATGTTGCACAATGCTAATTTAGACCCTCTTATTCTAGCATCCAAAATTTAGGACTGATGGTAAACAGATAGTAGTCTAAAGCCATAGATACAAATATGTGGGTGTTGTGGGGAGTGGAGCACCTCTTTCTGAGCTAAAAATCTCAGCTGGTCTGGCAAGGATTTAATTGTCTGCCACCCAGTAAATTATGCTATTACCAATCTCTGAGTGTAGATGCCTTTGTAGGGAGAAAAATCTGATTCAGTGTAGACTGAATTGCAGCTTTCAGCAAAATCCTTATTCTCCAAAGGCTAGATATGAGGTCCCCATGTCTAACTCTTGATTTTGTCCTTTACACTTAAATATTTGATGATGGGAAAAAATGCTAGCTTTTGGTGGCCAAAATCTGGCTTCTTATTTCTTGACCAAGTCTGCCGGAGAAGGTGTGAGAAAGTGGAATTCCTGCCTGTTGTCTTCTTCCATTACTCCTTAACCAAAAAACAAATCTCATCTTGAATTCTTGTCGGCTGCTGTAACCCTGCAACATAATCACAGTAATTTTTTTCCCTAAGCAGTTTATATAAGTGTCCATCATGAAAAATGAAATATAACTTTTAAATAGCACAGATATAAAATTTTTGATACCAGAACTTGTTCTGTTACTTGGAAGCTGAAAGAGAAAGGGCAGTAACTGGTGAATTTCCCAACACCTAATTTCTTATATGGTTTGGATCAGGCCCAAAAGATTTCTCCACAGCCACAGGGCTCACCCATTTACAGAGGTGGAAAGTAGATACTGTATGCTTTGAAAATAAAATCAAAATTCCCACTTGCATTTTCTTAACTGTGCTGAGATATTTGGACTTGGGTTCTTTGGCATGTAGCAAGTGAGTACAAGGATGTCTAAACAAAAGATGATGAAAGTGGAAGTCGTGGTAGAGTATGTAGGTGAGAGAAGGTGTGGGAGGTAGAGGCAGAGGGGATAAGAGACCTCAGAGAAGTGAATCCTCCCAGAGACCATTTCCAGACCAATGCCTTTGCTGTTGACCATAAACTCATCTCAGATCCTGCAAAAAAACCTGAGAGAAACAGTCCACTGGCAATGAGAAAAAATGTCTTTAGAGTAGTGCTAAGATAGCAGTATGAGTTGCCTGGCTCCAAAAGAGCTCTTAAAAGCAGAGTAATCCTTTAGTCTCAAATTATTCCATAATATTTGCTGCTTAGTCTAAGACAGTTCATCAGGGCAACGCTTTAAGGTCCTGTTTTTTATTTCCAATCTGCTTCAAGTACAGCTACTCAGTGTCCTTTTGTGAGAATCAGAGCTTTTAACTGAAGCAAAGCATACCTTCTGTAATTCCTCCATTAAATCTACTGTGTAAATTGTTTTTCTAGCTAAGGGAGGATACAAGAAGGCTGGAGAAGGATTTTTCACAAGAGTGTGGAGCAATAAGACAAGGACAAAAGGCTTTAAGATGAAGGAGAGTAGGTTTAGATTAGATAGTAGAAAGAATCTAAGAGACCTCCTCTCTTTCTTTCCTTCTATTCCCTCTTCCAATTATATCCTAGGGCCAGATTGTCCAAAAGCAGTATGAGATTTAATAGCAGCAATACAGTACATTCAGCAAAATGTCATTTCTGTAGATGCAGAATTTGACTCATTTGGTCATTGGATTTGGAAGTATCTTGTGAATTGTGTAACCAGGGTTCCCCATTTTGAAAAGCTGTGGAAGTAGTTTTTCTATTTAAGGGCACAATAAGTTTCTAAAAGTTTTTGCTACCCAAGTAGTCTCTTCTATCACATCTATTAGCTGAAAGTGTTATCTACATTTTCCTTCATACGTGATGTTTGGCTGTGTGATATGCTCTTTTCCTTTTTGTGTGTATGTTTTCATTATGACTGAACAGCTAAACATTCTGCCTTGCTGAGGTTTTAATTATCTTGTCAAAAGCATACAGGGTTTATACTGTATATTCTAAACTTTCAGCAAGTTTATCCTCTTTCTCAGAGCCTTCATTGGTCTATCACATACTGAACTAGTTGAAGATTTTTGATAGGAGGCCTCTCCCAGTTGTTGAGTGTGTTTCTTTCAACAGTAAATGACAATGCATTATGCTATTCCAGCATAAGATCTTTCAATGTTAATTCAACCACAGAGATATGAAAGTTAATAAACACCACCACACTTCTTGATGCTAAGACTTGTTATGGCATCAATGTCTTTTTTTCTGCTCTGGTTTGACACTGCTCGTTACAGCCTGCCTGACACAAGATCACCTGAGTTAATTTCTCCTTCAGGGCATGGTATATATGCTTGTAAAATTCCCAAAGAACTTCCTGGAACTCTTTGCAGAGCTCTTTATTCACCACTCAGTGCAGAACTGTGCTACTTGTGTGAATAATTTTTCTTTGAGGAAGATGTTCAATCACTGTGTACCTCTAGCTTTTACACAAACTGCTTATTCTGTGGGGCTTAGATTCTCACAATTTTATATTATGGGAAGATTGCATTTTTCACTTTTTTTTTTAATGTGTATGATTTTAATCAAGGCCCTAAAAAATATTTTTGGGTCATTGTTGCACTCAGCAGCAGGAAAATAGATAAAGAAGCGATTACTTTTGAAAGGCCTGATCACAAGGTGTTAGCAGCAGCATCCTGTCTTGCCTGAGAGATCTCACTCACTGTCTCATGAAATCGAACAGGAAAATTGCTGGTAACTTTGCAGATCAATTGCCTAGAAACATTGGGCTTGATTAAGATGCTGAATGTAAGTTTAGGAATCCTGCTGACTAATCTTGATTTTGTCCCATTCACAGTCTAGGATCCAATCTAAACAACTACATTTCTAAACTTACATATGCATATCATCTCACTCTCCAAATGATGGGGCTGTACCACCAGCCAAAGTTTAACACACCTTCTGGTGTACATCTGGTTGTACATCAAATGGATATGAAATAAAAAATCTGTAATTAGACAGTGGGTTCATGTTGTAGACAGCAAGAAAAAAAGCCTCATGCAGGCCTAGATGGTCAATCATCATTTAGTTCTCACAGGCTTACATTATTTGAATGTCAAGTTTTCCTGCTGTACAGAAAGTTCATGAGCCAGCGGTGCCCTTGTAGCCACACAGTACCCTCGAATACAGGTTCGAATGCATTGCCAGCAGGTCAAGAGACGTGATATTGCCCCTCTACTCAGCCCTGGTGAGGCCTCACCTGGAACACTATGTTCTGGGCTCCTCAGGACAAGAGAGACATGGAGCTCGTGGAGCAGGTCCAGTCGAGGGCAACAAAGAGGATTGAGTGACTGGATCATCTTTCTTATGAGGAAAGGCTGAGGGAGCTGGGCCTCTTCAGCCTTGAGAAGAGACAACTCAGCTGGGACCTCATCAATGTCTATGAGTATGTGAAGGGAGAGTGTCAATAGGATGGAGCCAGGCTCTGTTCAATGATGCCGAAGCAATAGAACAAGAGGCAAAGGGCAGAAACTCATGTACAGGAAGTTCCACCTGAACGTAAGGAAGAATTTCTTTACTGTGTGAGTGACGATGCACTGGAATGATTGCCCAAAGGGGTTGTGGAGTTTCCCTCACTGGCGATACTCAAGAACCACCTGGATGGAATCCTGTGCCATGTGCTGTCAGATAACCCTGCTTAAGCAGGGAGGCTGGACCAGTGTCCTCCAGTGGTCCCTTCTAACCTTTCCCATTCTGTGGTTCTGTGATTGTAAGACAAACTTGATTTCTTACAGAAATTATTTCAAGTTAAATAGGGCTGTAAGCTTTGCAATTAGAATAAAAAAAAGAAAAAAAGAAGACTAGGTAAACTTTTATTTCCATAGAAATGCCAACCTTAAGTCTTTATTACAATTTATAACAACATAGAAATGCTGTCGCCCAGGGCGTATTTCTTCTCTGGTTGCCAGTAAATGTAGAAATAATAGTTACACCTAATTTAATTTTCCAAGATCAAAGAGCCGAGCTTGTGCTGGTTTTGTAACAAGACAAAAGCACTCTCTTTTTGTATGCCAAAGATAAATGCAAAATTTTATGAATCTGAATGCAGCTCATTCTGCTGGCTTTGTATTTCCTGGGTAAAAATACAGTAATTTGAAGTGCTTTCTAACTGAGATAAAAACAGCTACTTTAAACTTGATAAACAGCATGTGAAAGCTTAATCGCTTACACAACTCAGAGAGTGAAGGTCGAGGTATTTACTATGAAAGCTTTGGTTATTAGATTCCCCTCTTCTATCGCACTACAAAATGTTGATGCAAATATGAGATTACCTGGTGACAAAATACAGTTGGTCTAAAGAGAAAGAAACCATGGTAAAAGAATCCCCAGCTGCCTGAACAGCTTCAGAAGGGTTTGATTTATTATCTCTCGACACAGAACCACAGAATGGTTGAGGTTGGAAGGGACCTCTGGATATCATCTGGTTCAACTCCCCTGCTAAAGCAGGTTCCCAGGAGTATGTGCCATCCAGGAACTCATACGACACAACTGTGGAATTTATCTTCATAGAAAATATAATTTGACAAGTTGCCATATTTCGTATCTAATGTTTTTAGACTCACTTTTAGACTCATCTTGCCCAAAAAATACAGCAAAGCTGATAGTGAGAGAAGGATACTACGAGGATAATACTGTAGTCAGTAGGATTTTGTTTTTTACCTGTACTTATCAAATAAATTATCATCCATTTTTGCCTTATTGATAAGTTGTTATTAAGTTTTGTGCAGCTGCAGTAGTAAGGCCAACACCGTTGTGGGTGAGCTCAGGGAGCCTAGCAGAGAAGAAAGCAGTTGCCCAGTTCTTCTTAGCAGATATTCTAGGATCTGAAATGAAAAGATGTCTGTTCATCTACTTGGAGTTAAGAAAATCACAACATTATTTATTTGTTTGTTTATTTATTTATTTTTTTATAATGTATGAAGGGGGTGCTGTTACTGTTCCTTTCTGTACTTTTTCTTTGTGCCTCTCTGCCTCTTTCCTTGTAACTATAGTCTTCAGTCAGCACGGCCCTCAAAATAATGACACAGCATGAAACAATCAGCAGCAGTGGCTAGTCAGCAGTCTTCTTGAATGGTACTCCAAGATCTGACAACACTAGGACACTGCCCTGTAAACCAATATACACTAAGTACTTGCAGTTTAAAACCTGGGACAGACTGTAGTGGCATGAAAGCTGCCAGAGGTTATGAAGCAATACACACCCTTTAGTAGGAATACTATGCCAGTTTCACATCTAAGTGGGAGGGAGAAGGGAAGAGAGGCAGAGAGGTGTTATCTTATCAAAGCTCACAGTGGGTTTGTGGCAAAACTCGGTTGGGTCTCCTACTCCTATGCTAAAACCCACAGATAGCAGCCCTTTTGCTCTGGAGAGCTGCTTTTCTGATTAGCAGCAACTGTCAGCAGGCTTTATCACCTACTATGCCCTTGCTATGAGATGTTACGTTCAAGGCCTATCCTCCAGGGAAGTTGTATAGAAGCATTCAATATTTAAGGTTCAAATTCAGGTATCCAGTGCTTTTGCAGAAATCTCATTTATTTTGTCATCTTGACTTCATCTGCTAAGACTTGAGACAGTGGCATAGGCACACCTAAGAGTACAGACAGAAATCCTGCAAGCAACTTAAATGATAATACTTCCTTTCAAAAAAAAATAGTATGAGAGACTGCTTTACTTCTGCACAACATTTACTGAAGCATTTTCAATAGAAACTGAAGAGGGTCAGCAAATTTTTTTCAGTTATTCCTGCTTCAACAATTGCTGTTGCTTATTTTGGGAACTAAGTGGATAACCAGAAACCAGTTATTAATCTGGTTAATTTTAAATAGGCAAGAGAGGCAGAATTCAGATAGAAGGAATCTTCTATCAAGCTGTAGTTATTCTTTTCATTGCCAGGTGGAAAGAAGTGCTTGATAGCAAGTTGTTTGGGAGTACAACTGCACTATGAATAGCTGAGTGATCTGTTAACAAAGATGAAATACATTTATTCACTCTGGCTGAAGATGTTTGCTGTGTTTTTAAAAATCTGTTTGCTGAAAGACCTATTAGTATCAAATATTTTGTCTTCATGTGTCAAAATAACTAGTGTAATCTATGCCAAAAGTCCTTAGGAGAAAAATAAAAGGGATTTAGATGACATGGTGATATTCACTGTCTGCAAAGGAGACAGAACAAATACAGATAGCTGAGGAGATGCTTAACCCAGCTTGCCTTTCTGCTTTTCAGTTATCTACATTTAGACACTTGCAAGGAAAAAATGCACAGGAAATTTCCAAGCATCTCTGGATGAATTCAATTGCTTTGACCATCACAATTATTTTCTTGTCACAAAGAAGAAAAATTGAAGCAAATACTGGTACATACACCTTCTGGGTAATTTACTGCTAGGGACAAAGGAAACACTGTAATTGCAAAGTAGATTTCCTTTAGGTTTGACAGGGAAAAATTAAAAATCTTATCCTATCCAGAATAGAAAACATAGGTGGATATTAGTCTGTGTTTTCATTAGAGAGATTTTTACATGAAACAAACAAAATTTGCCTAAGATGTTAAGGATCAGCATGTTGGGACACTAATCTGAATTAGCCTCCTGAATCTTTAATTATATTTCTAAATAAATTAGCTTAGGACTTGAGCAGGTGACTTCAGGACAGAAGTGATCTGTGATAAATCTTAGTGGTAGATTCAAACCTGAAGTAGTAGAACAGATTGTTTGGGAATACTGTGATTCTACATCACTGTCACTAAAGAGCAACTTAGACAAGTATGTCAGGAATCATAGAGTTGATTGTGTAGAGCAGAAAAGCAGAACAAATGACCCCTCAACATCTTTTGACACTTATTTCTTAACTGTGCATTGAATTTAAAGTAGCTTTTGTGTGTTGTTTAATTATTTGGTTCTGAAGTATGTCTTAAACAGCAATTAACTGTTTGAGACATAATAGACTGCAACAAAACAAGGAGGTTTGTTCCAGTCTAGGTCCTGTACTTTTTTCCTGACACACATCCTTGTTACTTTCTTTGAAGAATATTTCTGTTACAATTTTTAACTTGTTGTCTTTATAAATATGATGTATTTCTTCAGGCTTGGTGCCAAAAATATTTTCATGTTTAATGCATGAGGTGTTAATAATTATAAAAAGTTGTTTCCACTACTTTTTATGAAAGGAACAGTAGAAATCACAGTTATTAGTAGGTCTGCTACTTGGTGGGCTGCCAAGGAAGAGGAAAATTTTAATTTCCAAACCATTTTAATATGTTGTGCAGAACAATTGCTCCCTGAACCATTCCTTATAATGATAAGCTACTTACCACCACTGAAAATGCATGCCTCTGATTTCAGTAATTTAAGGGAGAAATGCGCAGTACTGACATCTGTGGTGTGTTCTTCCAAAAGCAGGGTCACTTGTAATTGGCTTCTGCTAAAGAATCTGGTCAAGATGAATAAAGGTAGCAGAAGCTGGTTAAAAAAGTATACATGCTTAAGTAGGCAGAACAGTAATTTAAAGAACCCAAACACTGAAAGAAAGCAACTTACGTAAATAAATCAATAAAGTTGATTGTTCAGTGAAACTGAGTTTTGCTTCTCTTGAAATCAGAGACAGAGAGTTTGGTGTTGTTATAATGCAGCAGTAAAAGATCACATTATGTCACTTAAATGCAGTGGTGATGGAGGACTTGGCTGTGTTAGCATTCAAGGGCATTCATGAAAAGCCAACACAGCACATCAGTAAAACTTCTTCAGGAAGCTCATTAGAGGTATCAAATATGCCTAATTCTACCTTTGTATTAGGCTTCCCCGATTCATTGCCTTGGCATTCCTCTGTTGTGGTAAGTGGGCAACTGCATTTGTAGATAAAAAGAACTTTAGGCAGCTTTCTAAAATGCAGGCCCACGGACAGGAACGAGGACTTAGCGCTAGCGGTACTACTACTCTTCTATAGCAGAAAACTCTTTAGGCAGCAGTACTGGTGCTGCCTAAAACCGAGGTTTGGGGGTTGAGCTGAACCACGGCTAAGGCCTCCAGTGAGAAAGCGTTACTCAATTTCAAGCACCAAGGGCTGGCGCTGTACAGTGCACCAGTTTCGTACATCTCAGGACTGATGTGCCGACGCCGTGCCGGCGCGCAGGCGGTGCCGTGCGGGGAGGCAGCTGCGACGCCCTCCCGCGCGTAGGGGACACCCCGACCGCTCCGGGCCCCGGGACGCCGCCCGAGGTGCTGCTCGGTCCCGTCAGCCGGTGGCGGGCGGGGAGCGGTACAGCTCCCACGTCCAAACAGGTGTGTCTGTCCAGCCCGCCCTTCCCGGGAATCATAAATAATCCTACCCTCCGCTTCTCCCTCCCGCGCCGGGCTATGGACAGCAGCAGCCCTTATCGGCCATGCCACCTGCCTCGCCGGGGCAGAGGCGGCATCCCGAGGAAGGAAAGGGGTTGTGCCAGGGAAGGGAGGAAAAGAAAAAAAAAAGGAGAGAAAAAAAAAAGGGAAGAAAAGAGAGGGTTTTGCGGGCAATGGGGCCGGGGAAGGAAAGGGGCCTCCCTGAGGGTAAAAGCCGGTAGGGCCGAGGGCCCGGCGGCGGCGATAAGGGTGTGCCGCCCGCCGGCAGGCAGCGCCAGCCGCCCTCCGCCCGAAGCCGTGGGCTCTCTCCTGCCCTCGGGGTCTGCCCTGCCCTCGGCTCTCCTCCCTCCCTCCCTCCCTCCCTCTCTCCTTCCCTCCCTCCCTCCCTCCCTCCCTCCGCCCCCGGGGACGATGCAGAGGCACCGGGTCCGTGCAGCACCGAGGGGCGCGGCGGCGGCGGGGCTATGAGCGCGGGGGGCGGCCGGGCCCCGGGGCTCCTGCTGCTGCTGCTGCTGCTGCCGGCGCTGCCGCGGTGTCCGGGGCGGCGGCGGGGTGAGTGCGGCCGGGGAAGGACTGTGAGATGGAGGTGGGCGACAGCCCCACCGCCACGTCGAGGGCCCGGCGGTGGTGGCCGGACAGCCCTTGGTGGTGGTGGCGGGGCAGCCCTCGGTAGTGGTGGCAGAAGCAGCCCATGCTGCTGGTGCCCAAGCATCCCATGGTGATGGTGCCGGAGCAGCACGTGGTGCTGTTGGAGGCAGCTCACGGTGGTGGCGACAGAGACAGCCCGTGGTGGTGATGGCGGAGCAACACATGGCGAGAGTGCTGGAGGGCTCCGCGGTGGTGGCGGAGCAGCCCTTGGTGGTGGTGCTGGAGGGCGCCCGTGGCGGGGGTGGCGGGGGTGGCTGTGGCAGAGCATCCCTTGGTGGAGACGGAGCAACCCGTGGTAGGCGCCGTGTCTCGCACTGGCGGGTGCGTCTCCTCGACACCTGCTGACGGCTCTGGTGGCAGCGACTTCGTGTCCTGCCCGGCCGAGAGGGCCTGGCAGGGGCAGGAGCCGCGCCTGAGGAAGCGCATGGCTAGGACCAGAACAGCGGGTTGCTGTAGTGCTGGCATGATAAATTGTACGTTGCAAAGGAGAAATAAGTTACAAAGTTTGAGCTGTAGTAGTAAGGGGAGGCGGGGGGTGGAAACGTTTTTTTATCTCCTGGAGCAGCAATCTGAGGAGGATACTCCCATGTCTTATCAGAAGATTGAGGTATCATGAGAAAGTTGTCTCTGTGGCTGTTTGTAAATTTAATTTTCTGATCTATGTAGGCTGCTATTGCATGCTGACAGTTTTTGTTTTCTGTTCTTGTCAGAAACACGTGCACACACACAAGTATATAAAAGCATGGATAATTAGGAGTAGGAATCTATGATGCTTCCCACAGTCTTAAGGCACTCATAAGTGCACTCTGAGTAAAACTGAAACCCTGTGCATAGGCAAGGGCAGTTTTATCACAGTGATAAATTTGCTGCCTTCTCCTTTTAGTTATGGTTATGTATTCAGACAAGTTGTAAAGTAGTCAAAATTTTGTCAGAGATGCTATATATACAGTGAGGTTAGTATTCATTTCATATCAATTTCAGCTATCTTAGAAGAGTAAAAAATTCCATACTTCTGTGTTAAGCACCATTAGCCATCAGCTTGTGCAGTATTAGTTCTTTCTTTTAAAATGTAAAAAGGTATAAGTGTAGATGCTTTGTCTACACTAAAGCCATCCATTCTGACGTTTGTCATATGGAAAGCAAGGGTATGTGTGATAACAAAAAGAGCTTACCAAAAAAATGGAAGAAAGTGAACATAATGCCCTGAAAGTACGAGTACAAAGAAGAGAATAAATTTATATCGTATGCTAGTTCCATGTGAAATTACAGTAAATTAGGTTGTATGTTGTACACTTCTAAACCACTTTTAGTATAAATTAATTTCTAAAACTACTTTACTATAAGTAATTTTACTCCTGGCAGCATTCTCCACATCTTTTTAATGGATAACATATGTACCATATACATGTTGATGACACATGATACAAACAAATTGTTAAGTAGCCCAAATGTCTATGTGTAAATAATAGAAAAAAACCCAACCAAACAGAGGAAACAGAAATCAAGACAAGAGAGAAACAAATTAATTTGGAGAAAAGATTAACAATATTGGATAGAGCTACTTATTACATGCCTTCTAAACCTTACTGACTGCTGAGAAGCTCTTTTCCTTGTTGTCAGAGAAGAGACGGATGTACAAAAATGCTCAGTGTAGTTATTTGTTTAATCCTTTCTGTTTATTTTTCATCTTTAGTCTTTTAATACAATAGCTGTGGTTCTCCTACAAGTTTGAAAATGAGGTGGGAGGAGGTAGTAGTCTATTATCTGTGTTATAATCTGGATTTTATCTCCACTCCAGTTACACTTCTGTGCCACCTTTACGGTACTCAAAAATATATATATAATTGTGTCTTTTTTTTCCTTCAAGCAGTTGTGAACAGATCAGTTCCTGATGTCTGTGCAACTTGCCACATTCATGCAACATGTCAGCAAATTGGAGGAAAAAGTGTTTGCATCTGCAACTATGGGTTTGTAGGCAATGGAAGAACTCATTGTCAAGGTAGGCTGCCTGTTTATAAAATGGAAAGAAACTCTGTGCATTTCTAAAATGCTCTTTCTCAAGTAATGTTAATGAATTCTCCAAGACATGCTACAAACTTTGTCATTTCCTTGCAGAATTTCCCAGAGATAGAATATGTGTGGATTGTTTTTCCTTACGGAAAGACTGCTACCTGTTCAGAAGTGTTAATATTGTTTTATTACTGTGGCTGTTAGTGTCTTTCTGGGACTATCTCATACATGACAAATCAATATGTGACTCAAAGAACAGTGTCAAATGCTGTGCCTCAGTGCGTGTAATAGATTGCCAGTGCTTAAAGGCGATGGTCCTCCACTAATGATCTCGTGCACTCCATCTCTTGCCCTTCTTTCAGAAAGCATTGGCAGCTGCTGGACCCTGCACAGAGTTCAGGTGTCTCATTATCGTAGGAGAAACATGGAACCATAGAATGCTTTAAGTTGGAAGGGACCTTAAAAATCACCCAGGTCCAACCTCCTTGCCATGGGCAGGGACACATTCCACTAGAACAGGTTACTCAGAACTCCATCCAACCTGGCCTTGAACACTTTCAGGGATGGGGCATTGGGGCATCCACAACTGCTCTGGGCAACCTGTTCTGGTGCCTACCACCCTTACAGTAAAGAATTTCTTCATAATATCCAATCTAAACCCACCCTCTTTCAGTTTAAGGCCATTCCACTTTGTCCTATCAATACAGGACATTGTCTTAAAGTCCCTCTCCAGCTTTCTTGTAAGTCAACTCCCGTTAAGGTACTGGAAGGCTGCAATAATGGCTCCCTCAGAGCCTTTCCCTTTTCTAGACTGAACAACCCAAATCCTTTCAGCCTTTCCTTGTGGGAGAGGTGCTCCAGTCCCCAGATAATCTTCATGGCCTCCTTTAGACTTGCCCCAGCAGGTCAGTGTCCTTCTTATGTGGGGCACCTCAGAGTTGGATGCAGTGTTCCAGGTGGATTTCACCAGAGAGGAGCAGAGGGGCAGAATCCCCTCCCTCACCCTGCTGACCACACTGCTTTGGGTGCAGCCCAGGACACGTTTGGCTTTCTGGGCTGTGAGTGCACATTGGTGGGTCATGTCCAGCATCTCATCCACCAGCACCCACAAGTGCTTCTCAGCAGGGCTGCTCTTGATCCATTCTCCACCCAGACTGTTCTTGTGCTTGGGATTGTCCCCACCCAGGTGTTCCATTAAGTGCTATAGTCAGTGCATGCCATAAGGAAGAGCAGCAGGGGAGAGCAGAGCCCTCTGGTTTCAGCAGCTCTTGGACTCCTAGCTCAATTTAAGCTGTGTCATGAAACTATATTCACAATCTCTGTTGGTCTCCAGCTTACTAGCAGTCTTTACATCCCAAAAAAATTATGAAAAAGTCAGTAAGGAGAAGTCTGGTTACTCGTGAATGAGTGAGGAGGGGAGGATACTCTGCTTTTCTTAGCCTCTCTCTGATGTGCTTTAAATGTACTGACAGATAAAGATGAATGCCAGATCGGAGCCATCAAGATCTGTGGAAATCATACACTGTGTCATAATACACACGGAAGTTTTTACTGTGTTTGCGTTGACGGATACCGAGCCTCCAACAACAACAAGACGTTTATTCCCAATGATGGCACAAACTGTACAGGTAGACATCACAAAGAATCCTGAACTTAATTTTCTACTGCACAATTTTTTTTTTCCCATCATCGTAGAACTTATTTTGTAACACTATATCAGAGAACTTTCTGTTATTGGTGCACTCCAGGTTCCTAACAGCTCTGAATTAGTTCCATTTTGAACTCTTTGCTATGTTACAAATCATTGCTTCACAGTCTCATTCAAACAATGATCATTTCAGAAGAAGAAGCAGCAGCTAGATTAAAGAAATGATACTTATAATTCCCCAGAATGTTATATTTGTGTTTAGTGTAGAATATTAGCCAGTTCCTTGTTACAGTGATGAACTGTTGTAACTGTTCAAGATATGTGCAGATACAGGATTTTTCTGAAACAGTTTTAACACTGGAAACTATTTGTCAAGTAAACCAGCAATAATTCAAAAGAGAGCTAGCTACAAAATTGCAACAATCCTCTTTCCAGATGCTGGAAGACGAGACAATTATAAGCTCCTTTTTTTCTGGAAGAGCCATGAGAAGCTATGTAGAACTCTTCATGGAAGAGTTAAGCTTGGATCCTACATAAATTAATTAAAACAAAAACCCCTATTATGAAGTGCATCTATTTTTCTCTGAATTTTTAGATATAGATGAATGTGAGGAGTCTGGGCTGTGTGGTCAAAATGCAAGGTGTGTGAATACTGAAGGAAGCTACATGTGTTACTGCAATGATGGTTATAAATTAGAAAATGGAGAGCATTCTTTTCGTCTAGATGGAAACATGGTTTCGTGCAAAGGTGAGAATCTTTGGATGCTGTCTTTGCTAGCAGATAAAATCAGATGTTGCATGATACTGTAGTACCTCTTCTGGCCTGTGCTTCTCCAGGGCAGAAGCCCTCTCTCCGGACTTTGCTTGCTGTATAATTTTTTTTTTCTCTTCTTGGGTTCGATTTCTTCCAGTGATGTCAGGATTGTAGAGTCAACACCAGATATTCCTACAGGTTCTCAGCAGTGCTTCAGATTTGCAGGGTTAGAGAAGCCTAATAGCACTAGGAAAGAAATGTAGTTAGTTTCTGAGTAGAAAGGAAGTGTGTTGTAATGCACTTGTTTGTATAATCACACCACGTAAAGGGGAAGAGAAGAGAGACTAAATAGCTGATAAGAGAGGTTAAATGAATGAAACAAGCCTAGGGGAGAGGAATAATAAAATAGCAATTTAGCTATTTATTACATACCATGCCTCCAGCATAAATAAACTATTCTGTTTGTTGACATAACAAAAAAAACCCTCAACCAAAACCAAGTTTCCAGTTTGAAAGTTTGTCTTTAGTATCAGTTTTCACAGATGCAAACTGCTATCAGTGTAAGCTGTAAATGTCAGAGTATGTAATGAACTAGGCATCCCAGGTGGAAGGAGCTGCCTAGATTATATCCAGCTTTTATATCTGAATTACCGCCAGAACTGTCAGTAAGGCTCGCAGCCTGTAATTTCCCAGTTTTTCTGACTGGAGTGCTCCGCTTTGTTTGCCAGAATTGCTGATACCCCTGCTTATCTCGCTGACTTGCCTCTCCATGTTCTGCGGTGAAGTAGAGTGTCTGTACCGATTGTGTTTCTTGCGGAGTTGCACAAGTGAGCCCTGTCCAGCAGATGTGCTGGAGGAGTGTAGCTTTTGTATGCAGGCTCTTCCAATGAGATGAAAGATTTGAGAGGCAGAACATTTCTCTTCAATTTATCTGCTGAAAAGTGCTTCACCTTTCCCATGCACAGGGAACTAAAGCTGTGCATTGGGGCCTGAAACTTTCCTCTAATGTTGAAGTGTTATTCAGCCGTTGCCATAATGAGACTGGCCCACGCAAAGCACCATCACACTGCAGTGTCTTATCCTTCGTGTTGTGAATGGCTCCAGCTGTATGTTAGTAAAGGTGCATCTCAATAACTGCTTTGCTGTGTTTCTCCAACTGTGGCCAGGACAATTCTTTAACATTCTATTCCTTTGGCAACCCCTCAGATTCATCAGATCAGATGTATTTTGTCATGTGACCATCTAGTTCAGCTCATTTTGAAGCGGTCGAGTGTTGTGATTTATATACTGTGAGATCTTTTAACCCAGTCTCTTTGCAGAAATTAGATGTGGTTCCCCTCCTGAAATGAAGCATGGCTACATTGTGGGGAACTACAGCTTGCTACTAGGAAGTACAGTTCGTTATGAATGTCAAGAAGGGTTTTACAGCAACGAAGGAAAGTTCTCATACTGCACTGCAAATGAAACTTGGGAACCTGCCACTTTAAGTTGTAAAGGTGAAAAGAGTCTTAAATCTTTCTTAAATTCTTCATTAAGGGGGTTCATGCATGGGAAGTGTGTGAAGATAGGCTGTTTCCTCAATCTGATGGAAAATTTTCTTCAAGATCTGGATATTTGCAAAAAAAGAAGAAAAGATAAGGACATGTTGTTGTTTACCTTTTTCTTTAGCATAGTGACATTTTTGATGCTGGTCCTTGCATTTTTACAGACACTGCAACATGTCCTTCTGCCTGTGGACCGAGGCCTAGAAAACAAATAGATTTCTTTAGCATTTCATGGGAAAGGCCACTGATTTGGAAGGCATCACTGACCTCTCATGAAAACACCAATTTTTCTGACACATTGTGAAGTTTTTTCTGAAGGTTGACTGTAGATGCAGAAGAGAGGCATCATAGCACTCCTCATCTCTGGGTAGTCTTCATGATTTTAGAAGCATTTGTGCATGAACAAACACTTTCACATCTCTGAAGCACTGGGTTTCCTATAACTGTCTTTAAAGTGTCCACTTGCTTTGTTTTCTAATTGTCCATTCTTTGGCAATATTACTGCTTATGAGTGCAGGATTGATTTTGTGTTCCTGTGAGTAGTTAAAAAGTCTATATATTAGTTAGTTGACACTTGAAGTGCTAGTTAGCAGACGTTACACTGTGCAAAGCAATTCTTTGGGGGGAATTGTCATCCTGAAAATCATCACTTAGTGAGGAGAGTTCTTTCCCTCTTTCTCTGAAACTACAAAAACTCTCTTGGTTTCTAATTCTTTCCCTTTCTCTCTCTTTTTTTTTCCTTCTTCTTTGAGAATGGATAGAAATGTAACATCTATGGGAAGTGAAGAAATTAAAATAAGGGTGCTAAAACAATGTGGCTGGGGAAAGTAAAATATGAACTATCACTAGAAAATTCATAAGAAAGAAAAGATAAAACAGTTATAAAACAATGGAATAATTCCCCCCCCTCCCCAAAATAAATAAAGGACAGTGAATTTGAAATCAAAAAGGGAGTGCCTGAAGTCTCAAGAGGTCCCTAGAGAAGGCTTGTGGAATGCAGTTCTTGTGATTTGTTGGTATATTTTTTGTTATTTTTTTATCTTTTTCAGAAGTTGCTTTTTCATGTGGTTTTTAATTTCTACAATCAAAGAGTAGGTCAGGTCAGAGTTTCTGAGCACATCTGTTACGGTTAATTGAATTAGGATACATGATACACCAGGAAACAGATTGAAAGTCTGAAATGTCAAACTTATTTCCCCTTTGTATTGCAAGCTCTTTTCTGGTTTTCAATTAGGACTTCTCTTTTTTGTAA
The DNA here is from genome assembly GCA_018881555.1 of Amblyornis subalaris. Classification (NCBI taxonomy): domain Eukaryota; kingdom Metazoa; phylum Chordata; class Aves; order Passeriformes; family Ptilonorhynchidae; genus Amblyornis; species Amblyornis subalaris. The sequence continues at coordinate 1,846,773 of JACAXG010000122.1, read as the reverse complement.
AACCAACAAGTCTGATTTTTTTTTTTTTTACTACTAGTAAAGGTACCTTTAAATAATTCAATATCTTTCTTTTTGAGGGGGGGTGTGCTACTTGACTTCTTTGTTTTAAGCATTTGTCAGTGACAACTTGGCATGTTTGTGAAGAGAGCAACCGTTACAATGCATTTTGAACGTCATGTAGACTCTTGCCTTAACAGGAAGCTTTTGTATGGTATGTTGTAACCTTTTCTATGGTTTTGCATTTTTATAGTCTCTGTACACTTTTTAAAGTTTTGCTTTCTAAAGGCAGCTTCTGCTTGTCTATCTTCCTCTGATTGTTGCTCATTGCAAATGGTATAGAACCAGCTCATCATATGTAATCAAGTTTGTAAAAACAGGGGAATCTTTAAAGATTCAAAAGAAAACCAGGACCTTTTCTGTATACTAGCAGCTAGACTGAGAAAGGAGTCACAGATTTACCATGCTATTCTGAGAAAGGCAGATAGGTGTCCTTTTATTTGGAAGCAGATCTTTGGAGCAGCTACAGCACTGTCAGTCATAGTGGGAATATCGCAGAGGACCTGAGGAAGTGTTGTGTTACTACAGGAGAAGAGGGTTAGCTGGTAAAGATGAAAGAAATACTTGTGGGAGTGCAGCTATCATTGCTCTTGCTGGTTGACAAACAAGTTTATCTTCCTCTTTTTTCATCTCCTTAGGTGTGGATTGTGGGGTTCCACCTTCTGTTTTGAATGCACGTCCAACATCTATAAATGGGACCACATACAGGAGTGAAGTTACCTACACTTGTGTTCATGGTTACCTGATTGCAAGTGGCAGTGGCACTGCAGTCTGCAATGCCAAAGGACAGTGGGATGGCCCTGATTTGGTGTGCAAAGGTGAATAAAATCTGCCAGCAGATTTATTTAGCTTACATACCACTTTAGTCACTGTAATAAGTATCAGTCATCCTCTTTGGCCATTCAGTTTACAGTCGTCTGGCTGTGACAGATCAGTCACAAAACAAAAAATGTATATTGAACAGGGGTTTTTCAATCTGTGTTGCAAATGAAGTTGGAATAAATTGTTAAAAGTTAACATTCCAAGAATGTAATCCCGGTGCATTTCAGGCTTTGGGATTAGCATGAGATGAAAATTCAGCCTAAATTGCTGACATTTTTCTAGTTCAATATCTGCTCTACTTTTCTGATAGTTGTTGATGCCACTGTCAGAAATTGAACTTCTATTAGTCATTAACATCCCTTCAAAATTCCTGTATTTGGGCAGTTTCCAGTTGCAAACTATGAGTGCTCAAGCATGCTATCGTTATTTGAGATATGTCAAATCTCTTATATTGCTATGATCTGGAAGAGTGTAGCCTAAAGACTTCCTTGATAAGATGAAACACAGAGGTACATTTTTTAAAAAGCTATTTTGCCCAGCAAAATTTCAAGTGTTTTTTTAATTTAGGCTCATATTCTTAATTAGGAGACCTTAGGATAATGACATTCTTTAGTCAGTTTTCACATTTTCACAGCTTCATTTTTCCATTTGTTGAGTAGTTAATATCTTCTCAGCTTGATCCAGCAGGATCAAGTTTTCTGTTTATTTCAACGATATGCAGTAATTTTTTTGAATGCTGGATGTGTATGTTATAACCACTCTCTACTTTTAGAGTCTTCTTTAACATTCTTATTCTGGGTCATGATTCTAAGTAGGAGGTTTGCAGTGTTACGCAGAAATGTGCCATTTCAGTCTGCTTACAGAATGGCCTTGGGCAGGTACTTAGCTGGAACTAAGCAGCAGGAGTTTTTGCATCTCATCACATACTGTCCTTCTGTAAGTTAAGCATATTCTTTGCATGTGCATTAGTTATTCCAAGGCTTGTTCTGATGATATGTAATAGATACATACATTCATACACATTGGGACATGAAAAGGAAGGTAGTAATGATGGTGAATGTGTTGCCCATTGCAATACATATGTTTAATTTTTGCTTTAAATGTTGTATGGATCATGATTCTATAAGCTTTGGTTTTTACTTCTTTGCTTTCCATTTTTTTTGAGTAGAATTTCAGAATCACTTAAAATTATTATACAGTTTTAAAAGCACTCGTTTTCTACATATAAGCTTTAATGAGATTTTAATTCTTACAGTGTTTGATTCTTATAACTGAAGAGGTGCAGTTATTGGAGTGTAACATTCATTATGGATTTAAAAGCAGATTTTACACTAAATAATATTTTTCCATCTATTTGATCTTCACTTTTTGTTCCCTGATTTTATTATGAAGCCCCTGAAAATGGAGCAAATGAATTAATTTATAAGTTCATTATCCCGGTTTTCTAATTATCTGTAAAGGAGTTTGAATAATCCATCAAATTTCCCCTAAGAATTGCTCATTCATCTTGTCTGTAGCAGTGTCTTTTCTCAAACCTTGAATTAAATCCACTGACAAAGGAGCATAACCTTCTTGATGCTGTTCTTTCCTGATGCTCCTTGGACCACGTGTCTTTTTTAATATCTACTGTTACTAATGGTAGGTAAAATAAAGGAGTAAGTAGCATGTGGAGGATAAGAGAGAGTTGTGGAAAGATAGACCTGTTTTTAAAATTTGCCTAGAGAGCCTTGCTCTCCATTACTGATCAGGACTCTTTTTTCATTTTATGGGTCATCTTCTAGGATAAATGCCCCACCCTGCTAGAAATTCTCTACTCATGGAATTTGGGGTTCTGTTGAACTGGCCTGACTTCTAGAAATCACTAAGAAGAGAAAAATACTGAAGTGTGTCTTGCTGGGACAGTTCGTCTCTCTATCTTAAACACTTGGGTATGTCTTGCCTGTTTCCATTTCAAGGTTTTGTTTTCCTGTTTTTCTCTGTTCCAGAAATAGACTGTGGCAAACCTTTGCTGATTCCCCACACAACAATGACCTGGGACAACTCTACCACTCTTTGGAGCAGAGTGTACTATCAGTGTAAAGAAGGATATTATTTCAATGGAGACAGGAATTTTTCAGAATGCACAATAGATCAGTCATGGGAGAATATTACATACATATGCAAAGGTAAATATTACTGTAGGAAGTTGCTGTTTAAATTGCAATTTAATTCATTTGTCATCCCTGTTCTGAAGTTACGAATAGGAGGAGGAATAAAGGCAAGAAGTCTCATTCTAATTTATGATGTCTGGAATGTGGTGGTACTTTTGGATGAAAAGGTTGTGGAAGAGAATGTTAACCTTACAGCAGCTTTTAGTGGATGCCACAGATCTTTCTGTAGCTGTCATGCTTTTTATCTCAAACAGAGACTAATGCAACTGGAGTTCTATTGCTTCACTGAGAGTCTTCAACTTCAGAAGCCCAGTCACCAGAGAAGCAGAAGGCATTTAGCAATATTTTCTTGTGGATCTGTAAAGTGCATTTCAGTGAAAGTAGTGGCAATTGAATATAAAAGCCCTTTCTCTCTCTCTCTCTCTTTTTTTGTTCTGTTTATGTTTGTTTGTTTGTTTTTTCTTCTTTTCTCATAATGACCAAAGCAAAATCTGTTCATGGCTGCCTTTCCAGCCTAGATCTAGTTGTCAAAATTTCATTCCATAATTATTTTCTTCTTAAAGAATGAGTCCTGAGACAGGAGATTTGTAATAAAGGTGTTGTCACACCGTGTGCTTGGAAACAGGATGTACTGATGTTTCAATAATAGCAAAAACTGGCAGATGTTTTGGACCATGACTGTTGAGCCCCTTACTGTTCTTCTGGGTCCTAAGAAAGAGTTGTCTACCACTGTCCATCTCTAGTTCTTAAGTAGCAGGGCTGTCTTTTGGAGAAGATAGTGTACTGTCTTAGCTTTGAAATGTACTCATGGTTTTCAGAAGGACTGGAAGTATGTCCTTGACTGCTGTCACTTCACTTCACACTTCACACTGTTACTCCGCCTCTCTTTCCTCACTTGACTTCTTGAGCATCCACTCTGAATATAAACCATGTGGCATCAAATAAAATGAGCATGCAGAAAAGCAGTTCTCTCAGTCTTTATAGTGCCCAAGTGAAAATAGAACTGCTGTTGTTAGAAGTCATGATTCATATCTCATTTTGGAAATTGGCATGGCTGTATTTAGTGAATTGATTTTGAAGCCAACATTGTGTAGAGAGACTGAGTTAATCAGGTCTGTCAGTCTTTGCAGTTCCAAGATTTGTCTTGAGCACTCTGGAGCTTTGAGGTGCCTGAACCTGCAGACTGCACTCATAGGATTACCATGGATTTCAGCAAGAGCTTTGTCAGACCCCAGCTCTAGCTGCTGGATCAGAGGGCCAAAAAAGTCAATCATGGTCAAGTAGAATGGAAAGACAAACTTACAAAAATAGCCTAACTAGTCCAGACTCCTTTAAAAAAAAATTAATCATGAACAGGAAATTAGTACAAAATCTTGCATCTTCTTGTCTTCTACATTTTTCGTATTTACTAGAGGTAGAAAATTACTTTAAAATTAAATGAAATTTCTGTTTTGGCAATGATGCCTTTGAGATGTACATGATCTTAATGGTGTGTGTATAATTAATCAGTAACTTCCATTAAAAGGAGAGGAAAATTATGTACAACTCCAAAATAATTTATGATAGAAGTTGGAAAACCATTTGTCTTTTCCTCCTGCATGAAAAATTTCATTAGAAATAAGAAAGTTAGGAGAACATCCTCAGGAAATTCTCTTTGACAAATAGTTTCTTCATTTCTTAAGAAGTGATTGCTATGGAATGCCCTTTATTTGCATTGTTCGATGCATTGTCTGTTGGGATATGTGGTAAATATGTGTGTCTGTGTGTGTGTGTGTGCACATGTACAAGTACATTTATTAGTAGCTAGTTTAAATATTAAAATGTCTTTACAAGATTAATTTTACTTGTGATGCCGATTGGATTAAGCTGTAGTAAAGTGTGGTAATAGTCAGCTGGATTACAGTCTTTCTTTACCAACCCCAGACTTGTATACATAAAATTAGGAGACTAAAGTGCAGAGAAGAGAGCAGCAATTAAAATACCTGCTGTCTGGTGTGCTCAACGTATGAGCCTGGACATCCTGTATAGCTGGTCCTAACAGAACTTCTTCCCCTGTGGAGTAGAAGTGCTTGGTTTCCCAGAATTTTAGAACAGTTAGTGTTGGAAGGGACCTGTGGATATCATCCAGTCCAACCTCCCTGTGAAGGCAGGGTCACCTAGAACAGGTGGCATAGGAACATGTCCAAGTAGGTTTGGAATGTCTTCATGCTTCGCTGCACAGCCTGTTCCAGTGCTCTGCCACCCTCAGTGTAAAGAAGTTCCACCTCCTGCTGAGGTGGAACTTTGTGTGTTTTACTTTATGGCCATTGTTCTTCGTCCTGTCTCTGGGAACCACTAAAATAAGTCTGGTACCATTGTCTTGCCATCTGTCTTTGAGATATTTTAATTTATTTCATTGCAAAAATGTGGTTCATATTAGTAGCAGATGGCATTTGCAGCATCATTCACCAGTTTCACAGAATTAAACGGGCAAAAATATAAAAAAAAAATTAATACCTTTTTTTTCTTTCCACTAAATTGCATGTATGTGTGGGGATAGCTGGCAAGAGCTCTGTAAATGAACTTGCATGTGTGGATTCTCTTTTGGCTACTTGCTGAAAATAAATGTCAGAGTGAAGCTGGTTCTATCTGCTTTCTGGTAAAAAGATTGGTGTCTTTGGATTTCTTAACATAATTTCTCCACCTCTGACACTCATGGGTGCTGTTGAAACACTTTGCTTGTCTTCTTCCATTTTTGCTGTGTTTACCAGCACCTCTCTTTCCTGGCTGCCAACAGCCAGGTGCTGTTTGCATCTCTCTATCCTCTCCCAAATCTGCCCTTCTCTATTTGACTCTGCCAGGATGCTTTTTCACCCTTCTCCTCTGGTCTCTGGGTGTTTATTTGCATGTTGTGTCTAGGACACTTTCACTTGGGATGGGAAAAAGATTGTGAGGGTAACCTGAAGGTCAGTGGGATAGCAGTGACCTTCACTCGCCTTGGTTAATCACAAGTTAAAATTTATGATGCTGAGGTATGGGTGAATTGAGGGTCTTTGCTTCTCCCATCTCATTTGTGAGTTTAAGTGTAAGCTGTTGATCAAAATCAGATACATTTAAGACCTGGGTGCTAGTGTCTGCTACTGTGTGCTTCACAAAGCAAGCTCCCAAGCTCTGGAAGTCACTGGCACTGTTAGATTTCACAGAATGAACGTTTCAAGGAACCTGTCTCCCTCTAGTTGTGGAATATTTTTTTCAGAGAAACCTTTGTGCTGTTATTGGATACTATGTTTATGTTACTGGGATTAATGTTAAACCAAGCCCTTTCTGTATATTTAGTTATCCAAACAAAGATTGAGTGATCAGTAGGATTAAAGGAGGAAAAGCAGTCTCCTCAGAAAGCTCAAGACTTTGTTGTGGTAATTGTTCTCTACAGGTTTTCATGCTCTTTCACTCACACCCATTTAAAGAGGGAACTTTTAAGAAAAGGTCTGCCAGCTATTCTATTAATATTAGGTTGTTGCCCGGTGGCCTTGTCCCCAAAGTTCAGAAAGCATAACAAAAAAATTTATGTAGTTACAGAAAGAAAATGCTACTAGTTCTGCTTTCTTCCTTCCAAGGAGGCCACTGCATAAGATTTCTTTCCTTTACTAAATACCCAGCACAATCACTTTTGTTGTTTGCTACTTTATTTTGCTTATTTTTTTTTAATTAGGTATTTTATAAACTCAGAAGTCAAGTTCCAGATATTCTTGCTGAGAAGTCTTGCAGATTACTCCCTCTTTTGCCCCCCCGCCTCCTTGTTATGCATTTTAATTCAGATTCATGAATATGCAAACATGTATCTCTTCCTGTGAGTCCTTTTTGCCATCCACTCTTAACAAAAATGTGTCTGATGTAAAGAATACAACAAGTGAACATAATCTTTTGCTCTGTATTGGTACAGAAGTCTTATACTGCAGAGTTTTTTACTGCAGATAACAATAACAATAAGCAGCACTTAAATGCAATTAATCACACAGCCATTTGTAAGGAAATTAATCTCTTTCCTCTGTCCTGGAAACACGTAAGCTTTCAACAGCATTGAATGAATAATGAATGTGGAATGGAGGAGTTCAAATTAGTTGGGAGATAAATTGGTCTAGTGAGTGAGGCATCTATTTGTTGAATATATGGAGAGGGAGATAATGTCAGAAAACAGTTTTATGGCAGTTTTAATAATCAAAAAAAAGAAAGAAAAAGTCCTGGAAAATACATTAACAGTTACATTTTAGTTCTAAATATCTGCCTACATATAGAAATGCTAGAAACTATTAATGTATTCATTTATTTTAGTGACAGCTTGGTGCCTACATGCTTCAAGAGGGCCCCTGTGGGATGGTAATGAAGTTTATATAGAGAAGAAGAGTGCCCTGATCTGTGCTTGCCTTTACTGCAGGACATTACACCAACTATTCTGTGAATATTATTGAAGTATCTACCAATGCTGTTCTATAAGCAGCTACTAAGAGTTTTTCAGCTTAAAATTTATATGAGGTTGGATTTATATGCCCTTGGTCATGCAGTGAATGTAATAAGGAAATATGGCAGTAGGACAAAGGAATGACAATTTGACGACTGGTGAAGGAAAGAAGAGGAGTAAATGTTTGCTGTCAGTCTGAGTTATGATCAGAATGAGCTTTATTCTTAGCTCTGAGAGGATGCCTCTTATCTTCTCATGTGAGAGCAACTGCCCCGTGTCTAATGATAGCAGTGAGAGAGCTGCTGAAAAAAAGAGTGGATGAGTTGATCTTCCTGGCTATGCATTTTCTCTGAGGTGCAAGCCTACTCTTGTAAGTGTGTAAATTAACACAGGTGTGTTGAGGGATGTATCTCTGGTTACTACAACTGTATGCTTGGTTCTCTGGGCTTCATTGTTTTAATGTAGTGTTTGTTTTGAAGTGTTCTACTGTGTTACTTAATTTTATTTATTATAAAACAAGAAAAAATGTCAACCTCTTTTAAAAAGCAGCTCCAGTAAATAATGAACCCAAACATTCATTCAGCTACAAATAAAGTCTTTTCCAGTCTAACAGAGAAGCTTTCTTAAAAGCTTCATGGGTCAGTTGATGTAATGCTGGCTGTATGTTTAAAGACTTCACAGTCTTTAGCTCAGAACATGCTTCTTCAGTTAGACTGTTATTTTAAGTTTAGGAGCCAACACAGTTAAGAGAAAGCTTTCTACCTAGCATGTGCTTACCTTCTTTGTTTTTTCCCTGTTTGGACAAAAAAGCAAACAACAAAAAAAAAACAAACCCAAAACCAAACCACAGAAAAAGTACGAAATAAGCAACTGCTCCAAACATAAGATTTGCATAAGAAGTAATTATTTTCCTTCTGTGTTCATGTTTGTGCTCACAGAGGAGGAATTATTCAGTAATTTATCAATATTCAATGAAACATGTGTGAAGTGGCAAAGGAAAACCAGAAGACTGGGGATGCAGGAAACATACACAGTAAGTAGGACAACAATGGAAGTATTTGAGGTTGGAAGTAATTTTGTCCTTGTTATACCTGCTGTTTCAGCAGTGGATATTTGTTTTGTGGATTTTGTTTGTATAGTAATTTGTCTTGATTTTCCCAGTGAAACACTTAGAAACCTAGAGGTGGTTTGTTGGATTAGGAAAGAGAAAAATTCCTGTCCTAAAGGTAGGTGAAAAACTCCAAAGCTTGGGGGTCTCATTCCGATAAATCACCTAAAAGCTTGCTTGAATCTATGAGAGGTTTCAGCATAAGTTTTTGTTTTAGTGAAGTTGCATTGAAGAGCTCAAGTTCACATTGTCACAGAAAACTGCAAAGCTTGGGCTCTGTTGCTGTCTGTGATAGGCATAAGTGAACAGTGTATCACTTGCAGATACTGGATGTAACTTGTTTTAGAAATGCAGGGCATATTGAAATATCATGCCTTGCTCAAAAGTTTCAACCAATACATATGTGAACATTTTAGAACTGTTTTTCATGGAAATTGAAAACAACCTTCATAACTACTTTTTTTTTTTCTTTTTTACATAAGCATAATAATAAAAATTAAGGTACAGATTCTCAGAAACAAAACAAATAGTTCGGTCAGTGTTATCGAAAGGTGAAACAAGATGATAAGAATTCCCATGCTTTCACAATAAAATTCCAAGAGAGGGGGTAGTTTTTTTGTGGTGTTTGGTTTTGTTTTTTCCTTTTTTCCAGTATGTACCAATAAGAAAAAAAAGAAAAGGAATTATTTATGGTGTCCAGGGTAGGTACATCAATGTGGAAAACATTTCAAGAGTGGCTAATAATTCTGGAAAACAACCCAGCTTTCTCCTCCTATGTTATAACCAATGTATTTTTAGTTTGTATACTTTTATTGAGCACTGCTGAGATGGAAAAAACAGTTCCCTGTTCCCCTAACAGGTCAGAACTGTTTCTTATGTACCCAGCGGTAACTGGCAGGCTGTGGATCTCTGGTATAATGTGCTCTATGCACATGCTTTTGCTTGAATTCAGCTATCTGAAAGACACTTCAGAATAGCTGAAGTAGGTTAGTTTTGTCCATCGCTTCATGTCATACAAGCAGCAGATTTCTTTTTCACTACACTATGACAGTCTTAGGGAAGCTTGTCTTTTACTGTTGCTTGGCACTCAGTCTTACTACTGCTTCTGCAGCGCAAGGGGGAAAAACTAGAAAAAAGGAAAGAAAGTAACAAGCAGATGTAGTTTCTATCTGTGTGCTGTAAGCAAGAAACAATATTTGCTTACACCTGACTATTTGAGTTATGGGTGTTTGTAGGGTACAAGGTAGATTAGGTTCTTAGTAGATTGGATTAGATTCTGTAATAGATTCCTTCCATTTGTTGTAGAAATATGTGGAAAAATATAAATAATTTTAACATCTGGAAGAAATTAAAGATCCAGTTTATTAAGCCAACTTGTAGTTAGTCAAAAGCCTATTTTTTTAACCTTGAACTGATACTCTAAATCAGACGTAATCGTGTGTTCCCATGAAGAACTAGTAGGATTAAATGAACTAGTATTCTAAATTTTGGAAGGCCACAACAAATTGCACTATTGTCTTTGTTTCAATAGTTTCATATACTGGGCCAAAGATTGGATGAGAAGATGTTTTCAGAAGATGTGATATTTAACATCAGTACAAATGAAGATAATCCAAAGGTGTGTTTAGATCTGAACTCTGGAAGTAACTACGTGGTGAATATAACTACTGTCTCTTCAACAAACATCACTGTCTCAGTTACAGTAGCAATTCAAACAAAGGGTAGGTTGTGTTTTGTATTCCATGTGCGTATAAAAGAACTTATTGTGCAGCAGAGTTCACTGATTTGAGTCTAACAGACAGGAAAATGGGCTGTTTCCTGTACTTCATAATTCTTTATGCTGACTACACGCATGTAGCCACTGTCAGCATCCTCTTTTTCTGCAAGATGTTTTTCTTTCTGCTCACTGTGGCCATTGCATCTATGAGCAAGCAGAGCAGTGGCAGTAAGCACCCTTCAGGAAGATTTGGCAAATTTGCTTCTTCAGGATTTGCCTTCTGGCTGAGGCAGGGTTGGTACAGTGGCATTTTCGTCTGTGTGCCAGAATTTCAGTCCGTGGTCTAGTGCCTATTGGTTTTCATTTTTTGCCTTGAAATATGATTCTCTGCCTGTAGGAGAATTCTCTGTTGCTTACCTGTGTGATACTAATCTAAGTGGTATGAGCATTATAGACAATGCTCCTATGTCTACCAGTGATTAACAGGGTTCTGGCAGTTATCCGTAGTTGTACAAAAGGCATGTTCTAACAGTGGGTTTCTGTAGTATTTTGGTCATGGAGACTTTAAGCCTGCCTTCTGACATAGTAATTCTGGTGAGACAGACCTTGAGGAATAATTGCTTTTGGAATCCACAAAAATGCTTTCTCTCACATGTTTTTTCCTAAAGGGCATCAGCTATGACAAATTGTTCTGTGATGATTTTATTTACCTCAGAAGGTCTGAACCCTGGATCTTTCTGTCATTATAACCTTCTAGGTCTGCACAAGTAAACAGTTTGTTGGATTTTCTGAATAGCGTGCTTGGGTTTTTTGAAAAGACATTTTCTCTGGAAAATGATCATGCTCTACTTATCTTGTTTGTTCATTCAAAAAGAAATTATAACCTATCTCTGTCTCAGAAGAGAATGAAGTTAAAATCTTTTTTAAAAATTTTATTCTCAGCTACTCATATTAAGTTGAAGAAGGTAAAGTTTTTATACTAAGTCGATCCCTTTTTTAATTGTCTCTACAGTAAAGGAAGCTTTCAATAATGTATTAATTTTTAATGATACCTGCTTGAAATGGAGGAGAAATATCAGGGGAACTGATGTGGAAGACAGATACTCAGTAAGTGACAATCTATGTTTTGAATCTGGAAAGCAATTTTTATCAATCACCTATGTGAAAAAACCTAATTTTTCCAACACTCACTGTTAGCAGTGTTTCTCATTATAATAATGTGTCTCATAAAAAAACCAAAGAGTAATCTTGCACAGCAGCCAAAGAAAGAAACCACCCTGCTCTGTTGTAGTCCCCCGTTTCTTGCTTTTTTCCCCCCATGTTGTACTCTTAATTTGCTTTCCTTATCTATACTTTCCAGTTTGTCATGTTCAGGCCTCACATAACTCTATTCCAGTTCCTCTGAGTCACTTCTCTCTGCCTTGTGACATGCCTTCAGTCTTCCCTTATCCCAGCAGGAAATTTCTTCATGAACTATCTCTGCCAGGACTCTTGACCACCTGCTGTTGTCTCAAGTCTCCCTGTGCTAGGAGGCACTGAGAGATTATCTCAAGGCATAGGATCTATTTAAAGGAAAATTATCATGCGATTAATATGTAGCAAGCATTTTAGTTTTCATTAACAAAGGAATCATTTGATCAGGAGAGGCCTTAAGTTAATAACTTCATGATCATTTCAGTCATCAACAATAAAATAAACACAAAAACCTACTGAAACAAAAAACCCCCCAACCCATGAGCCTATAAATTTGCCTGGAAATATAGGTGTCTGTAAACAGATCCTGGAGTGTAGTTGGCGTTTTGACACAGGTCAGAATGACTTGATTTTGTCTTGATCCTCAGGATGGAATCAGAGAGGTGTTCACGTGAGCTTACTTTTATAACTTACCATGAGGGCATACTGCAATGAAAGTGAACTGTTACTGGAAGCCTGTATGTTAGCAGGAAACAGAGGTTGGGGAAAATTACAATACTAATAAAAAAGAGGATAGACAAGGAGGAGAAGTGAAAGAACCAGGATGATATCAGATCTGATCAAGAGGGACTGCAATTCCTGTCAAATTTTGGAAGCACTGGAATTTAAGTAACTATCAGTGCCAACAGTTTTGACACTCTGTATGCAGTGCTCTCGTCTGCTTTTACTTCTAATTAGAAGCATGAGATGGCTGAATGCAAGTAATGTATTATTACATTTCAACTTCCTTGCTGTGATTGTTTGGTTACAGTTTCATGTGCAAGGCCAGCGTTGGTATCAGAAGAACTTCTTTCATGAAATGACCCTTGAACTTTCCACACACAAGCAAGCTCCTGAAGTTTGTTTAGATTTGCACCCAGGCACCAATTACTCTATTAATATTTCCATGGTAGCTTTGAATTTTTCACTGCTCATTTCTATGACAACACAAATTACAGGTAGGTCCTGCCATTTATTTTATTTACAAAAGCACCTAGTAGGTGTAAGAGACTCAAGTGAATCAGCATTGTTGAGCTCAGCGTTGTGTGGTGGGTTGTCAAAGTGTTCTTGCCATGCTCAAAATTGTCCATTATTTGTTTTCACAGATTTCGTAGGGTTGACAGTCCAGAGGCAGAACAGGGAGAGAAATGAGGGTGCAGAGTGTTGAAGCGTCATTTTGGCACAGCAGGGAAAAGATAGTTTGGTGGGTTAGACACAAGACTGGTATCTAGGGGAGCTCGGTTAAATTCCCCATCCTATTAGAATCTAAGTCACTTTTTCAGTAGAAATTCTCTCCACAGTGGAGTTAACAGCTCAACTGCACTTTGTATGGGTATTTATGACAACAGAAACAAATACCACTAAGGTCTGCAAGAATCCAAAGTACAGAGTAGGGGAATCTGCAAGTACCTCAGACAGATTCTTTTGCCTTTAATTGGCAGAGTACAAAATGTGAAAGACATTTGAGCAAATAAACTTCTAGGAGGGAGAGTCTTGGCATCACAATTTAGCAAGATGTATGGCACTAAAATGCCATGACGAGAAACGACTTACAGCTCATTTTTTGTTTAGAACAGTTTTGCATGATCCCTGTACTGCCTGACTCTGTATTAGGTGAAGTGCAGTGCAGTGTTTGATAACTGTATCACTCTTCCTGTCAGGGACAAAAATTGTGATGGGTAAGAAACAGGAAAGCTCTCTGAGTGTCTGTAGCTCTGTTCAGCCACTAGATGGAATCAGTTCTCTTCTGACTGCTTAGGAAGAGCTGGGGATTTGTGGTGGTTTTGAAACTGATAGTATTACCGTATTTTCAGTAGTAAATCTGATGGTTTTAAGCTTCATGAAAGGTAAAACATCTCTTGTTTCCTGAAGCTACTGTTTAAGATATACGATGACCTGTTTGTTTAGTTTCTTTTTAATGAAATTGCAGTAATGATTTGATAATTCCTTTTCATTGGTTTCCTAATTGTCATTGAAAAGCAGTGCCCATGAGTTCATGAGTACATAAGTCTGTAAAAAACTAAGAAGATGTCTCAGAATTGTGTTGATTGAGGTAATTTTTGAATAGGTACTCAGAGTAAAGCAATAGCTCTTTACTCTGTCGTCCTGTGGTATTTCTTCAATTCTGCAGGATTGCATCAGGTCACTTACTCAGCAGAGCTCTAGAGAACACTTTGCAGCAGGTGCTGTGTGAGAGGGTATTTGTGTCTTGGCAGCTGGCATATTTTCTTCTCTGCTGACTTAGTGCTTAACAAAAGCACATGCATAGCCCTAGGAAAGGTCTTTGTGCGAAAGTTGGGTCACTTCTATTTTGAAAGTTACTTTATTCAATAAGCAATAAAAGGTAGGTGTTGCTCTGTCATAATAGGAGTCTTTTTCTAAAACTTGATGTGCAAACACTTCTTATTTTTTGGCTTCCATTGAAAAAAACATAAAAGTATGTATTTTTGCAGTTGAAATTGAGTGAAAATTAAAAAGCCAACAGTGATTTTGCTGCAAAACTTGCCAAATAATGAGAATTTAAGTAAGATTAATTGTGTTATTATCTCATCTAAGATGAAAAGGATATAGCTGAAATAATTCTTCCGGCAGTGCTCCTTTGGCTTCTGTGTCTTATGTGTTTGGAATTGCATTATCTATGCAAGCAGCTTCATTTATATAAAAACTGTTTATAATTTTAGAGTAAGTGTATAATTTTTTTCTTCCTTTGTCCAGTTATTTTGTAATCATATATGTAGTTAACCAGATGGTTTTGTTTCCATGGTGGATGGAATGATCTCATTTTATCTGCCAACTTAATTCTGAAAAGTGGCTTTGTTGGCTCTAGTGGTTTTCTGGCTAAATGGTATTGTAAAAATGCAAGGTATGACTTAAGCACAGAGACTCTAGGGAAACTGAGAGTTACAAAAGTGTTTTCCTGTTTATGTCCTCATTGGTTGTTTAAGGTTCATATGCCATCCTTTAACCAGTACACAGTCAGTTCGTCTGTTGCCTCAGCTAGAGGCAAATCCAGATGTTGTGTCTCCTTGACTTTCACACGTGTCCTACACTTTGAGAGTTTGGAAAATATTAACTGTGGCATTTCAACTAGTGTAAAGAGACATGTCACACTAGTGTGAAGAGACAGTTGGATGATCACTGCCTTACAAACTTAATTTTTTCAAAAAAGTGAGATTTATGAATGCATGTTATGGAAGTTACGTCTCTATCCTGAATATCTGTATCTATGTCTATATGCCTCTGTCCTGAATGAGAAAAAAAAAAGCCAAGAATGTGGACCTAAAAGCCTGTTTTTCTCCCTGGCAAGTAACATCCTCTAAAAAAATAGTACCATGCTGAGCACAAAGTTGATTTTGCCCATCATCTTGTGGATGGTAAATGCAGTCTAGCAAATGCTTCGTGGATCATTGTAACAGGCATCTTGCACAGTCTTTTATGTTGTCTTAGCTTATTTTAGGGAAACTCACCACCTGTCTACTTGAGATAGGAAATTGAGTCAATTATCAAAAATTATTAGGCAATGATTATATTGTAGCTGTAAAAAGATGGTAGCAAGATTGTCTTTTAAGCAAGAAGGAGTTTGTGTCTGTTTCCATAGAAGGAAAGGAGTGTCTTGGGGACATACTGGTGATTACACTAATTACATGTGGCTCTGTTCATTTTCCTTTTGAAATATCCTTTACTAAGTCATGCTCAGAGAAGGCATTGTTCTTAATTTCACTACCTGTTATCACATATGAATTTAAGATGATTGAACTTTGTAACCATTTCTTCAAGTGTTTGAAAAACAGAATAATAGATAAGGAGCCAGGATTATTTTACTTCTATTGCTGATGTTCTAAATAAGAGTAATTTCTTCAGTTGAGCCACATTAAAATTCTATTGATATTTGAATCTGTTTCGCAGCTTTTCTTTGAGTAGCTTCTTTATAAAAAATGTGGTATTTGGGGAGTTCATGGATGCCTATGTGTTTACAGAGTTTGGTTAGCTTTTTTTTGGTTTAGAGCAGACCACTATGACTTAAGACGTCATAAGACAGAAATTTTTCTGGACACTAGAAATAGATCTTTTGTGCCTGAATTACTGATTACATTTCCGTCTTGTAAAATAATTCATATTAGGTTCAGTTATGGTTCCTCATTTCTTTTCCTCCTCTCGATTTTCTGCTGAGAATCAAGGTGTATTTTGAGCTTGTTCAATGCATGCTATTCACACATTTCTTATGTATTCGTACATGTACTTTCCAGTGGGTTTGAGTAGGCTTGACCTTGAGTCTGTGTACCTCGGATTGTTGTAGTACTTCCTATGTTTCTCAGCTGCTATTCTTTTTGTTTTAGCGCAGGGTACACCTGCAGGCCACATACACTTCTGTGTGTATGATCTCTGTCTTCATATGAACACGAGTCAGAAAGTAGAATCACAAGCAGAGACTCTCGAATTGACTTGAATTAGAAGAATGTATTCCATCATATACTAAGTATAATCTTCTAGAGCCCTGCTCTTTGGTCTTGGTGCATGGAAAATGTACTACATGACAGGTCAGATTGTGATATCTAATTTGTTTATCTGCCCATGGATGTACACACAGACATAAAAGGTAGACTATTGGTCTGCTCTCTTGTAGGATGGAAAAAATTTACACTTATTCTTTCATAAACAGAGTTCTTTAAGGTCTGGAAAAGGAGGGAAAACCCAAAATCTGCTTTCCAGTGAGGAAGTGAAAGACTGTTGGAGGTGTGGTGATCTGACAGCTCTTACTCTGACAGCACATCTAGTACCTCCAGCAAAACAGTCCAGTAAAGTATGCAGCATCAGAGCATGAGAATTGCAAAGAAGGGAGTTTCTGATTTATGTAATGGGGAAAGAGGAGTGATGAAAACATGAGCAAAACATGAGCATTATTTATCTTTTTTTGTTGTTTTAATGTAGGGAGGAAATTAGCTGCCAATCATGTAAACACTTTCATACACATGCATGCACTTTGTATTTTTATGCAAAGACTATTCAAATGCATGATATTTAAGTTCATATGAACACCCCTCCTCTATCATTTTTCTGAACTCCATAGTAAGAGTTTTTCATAAATATCTGTGAACTCATGAATATTCAGATCACTTCTCTTGTTCCGTTTACAAAGCGATTTGATATCAGTGACACAGTCACAGTACACTTTATAGCCAGTGCTTTACAAATGGAATAAAATTCTACATTTTTAGTCTTTTCCTGTGTGAACTGAGGATTCTTTAGTAAAGGCCTGGAGCATTAGAAATTTATAGTGATGTATCTGCATCAGCCTGTATCTTGTCCTCATCTACTTAGTGTAATTAGCATAAAGTAAAGTGAATGAAATGCAAGTTGGGAAAAGAACAATACGAGAGTAGGCTACACTGAGGAGAAAGATAGATTGTACATCCTGTTCAGCTATGAGTTTATACATGAAAAGGTCACGCGTACACCCTGTGAGTATTCCCATTTTAAGTCACAATCACAGACTCACAGAACAGTTTGTGTTGGAAGGGACCTATTAAGCTCAACTATTCCAACCCCTCTGCAATCAGATCAGGTCATTCAGAGCCCTGTCCAACCTAATCTTGAATGTTTCCAGGGATGGGGCACCCCTCTGGGAAATTACTTCCACTTTTTCACCACCCTCAATGTAAAAAATTTCTTCCTTACTATCTGGTCTGAATCTCTTCCTCTTAAATTAAAACTGTTACCCCTTGTGTTGTCAATACAGGTACTACTAGAAAGTCTGTCCCTGTCTTCCTGATAAGCCTTCTCTAAGTAATGAAAGGCCACAGTAGGGTCTCTCCGGAGCCTTCTTATCTCCAGGCTGCACAAGCCCAACTCTCTCAGCCTTTCCTCAAAGGACTGGTGTTCCATTCCTCTGATGATTTTTATGGCCTTCCTCTGGACCTGCTCGAACAGTGCCACTTCTTTCCTGTGCTGGGGACCCCAGAGCTGGATGCAGCACTCCAGGTGGGGTCTCACAAGAGTGAACTAGAGGGGGAAAATCCCCTCCCTTGCCCTCCTGGCCATGCTGCTTTGGATGCAGCCCAGAACACAGCTGGCTTCTGGACTGCGAGTGCACATTGCCAGGTCATGTTGTACTTCTTATCTGCCGGCACTAGCAAATCCTTCTCCTCGGAGCTGCTCTTAGTCTGTTCTCCACACAGCCTGTACTTGTGCTTAACTTTGTCCCAGCCCAGGTGCAGCACCTTGCATTTGGCCTTATGGAACCTCATGAGGTTCCCATGGCCCATTTCTTGAGCTTGTCCAGGTCTCTCTGGATGGTATCCCATTTTTCAGGCATGTCAACCACACCGGTCAGCTTCGTGTCATCTAGGTGATGACTAGTATCCCAGTAGTTTTTTAAAGCTAAGCTGCTTACATTTTCTGTTTGGCTAAACTGTTAATAGGGCTGCCTTGCATTGTTTTTAATGTTACCTGTGTAACATAGCGTGGCTAATTAAGGCAGTTAAGAATAATAATAATAATACCTCTATTAAACATTTGCACCTCATTTTTTGTGAGGAAGCAGGTAAACACTCTCTGTTTACACTTTGCCTAGCTCTAAAATCTGATACTTATTTCTCAGCACAGAGGAACAGAGCTAGGATTTGAATCCTCAGCAGGGAAGGAACACATCAGCTGGGCAGTTGTTGTGCTTCCCAATTGCCTTTGTGTCCAGCTTACTGCCAGGTTTGCCCCTTGCTCCTTTGCATAGTGATGCTGTGCTAGGACCTCCAGGTCTTGTTGCTCTTGCTGTATGAAAATGCCAGTGTTGGTGAGTGCCCCCCTGTCAGCAGGAAAGCCGCAGCCTGTTCCACAGCCTGGCACTACAAGGAATTAAATTGATTTCCAGATTGTTTGCTTTGGGTGGATGGCTCACAGGAGAGAAACAAGCAAAAGAAAAACATGATGTCTTCTCTCAGAGCTCTTGGTTGAAAAAGCAGCTTGCTGAGTTTTCCCTGACCAAATTTTCCTCCTCTTCTGTGGCTGGGTACTGTGTCAGTGCCTTCATCTTGGTGCCAGGCCCATGTGCCTCATGTCCCATTCAAGCAGCTCCAATTCGTACAAAGGATTCCTACCCTTGACCAAGGTCCGAGTGGAAGAGCTGCAGGGTGCTGAGCACAGGCAGGGGATGTAGGAAGCAGCTGCCATTGCAAGCCTGGGTGTTTGCCCTGTACTCCAGCACAGTACTGCACCCCTCTGCCTACCTGGGCGAGGCCCTAACATTGGCTTAGGAAGTGGGGTGGTGGAGCAGTGGTGGCTGTTTGCAGGGTCCCAGACCAGACCTCTTTTGCAAAGGTTAGGAGGCTGTCATACCAGGTCCACTGTTGTGGAAGCACCAGGCATGCCCCTAACTCATGAGCCCTAAACACCCTGAGCCAACAGCACCCAGCTCCCATTCTGCTGCCAGACTCTGAACACCTCCCCGTGTGTCTGCAGAACAGCGGGAGTGAACACTCAGCTGTTTTGTACGTCATGTTTACTATTTTAGACTTTTGTTCCTAGAGATCACAAGGGAAAGGTGCCACAGGAAGAACCAGAGCAGATGACAAACCATAGAAATGTTCAGGTAGAGGTGAGCCAGGAGACACGAATCGCCCTGGCTCACCTACACACATGGCAGCAGAGCCATAACACAACCTGGAAACGATCTGTACAAGAAGCAGCAAGATGTAGGCAAATTTACTTCTAAAGGTGGAGTTTCTGGCCCAGAGGTGCTCTGCAGCTGGAATCAGGGCCCCTTCAGGCTCTGACACAGGAAACACGTGATGGGGCACAGGCTGGCTCCCTGTCTGTTGTGTGGCTGTGAATTACACTCACTTGTGGGCAGGGTGGCAGGTCACTTGTCGGCATGAACAAGACGGAGAGGTCCCAGCCAAGTTCCCCTAAGCCACGTCTCCCTGCTTTCAGCTTTCCTTCCTTGTCTAGGACCATTTTACTTCAAAGACATCCTGGCCCTGGGGAGGGTTTTCCCTGAGAGAAAGGCCTATTTGTGCAGCAGAGCTCAGTCTCTCACAGCCCAGGAGCCAAACCCACAGGAGGCCCAGCACAGAGCTGCAAGCAGAGCTGCGCCTGGCTGGGGACACGGCACCGGGCACTGGTTCCGTTTTTACTGTCTGCCTCATTGAATTCATACCTTTCTGATGATGAACAGGATGGTGTGACATTCAGCCACAGATCAGGAGAACAAAGGCTGCAGTCAGCAAAGGGAATCACATGAGTGGGATTTCCAGAAATGACCAGTCTTTAGAGAAGATTTAAATTATCTTTTTCTGTACATGTGGTCTTGATTTATTCATCCTACTTCCTTCCCTCTCTTCTTTACATAATGTCCCTCTCCAAGCAAAAAATCTCTTCTTACTCTGTACTAGAACAATCATATTTTAATATGTACAGTAAACTTAATTACTCTTCAAACAGTAATACAAGTGGTAAACAACTTTTTCTATTGTATCAATATCTCTACCTTATATTTGTTTTACAGCAGTATTTTTCACTTCCTTGTTTTAAAATTCAGTAAAAGCCTTTTGGACGGAAAGCCCTCAAATAACTATGAAAGAAACACCTTTTTTGCAGGAAATTAAGATCATGCAAATGGTCTTACTTCAGCAAAGGGTTGTTTTAGATAAAATCTGGCCTTCAGTGGAGTCTTTGATTTGACTTCTTTGAACTGTCAAGTTCGGTAAAGAGTTACCGTGTGGTTTTAGACTTTGTTGTTCAATTCCATTATTATTTTTAAAGTTTTGGCATTGCCATTACAGTGTAAAACCAAGCAGGCTTTAGCTCTAGTGTCGAGGCATGCTATGGTTCTTGGTGTTGCTGCAGCAGTAGGGATTTCCTGGCATGTACCTTCTTCCCTGTAGCTTGCCTTCAGGTTCAAAGAGAAAACTAGTAGACGGACTCTTATTGTAGAAAAATAGCCTCTGTAGGAAATGTTCAGGTGTTATTAACACAGCACTACTCTGACAAGGAATTGCTTAGAGTGGGACTATCTCTGGATGTACTTACATTTCTTGCTATGTTCTTTTCTGTTTTCTGTGCGACTACAGATATGTTAGTGTGTTCTGCTGGTGAAGAGTTAAAAATTTAATTCTTTAAGAAAGGCAAGGTGCTAACAACACCTGAACAGACTGGAGGATCTCACTTTCTTCTCACAGCTCACCTAGTGCTAGTCCTCACTTCTCTGTAGTATTCCGCCTTTCCTTCCAACTGTTTTGTGGGGTGTTCAGTCAGTATTTTTTCCATGTGGGTTTTTAAATCTGATAATAGTGGTGACCTCAAAACAGATTTCTTTTTTTAATTTTATTTTTAAATGTTAAATTTCTAGCAAGGTTCTTCTTTTATTGAAAAGTCATAGTGGGCAAATACTACATATGGAATAACTCCTTCAGAGTTTATTTTCTGATCACTGAAGCAAAAAAATGAAACTATTCCTTTCAATTATTGTTGTTGTTGTTGCTGTTATTATTATTATTTATTACTCCACATTGCTGCAAGCTGTTCAGTTTTCTTATTAAAACACGTAGATTGTCTTCTGTATGCTTGATATTTGTAATAATTAGTATTTTTTACCTGAAACCAAAAGACCAATAGCAAAAGACTTCAACCTTTGACAGCACTATGTGTTTTTTCAGATTTTTCTCTCTTTTACCCACTTAGTACAGCTGTCAGTTCTGGATGGCTACTTGTTTTCATGATTTGCATTTTCCTGTCAAATTATAGAAAATAAAAAAATTAATTGTTATTACCTTAGTCCACATCTGTTTCCCTTTTTGCTGTTTATCTGGAAAAATGATGCAAAACTATTGCATGCAATGCACATTCTGGCTAGCATTAGAGAAGAAATTCCCAAGTTTTTCTTGGAAATTGAAAAATTCTTCAGAGAAATTAATAATAGTGTCTCGTGGTGATACTGAATGTCAAAGGAAAGGAAGACAGGAGAAATATACCAGATGAATCTACCCTGACAGATATATTTTCCTCTCACTCTATTGCCTATTGACAATGTCTGTACTGAGGAACCACCGAAATTAACAGATAATTTATGGCTCTTGAGTTATGATTGCTTAAGTTTGAAATGTGCAAAAGGCATAAAGATTGGCTGTCAAATATTATTTGTTCATTTATTTTGTTCAGATAGCAATTCTGCCTGTACATTTTACAGTATCAGCAGTTGCAGATGTATTGAAAAGACTGGAAGCAAAGACCATTTCCCATTCTTGCAGGCAGCCATGCAGTACATTTCATTAGCTCAGAAAGCTCTCAGAAAGGGTTTTTTGCCCTGTCGTCTCTACTAGAGGGAAGCAAGGCATTGTAGAACCACGGCTTTCACAGAATCATAGAATATGCTGAGCTGGAAGGGACCCACAAGGATCATCAAGTCCAGAGCTTGGCCCTGCATAGCACCATCTCCAAGAGTCACACCATGTGCCTGAGAGCATTTTCCAAATGCGTCTTGAGCTCTGTCGGGCTTGGTGCTGTGACCACTTCCCTGGGGAACCTGTTCTGGTGCCCAACCACTTT
Source organism: Amblyornis subalaris (assembly GCA_018881555.1). NCBI lineage: Eukaryota > Metazoa > Chordata > Aves > Passeriformes > Ptilonorhynchidae > Amblyornis > Amblyornis subalaris. The sequence goes on along the minus strand of JACAXG010000122.1, from coordinate 1,824,493 downwards.
ATGGGTGAAGAACCTTTTCCTGATATCCAACCTAAAACACCTCTGACACAACTTCAGGCCATTCCCTCGGGTCCTGTCACTGGTCATCAAAGAGAAGAGATCAGTGCTTGCCCTTCCACCTTCCCTTGGGAGGAAGCTGTAGACCGCTATATAAATCTTACTCTCATTTCAAACCTAAACATTTATAGGTGGTTTCTTCACTGGTAGTTTACCCATAGCCTGGTTTTGAAGAGAACCTGGTAAAGGGAACTACCAAAGCAATTTAATTGTCTAGGTAAGCTTTCAGGAGGTTCTCTTGAGGATGATTTTTGTCAAGGGTAAGGTAGGGCTTTTTCTTGCCAGGGATGCTTGTATGGCCTGTTAGCTTTATTTTGGGCATACTGTGTCTAAGTTGTAGCCCTTCACATGTTCCATCTGTTTGAAGCAGAGATCATGCAAGCTTTCAAATTTCATAGGTCACAAACACGAGATTTTGGTTCCCTCATATAAGATGATTTCTTCTTTATCTGTATCTTCCTTGTATCCTGTGCACTGTTTTCGCATAGCTCTGTCACACTGATGATTAGAACGTCAGGCACTGTGAAATGGTCACACCTGGGCCTTGTGTCCCTTTGGTGATACTATTCTAGTATTATGTAGGTCTGTTTCTTATGCCTTTTAGAGCAGCCTTTTGGGTTTTTTTCTTTCTGTTGTCATTTTGGTGCCTAACACTCATTCTGAGATGTACTAGTATGCCATTCCTACTTCTCAGAGGAAACTAGAATATTTAGCACAAATTCTTGTTAGTAGATCCAAGTGTATCACCTTGTACTTTATACTGGTGAATTTAATCCCAATTTTGCAAAACAACAGCTGTAAAGGTGATTCAATTCTCCTTGTGTAACGTCTCTGTATTTCTAACATTGAGCAGCAAAATTCGTTTGCCCACACTGGGATTTTGCACCATGATTGTTAACAAAATGCCAGTAGTACTGTAGTACTTAGTTCTCCCTTTCTAGTCTTGAAAGAACTCCTCTAATAACCTTCCTGCACCCCAGTACTTCTGCTTTCAATGTGCTGTATATCTCTCACTCCCTATTTAGCAGTCATTTACCCTCTTGACAGTTTTTCTAACAAGCCTCATTTTCTCCTGCAAAACTAATGATTTTCTGTGCTTCAAAAGATACGTGCAGCTATTTGTACTCCAGGTCTTTGAAAAATCCATGCATCTCAGCAAGATTTTGCCTGATGTAAATTAACTCTGGGAAGTCTGCATTGGTTTTCTTTTGTTTCTCTCCATGACATTGTTTATTTTTTCTAGCTCCGAAGCCTTGGTTTTCTGAGTGTAAGCACTGCATTTGTTACTCTTTAGTCAGATATCACATCAGCAGCCTAATACATTGGTGTTCAAAAAGCCTAGCTGTACCTGTATTTACCTGTGCAAGTTCATTCAGACTTGTGGGATATGGTATCCATGCCTCACACTCTGCCCCCTTGGCTGTGCACAATGAAGCTATTTCCACTTTTGCATCCAGGCTAGTAGTGGTAATTTCTATATCAGTGTGCAGCTGTCATCATTGCCATTGAAATTAGAGGCAGAAATATTTGTTCAGCACTGGCCTTGATGTAAGTTCCCACTAAAACAGATTAGAACTCTGTATCCATATTGAAATCCAATTTAAGGGGCTGGATATTGCTACCTGACTATGAGCAGTAACTAAGGAAGTTGCCTTCTTGAAAGTACTTTTGGCGCTACTGAATTCTCCTTTATTTGTACCATTGTATTTCTTGCACTGGGCTCTGTGCACAGAGTTTCATGTTTTTCTTCTCCCTGACAATTTCAATTAGTCTAATAAATAATACTGCTTCTTCCAACAAAGCCTTCATGTCTTATTTCTCTGTACTCAACCACCATTTTTGGTCATCTCTGTGTTTCCCAGCTAAGAGATACTCTTCAGTACAGGGTTTTGAGTTGGGGCTGCCGGACTGCCATGCTCATATTTGCTCTGTGTTTTTCTTGACCAATTTATGTTGCCTGTAGGCTTTAACTCTCTGGGGTTCAAGGCTCAGATAAGAGGGTTTTGGGGGAAAAAGTAGGTAGCAACTGAAAAAGGAACTGAAAAGTAGCTAGGAAATTATGCCTGAAATATTTCTAAAACCTCTCTGAACCACTGGTGTTTGTTTACTTTTTAGATCCCCCTTTCCCAGAAGTAGAATTTGTTGCAGTTAAAGGTTCTGCACCCTTGCTCAGACTCCGGAAAGCAGAAGATCAGAATGGACCGATCAGGTTTGTTGCTGTGCTCTTCACCCTTTCAAAGAACATTCTGCAGATTTGTGTTACGTACAGATTAGAACTGGTTTGGGTGGCTAGATTATTTTTGTTACCAATGGGAGAAAACTCAAGCTGTAACTCCCAGTTTCTCCTCCCTTAGCAGGGTAATATTTAGCTTCAGGCTTTTCCCTGTTTTCTGGAACAAAATCCTGGTTTTGATAATTGTGAGTTTTCACCACTGGCTTTGTGGCTTGGTTTTGTTTTTCTCTTCTCTTTATCCAAAGTGAGGTTACTTTTACTGAGTAGATCTTTACTGATGGATCCAAACACACCTCTCTACTCATATGATTTTTCTTTTCCAACACAGTCATGCAGCTGGTACATTTTTTTTCCCTAGGAGCCAGAGGAAATAGTGTATAATATCCTCCTTTATGTGTATTCTGAAGTAGTGTTTTCAAAATGTATTTCTAGAGTAAAAGGATTTACCCCTTACTAAGTGCTGTTGGTGACAGAAGGAAAAGGTAATCATACTCAATGTTACACTGAAGTGGTAAATATTTGAAAGCTAATAAAATTTCATGAAATGGCTAATGTAACAACCCTAATAAATAGTCCTCTTATAGTTGAATACCATAGACTAAACATTGTTTTGAAAGGTATGAAGACAGATCTGATTTACTTTTTTACAAATGGTGGCTGTCCTCTCCTCCTTTCAATAGAAGAAGACTTGTTTCTGGGAACTTAAAAATCGTTTCTAGAGAAGATGGTATATTATTTCATAGGTGAACTTCAGTGAGAGGAGGATGAGGAGGAGGAGATGGTATGAAATATCTGTTTGACGTTCTTCTGAACATAAATAAACATGTAACAATAATGTACATGTGATGAGAAGTCCCAGCTCTAAGTGGTGCATGCAGAGCTTTGAGTTAAAAATTAAGTGGAACACACACACACAGAGAAATATTTTAGTATAGGAAGTGTTCATATTGGACATGGATAATAAAAAACAGTTAAGAGGCTACAAATAGAAAAAACCAATATGAATTAATGAATATGTGATGCTTAGTTTATTGAAATCAGTGTTAATATTTACTTTTTTTTGTTTCACTCTAGTCTTTATCAAGTGATTGTGCTTCCTCTGGATTTGCAAAGCACTTTTATTTGTGACTCCTTTGCTGCTACAACTTTCTTTAGTAACACCACTGACATTAAAGGATATGTGGCAGCTGAATTTCAGGCGAAGGATGTTGCCGATAATATGTCAATTGCTCTTGGAGACAGACATTACTACGGGAAGTTTTATAATGCTCCTTTAAAGCTGGGAGAAGAGTATTGTGTTTTTTTGAGAATAATAAGTGAGTGGAATAAGGTAATGAATGTTTTTAAACCTTTTCTTTACACCTCTTGAATGAAATGTTGCTGGGGGAAAAGAGGAAAATGTTAGCTGTGTGTTCAATTTTTTATGATGCTACAAGGATCTCTTAGTGTGGTAGAAAGGGACAGGCGGACGGAAGATCACGTGATGTGACGGAAAGCAAGAGCAGCAAGGAATCTTTCCTCCCTTCATTCCTTTGTGATAAGAGCATGCAGACCCCTCTAACCCCAGTAGTTTTCCACTCCTTACTAACTCCAGCTATCCCACAGTCCCCTTTTCCTGACGTAGTAATGCCCCTCACTATTTAACCTCATGAGATAAGATAATAAATGCCATTTGACCATCCACCACGTTGGTGTCTGTGCGTCCATGGCCCGAGTGGCCACGGGGTAGGCCGGGCTGCCGTGCTAGGCTTCTTGAA
>JACAXG010000122.1:1593461-1820378 GCA_018881555.1 Amblyornis subalaris | reverse complement strand
TTTCCTGACGTAGTAAAGCTCCTCACTATTTAACCTCATGAGATAAGATAATAAATGCCATTTGACCATCCACCACGTTGGTGTCTGTGCGTCCATGGCCCGAGTAGCCACGGGGTAGGCCGGGCTGCCGTACTAGACTCTTGAAACCAAGTCGCCTTGTCTTCTTATCAGAAGGCAACACTTAGTTGACAGAATTAGATTAAATCTAAAGCTTTTTAAGTATGTCTTGTAATTCCTTAATGATTCCGTGATGATTTCATTATAATGTTGAAGCAACTCTGGATGCCAAGAGGCAAACAATGGAAAATAATTAAAAATGAAGGGCCATTACTGCCCTCAGTAATTGAGGGTGTTTATATTGGGCCAGAATTTAGTGAAAGAGATTATTATGAGAATTTGAAAATTACTCCTTAGCAGTGACAAATCCACCCATTTTAATTTTTAATTGAATGTTTTATAAGAAAAGATTCCAATTCTCTAAATGACATGGAAAAATATATTTTATCATGTTTTGTTACCTTCCATAAGGCAGTGAGTGTCAACTCTAGCTCCACTGAGAAAGCCTCATTAAAAAAAAAATATTATTAACATTAATTTTTTATCAGTTTTAAAGTAAATATGTATTTTTAATTAGAAAAAAAAAGTTTCTGAAACGCACATCTCATCTAGTTTTCCAGTGGTATGTATCTCAGAAGTGAGCAGTTTTTAACTTTTTCATAACGTAAGTCTCAGCAGTAGAAAGATTTTCCCACATGGGACAAGTGATATCTCTTTACATGCAATGCAGTTCCTGAATGTCAAATATAAAAACTGAACTGAGCAACCTCTAATAAAGAAAGAAGCACCTAAACAGTGCCTCACCTTGCCATCTGAAAAAAGTTAAAATAGAGTTTTTAGGGCTTTGTGTATGTAGCGCAAAGCAAGGAGGCATGCAAAAACTGATCCATTCTCTACAATTTTGGAAACCTACACACAAATCTCAGTAAGTTAAAACAGCTTCTGTTAAGAAATGTAACTGCCTCAGTCCAAAGTGAGTGAAATAAAACAAGTGCATGCAGTAAGATGATGCTGGTATCTGCTGGTCTGTGCAGTATGTATTTTGTGTAACATCTATTTAACAATAGTCTGATAGAGTTTTGTAGCAGAAATGAAGTGGTTTCTGATCCTAATACAAGTCTGTTGTTTGTCAGAAGTTTTTAATTAATTTTGTGAGGGGAAAAGTAGGGAGATGACAATAGAAGGCATTTCAATTCATAAATAATGTTAAGTTAGCCCAGAATATCCTGGAATTTGGATAATGAACTGTATTTTATAGAAAAATTTGCTCTGTGGAGCAGGATTTTTAATCAGTCAAATGTATACAAGTTTAGCCTCTTTAAGCACTACTAAATACATCTTTGAGCTTAGTTTATTTATCCTTGTGGTTTTTTGCATTGGTTTCCCTAGCGCTTTACTTTCAGTATTTTCTGGTACTGGGGTATTTTTCCTTTTTTTGCTTTTGTGGAGGTTTTTGCTGCACAGAACAAAGTAGATTCTTATACATCTCTGCCAGCTGTTTATTAAGATGCTTCTAACTTACATTATTCTTTCTCTTTCTTATGGTTTATTTCCTGATCTTTCATTGCTAACATTTGCAGACATATTTTCTAGGCGACTGATTTAATGGATTAATATTACAGTTATTTGTAGAAGTCACTCTTGCTTCCAACCATTTAAAATGCATCAGCTCCTTAGTGTACACTTCCCTGTGTGGCTTTTGTTGGTTGATGAAATACACAAAGTTACATACAACAGTTATGAATCATTATTAGGACTGCAAATACCTAACAGCTTTAATTCTCAGCTCTGCTTCTTTGAAATGGAACTTCGACTGGTGGTTCAGAAGTACTGGTTTATCTTCAATTGTCATGCTCTTTTATTTTGTGCAATTGTTGTTATTAGAATGTTAAAAAAACCCCAGAATTATGAATTGAAGGTTGTTGGGTTTTGAGAATTTCTAAAAATCTGATTACTTACATAACTGAATTTGGATTCAAGATTTACTATTTAAAAGTCTTCTTTTTAAAAAATTGCTTGGCTTTCCATTTTTAATACCTGTGAAATGAGCATTTCTGTAGTGTCTTTTACTTGTTAACACATTTCTATTTGAATAGAGATGAATTAGAAATAGATGTAATAGACTCCTAACTAATGTTCTCATTATTCACTTTTATATTCTGGCATCCTTAAGGGTCCCTTCTGTCTCCAGACCCCTTTCGTACTGGGAATGGTACAATTTGTATCATCATGCTGCAAAATCATAGCTTGGTTGTAATTTTTATTACCATTATTAATGTATGTCCCTGACATATTATCATGTTCATTTTTCCCTTGTTCAGATTTGGAGGTCTTGAAAAGAGCGTCTGCTGTGAGGTTTTTATTTTCTGTTAATTTTTTTTCTCTGCTGAGATTCATGGGACCTCTGTAACTTCCCTGATAGGCAGGAGATGTCTGATTTTCTACACACTGGACTGCATCAGGAAGGTAGCTCTTTCAAAATGATGGCACTCACATCAGTGCCCCCATAATCTGGCATTTGGTTGAGTTTTTAAACCCACCCCTTTCTCTTTATCTTTCCTCTGCTAAGATTTTCTTTGTCTTTTGTCTTTTTAATTAACCAGAAAATTCCTTCTAAATAATGGGTTTAAGAATCACTGAAATTCCACAATTCAGCATGCAGACACACAGAAATGAGATTAAGCACACAAATGTGCCTTCATCCTTTTATGCAAATGCTTCAAAATGTAGCCTTCTTTTTCAAATGTACTGTTATTCAGAGGAACATAATACCCACTTTGCTACAACATGAAAAATTATAAGTAATTTGTATGTATTATGTGAATGTCTGAAAGTCATTTAGCAGGAAGCACTACAAAAATACACTTCACAGTAATTACGCAATGGACAATAGAACCTAGAATAGAACTTTTTGTGTATTTGTGACTATGAAGAGCTGGGGGAAAATGCTCTACAGGGACCAAAGCTTACTGTAAAAAAATCAAACTTGCTTAACAAGTCTGCAAAAGCAGACCCCTGATAAACATTTATTTAACTGCTGTGAACATGAACCACTGTAAGTATTCTATAAAAGTTATTAAAAATTACCAAGCAAGTTGTCATAACTGAAGAAAATGCTGCATCTAGTATTTGGAAAACGTGCCATCAGATACTATATTTTAACATACATGTTCTGCATGGGAAAGAATTAACACAGCATATTCAACCTCATCTTAGCATTTCATAATTCTGAATTCTTATCAAAGAAACTTCAAAGATCCTTCCATGTTACTAATATGCCTGGGTTGTAGAAAGAAAGGAAGAGTAATAAGCTAAAAGACTAGAGCCAGCCATTCATCAAAACTCTATGTCTAATCTTATTTTTATAATTTATAATCTTTTAAGACAAAATAGAGGCTGCTACCGGGGAAATAACAAATTCCATTTCGAACAGTAATTTTTGTGGATGGCTGATCTTTTAGAGGGTGTTGGTAATAATATATTTATCTCATGAGAAACAGTGATTTTTATGTCTCCATTTTTAGGTGAGAACACAGTCCTGTGCTGTTTGGGCACAAATTAAAAGTAAGTCAATTTTTCCTTCAATTAAAAGTATAAGTTGTCATGACTTTGCTTGGCACCATAAACTAATAATTGCTGTGACTGCTTCTTCATTTGCCATTAATGATCTGTTGACTTCAAGAATTGAAAAGATTAGAGAGAGAAAATTTTCCTTGTTCTTCAGTATTCCATTCTAATGGATTCAGCAAGCCATTCTAAAATGGATTATCTTGTTTTTTCCTAGTTTTCAGTGTTGTTATTTCTATGCATCACATCCTAATCTTTACAGCAATTTTTGTGCACAAAGGATTTGAAGCACAGAAAATGTGAAATTCTGGAAGCCTATTTTAAGATAGTTCTATATTGGCTTAAAGATTAAAATCAATCAAAGAACAACAACGATAACTAAAAAATCCAAAGAACAACAACAACAACACAAAAACCGCACAACAATTTCTAGCTTTTAGAGGCCACATTATTTATTTTGGAATGTTCAGGTGGTCCTTTGAGAATTTTTATGTATTAAGATTTTATGTATTAAGTATTTTTATGATCTTAAAAAAATAAAAGATACTGTGCAAAAATGAAGAATATGGCTAATTCTTATCAGTACAGTTTCTTAAGTGTATAGTGGCATAACTTTAAAACCCAGTAAATTTCTCAGTGTGGTTTTATTTTTATTTACTTTTTAACTATAAAATGTTTCCAATTAATGAGTTTACCTCAGAGGAGTTTGGAATCCACCAGAGATCAAGTTTCCATCCTTTCCACCATTGTTGAAACTACTCTTAACCATCTCGTGTCTCAGCAAAAAGCAAACATTTGCCTCTCCTGAAAAAGAAAGCAGCACCACTGGAGTCTCCTACGAGCCCTAAATTCTGCTTTTAAGTTGAAAGTCTCACAAATATGAGTTAGGAAAGGCATCAACACTGGAGAGTGACCCAGTACCTTGGAACATCAAATCATGTTGTGCATGGAGTGCTTGAGGTCCACATCTCCTCCATGTCTGATTATCACTGTAACTGACCTTCTGGCGACAACTGTGTTTATTTCTAGGTTTTCTTCAGTTAATTACTCTTTTGACCTAGTTAATTTACCACCACACTTAGAATATAATGTAGGCAGTTTTTTGTTGTGGAGACTCTGCTAAGATTGGGGATTCCTTAGGTTTGAGGGTTCCATTGCTAGGACTCTATAGGTAGGAGCTGTAGCATAACTTCTAGAAAGGAAAGACAGAAAGCTGTCCTTTTCTGAATTTGTCGTTTGTCAACATGTGCGGCACCTTCAAAGGCTGTCTTACAAATAGGTGGATTTTGGTTTGGGGGTTAAAAGAATGGACACTGGAAGATGGGAGTAAGACAGGTCAGGTCTTTGGTTTTTTGTTGTAAATCCATTTGCTTTTATATTGAATGGACTCCCTAGTCAAAGTATCCCTTGCCTAATGTACTTCTGCAGCTGAAGTTGAGAGTATTTTTGGCTTGCTGAATCCTTTGAGGAGTATTTCTTAATTCAACTTGTGTGGAAGGATAATCTGTAAAATAAATCTACACGAAATGACTGCGTTTCAGATGCCATCTAGCTAGACAAAGCTACAAATTGTGTGATAGATCATTGTCATAAAAAATGGTAGAAAACTGTTAAAAGCACACTTTCTTCTGCAAGAAATAAATAAAAGGAAGTTCTAGGGTTTTTCATGAAATACACTCTACAATATGGAGGGAAGGCAATTCTGTAATTTTTATGGAGGGCTGATGTGTCCCCTAGAGATGTGTAACTTGCTGATGGAAACTGATGTTACAGTGTAGTAAGGACAGGTATATCTTTTACCAAAAATGAGTGTAATAATAATTTTTAAATACTCCAGTTAATCTTTCTTCCTCGACTGGATGGTAACTACTAGAGAGTCAGCTCCATTACTACTTGGCTGAGCTGTAAATCCAGCATCAAGGTTTTGTTACCATACTTTAGCTATGAGCAGACTTTGTTGTTCAGTCCCTAGACTGAAGCTACACTATTTGGTTTGTTTGTTTGAATTGTTTGATACTTTCTTTCAGATTTATCACCCACTCTGCAATACATGACGGCTGTTGGATTAGGGTCAGTGGCTGCTGTCTGCCTTATACTGTTCCTGTCATTCTCCATGGCACGGTATGTGGCGTTACTGCCTCCAGTTTTGTAGTCCTCCTTCACAAGGCTTTCTTTTCAGATAGTTTTTCTGGCCAACCTTCTTGGTTTAGGCATCTTGAGTGGTTAGATACTGTAACCAAGGGTACTTTCAGTGGCCACCGATGCTGTCCATTGCTTGAAATCATGTCCTCCATATCTTTGCGATCGTGGCAAAACATCTGAAACGTTTGTTCAGATAAAGAAAAGTCTTTGTCTTGATAAAGAAAGGATTCAAGATAGTGAGTAGCACCAGGACTTTAGTTCAGAAGAGTCACGATTTAATGGGAATTAAATAAATGAAGTTTATAGGGTGTTGAAATATTGATGCACTTTGCTTATGTACAGAACTAATTTTTCTTCCCAACTTCATTCAAAAAGCCTGAAAAGAATCGATTTTTAATAATGGTTGAACTTTACCTAAAAGCCATGATAAAAGCATGTTTAAAATTTTTAAGAAATTTATTTTTTTATGTTTGATGATTCTTCAAGCAGGATCAGTAACTTCATAACCATCTTCCTTTCAAAGGTAAAACAAATATGCAAGTTATGTAATTGTGAATGTCTATGTATATGTAAAACCTCTTCACTAAAAAATATGTCTTTGTTGTTGTTTCAATGTGCTTATCTCCCGGGATAGTCTTCTGACTTATGTCCCTTGAAAGATCAGGAGCCTCCAGCTTGGGGGCTATCAAATGTAGCATTGATTGCTTAAGCTCTTTATTTGGCATTCCAAAACAGAAAGAACTAGTCTTATGTAGGGCTGGAGAAAGTAGGTTTATTTGGATTGTTTGTGAGTGTCTGAATTTCAAATCGGTTCTTGCAATCAAAATTCCAAATTAAAGGTTCCATGGTGTCCTGTTTTTCTTCAGGCTTTCCTTGGCAGTAGCATGCAGTGGCAAACTTGAGCTCTCAGTCTTGGTTGTTTTGGGGGTTTTGAAAACATTGTCAGAGTCCGCTTCGAGGAAGCTGGGGCTATAACTGTCTTGGTTTCTAAAGCAGCACTCCTGACATGGGACTTATTGAAGGAGGAAGGGCTTCCCTGGGCTGTCATGCTGTGAAAGGCTTCTCAGTTATTTCATTTTCTCTGGTGAAAATGTGAGAAGAGTGTGCTGGTTTGACTCTAAACCAGCAGGGGAAATTAACCCTCCACAAAATACCTCAAGAGATTTTAGGTCAAAATTACAATTTTAATAAAATAGGTTAAAACAAATGCAGTAATACAGAAACACGGGCTTAAACAAACCGACAGAGTCACGGTACAACCTGACACCCTGTTGATCAGGGTGGTAGCTGTGTACTCCAGTTAGGCACTGGTCCTGCAGAAAGGCCTGGTAGTCCAGTCCCGGTAGTGGAGTGGAGTAGCTGAGTCCAGTTCCGAGGAGTGGAGTAGCTAGCTGAATCCAATTCTGAGGAGTGGAGTCGAGTTGAGTCAAGAGTCCCATTGAGAGGGGAGTCCCAAGAGTGGAGTCCCATTGAGTCGAGGGTTCTTTCTCCCATCCAAAACCCTTGTTTTTATGCTGTGTTTCTTGGCTGACACCTCCCCCAGGGGTGGAGACTTTCACGATGGAAGATGATCTTCCCGATGTTCTATTGGTTGCTCGGTAGTGAGCTTGGATGATCCCCAGGGTCCTCCGATGATCAGGCTCCTCTGATGATCCAGGGTCGGGCTATGTGCTAATGGGCCATTAGCTGAGATTAGATAATCCTGTCGGCCGGAGTGCTTATCTCAGCTGAGGCAAAGAGTCCCAGGTGTGTAATTATGAAATTTATCCAGCTTTTGTGGGTGGTAATAGAATATATGACTAACCCAGGACACAGAGAGATATTAGTACTTTTCAAAACTATGTCAAATCAATTAGTTTCATAGTGGTAGGTGATCAATTTGAGGTAAGAGACAATACTAGAAGAATCATGTATGAGTATGAGCAACTTGTGAAAGAGTGCAGAGAAGATAGACCCTGAACTTCCATTTCAGTCTTCTTTCAAAAGGAGTGAGAGTAGATGAAATCCTTAGAGACCTGAGTACCTTAAGTACATTTGATAGAGGTCAGGCTGTAATGTGGTGTACTTTTGGGGACAAGGACTTAATAATTCAGCAAGTATCTTTTAGGCCCTTGATCCCACGTACAGAGAAATTCTTGAATCCATTCTCTTGTTCTAAGAAATATCAGACAGAAACCTTGACAGAAATTAAAACTGCCCCATCCCAGTAGGAGGCAGAGAAGCGAAACCCCAGATGTCAGTTGTGACAAGACCCTTCACAGTGCTTGCAAAGAAGTATCTGTAATATGTATAAATAACAAATATTCTTTTTGTTATAGTTAACCATCAGTTTAATGCACTTCTGAATAAGAATGTGATTTGAAAAAAATGCATGTGAAGTCAGCCTTCTGCCCTATCCAGTTGTAAAACCATGGTCCTGTTTTAGACACTTCAGACATCCAAGACAGATGTGGCCTAGCAGGAGAAAAAGAGAGGAATTTGACAAGAGAGACATGGGATCTATCTGATCTAACTGCGAATAGGGCAGTCTAGTGGCAGGTTGCTTAGCCTGGCAGAGATGATACTGCCAAGAAGTATGGTATACAAATATGTAATTTTAAGATATATTTTAATGTCACCATAGAAAGACCAACTTCGTCCTGTTGGCAGTGCCAGTGGTACATGTACCATCCGTGGGCAGTATACCCATGTGCTTCTGAACTGTAGGAGAGGGAGGCATGGGAACAGATTGCTGTGAATGCAGCGTCTGGGTGGTCTGCAAGAGAAGGTTATAACAAACTTGTCAGTAATGACATAGCTACAGCTGATCCTGCCATGGTGTCAGGTGAATGGTCTTGGATTATTTCTTGGGGTGCCTGTAAGCTTCTGTCACAAAGAGCCACTGTATTCAAGTGCTCACCAGCTTGCCACATGTCTGCTGCCTCAGGAATTATGTTTACACAATAGGTCAGGTTGTGAATTCCCACTAGCGTAGTTGCCGACAACAGTTCCTCAGTGAGGAAAAGTCTGGCACTGGAATCACAAAGTGAACTCTGACTCCTGATGTCCTTAGATTTTATGTTTTTCGTTTTAAAAAATGCATTAGCCCATAGTTGTTGTCATTGAAATGACTAGTCACTCATACACCTTGGTCCATTCCTCTTAGTTCTTTGCTTTCTTTTTTATGTGATGCCCATTCATATGCATAGGAACAGTGCCAGAACTTCAGATTTGTGAAGATCTGCACTGGGCATCAGTGTTGTTGATGCCAAGGTTAACTCTGGTCAGATAATCATCAGTAACTTGTGGGAATGCTTCCCACCCATCTCACACTGGCTGTAGCATTTGTAGCAGCATCATGTGTCTTCAAAAATCTTCAGAAACACTGCGATGTATCTCATCAATATGAATGATACAGATTCTCTTTCAGGTCCATGTTTGAGTCTTGAATGATTTGTAAAATACTTTTTTTAACTGGAATTTTTTCTCTCTCCAGCTCTTGCCTCCACAGCACAGTGCATCCCCCCCCTGCTTCTGTAGCCTGCGAGGCTGTACATTTATCTACTACTGTAGGTGTGGCACAAGCAGGGATTACATCATCATTCCTAGAGACTGAGAGTGTCTCTCTTCTCTGATGGTTTATTCTCTGAAGTCGGCATAGAGAAAATGTACTCTTCTTTCAAAGCCAGCATCTGCCGGGTATGGATGCATCTGCACATCACATATGTACTACAGCATGTGTTTAATGTACAGTTTAAATGTCTTTGTCACTGAAGGGAGGTGTTTATGGTCTTGCCTTGTTCCAGACGGTGTGATGTGCAAAGGAGAACCTTCCTCCACAAACAGGTTTGTGTTAGAGACATTATCATGCTTCCCGTGTGCTGGTCACAGGCTTTCAGCTATTCCAGCTGCATGAGTGCCTGATAATGAGTGCCTGTATTGTACTTGATTACATGAATAATCCCCTGATCCAGTTGAGACTGTTTGAGGATTAACTGCTACTTTAGATACTTTTGGACACATAAACTGGCCTATTATGAGAGAAAATACAGATCTACCCTTATATGAGATAAAGCACCTATTGAATTTCCAGTTATAAAGGTAGAACACTTTTATTAATCACTTACAAGTAATGGTACATCAGTAACATGTACACTTGTTAGCCATGAAGTTGTCACATTTAAATAGTGTCAGCAACTGATGCGTTCCAGAGATACTACAATCATTCCTCATAGCAATTAGCAGTAATTGCAAGTACTACACCAATCTATAAAACTGCAGTTTGCCCAAAAGCTGAGGAGCTTTAATGGCATGTGAAACTAATTTAAGGAAGGACCTACCTGTGTTAAATGCCATTTTTTTAATCTCTGTTCTATAATTACAGCTGAGTAAAGGCATTAAATCATTGTTTGGTTAATGGACTGGTGTGTAACGTCTGATTAGAGTCACTTAATAAAGTACAATTAACCAATTTGCTATGGCATACTCCCAGTTAATTTTTTTTCTTCTGTAAGAAAGAATCAAGTGGCTTTGATTATTTCCACTCCTGTTCAGAAGTTGCTTTGATATGTTAGCAAAGTAATCCTGTTAGCTGGTGAAATAAAGAAGTTTTGGGGTTTACTCAGTTTTGTGATTTTTTCTACGTTACGTTTTGTGTTTTACCACTTTATATATGTGCTATCCATTTTTGGAATTGTTAATTTCTGATTCCTACTGCTCTTGTAATTTTAGATGTTTTGTCTCTCTATGACATGTAATTAGGGGTTTTTTGTGTTTAAAGTGTAACAGCAGATTTCATAGTTAGTAGCAGAGAGGAATTACAGACAAAGAGAGTTTTCAATTGCTGCATCCAACTGAGAGTGCTTTTTCCAGGTCTGGGCAGATACCATTTCTGTTATCCAGCATTTCCACCGCTTACTAAATCTGTCTTTCAAGTTAATAGTTAACAGCTGAGTAAGAATACCTTTATCTACATTAGAGATTAAAAGCTGATAGCATTTTCTGTTGCTAATTGAGAAAGAACAACTTAACTGTTCATACTGGGAAACTGTGTCTTAATTTTTCAGTTTCTCCTGGGGAATTCATTCTCACACATTCCACGCCTAATTCCCTTTCTCAATGGAATAGATTGCAAGGTTTGGTATAGCAGTACAAACTGCACCACTTCATTCAGAGTCGTTCTCCTGCTGCTCTGGTCCTGTGAGAGACTTCATGAGCAGCTGTTCCTGTATAAGGGAGAGGTGGAGAGGCCAGAAATTATTTACAGAGACAGATGTGCCATCCTCTGTGAAAAAACTGAACTTCTTTTTACACTTTACTAAGACCACCAGTGTTCCAGTATGTTACACAGGACTGGGAACACAAAGTCCATGTTGTCAGTATAGTTGGGTATAGCTGGAAAACTGGAGGTCTTTTTGTAATGGTCTGCAAGTTATTTCTTTTCTATGTGCTGCTTCTTTACCTAACTTGCTTTTTTGTAATGTAAAGTTTTCAGAGCAAGGTTTTTTTCTTACAAAACATCCATACTTCAGCTGGGAGTTAGATAATGTATTTAATGACCCATCTGGACATCTGAACAAACTGTAGCTTCTCAACATCCAGGAATGGACTGATGAGAGAGAAGAGATGAGGCAAGACTCTCTGCCATCTTAAATTCTCCACAACAGCTACAGCCCTGGAAGTTTCCCTCATTCCCTCTGCCTCCCTTGTCACTCTTGGCAGGCCTGCCTCTGGCTGTGAGCACATCTTCATCTGTATTTATCATATTACTTATTACTTCATGTATACTTATCCTTCTTCCACCTGTATCTGTTTCAGTTCAATGTAGGAATAATAGAGAACAAACTTAACCTTGCCATCCTCAGATAGATGCGCAAATGTTAACAGTTTGTTTGACCCCCCTCTCTTTCAGCAATATTGCTCTATTGCTCCCAAGCTTTTATGCTGAACTAATTGCAAGAGCATCATAACCACACTCTCATGTTTCCAGAAATTGTAGAGACATTTCTAGTGATCCTTCACTGCTGTCCCTTCAGTTAACACTGAAATTAGTATTTTTCTTCCAATTTTTTCGCTCTGCCTCCTTGGATATGTGTTCCACACCCAGGCCAAGTAAGGTTAAGCCAACTGAATCTGCTCTGCTTTTACTGCTGATCTGTACCCATTCATTGTGCTATATTGAAATGTGCTATATCAAGAAACCCTTTGGTTTAGATACCTACCAATGTCTGCATGATATACAAAGTGGTTTAGTCTTTAGAGGAAATGAGAGATTGTTAGTCCTGGTTAAACAATTCTGTGAAAGCTTAAGCAAAACTATTTTTTGTATTTTATTTTGTAATAGTGATATAACACAGGATACTGTAAAAATCCAGAAGTTATGCAAGTAATTGTGATGGTATGTCAAATGAGAAAGTTTTTATTGTAAAATACACTTTCTACTACATGTCATTGATGGGTCCTTTAAACGTTTTGGTGAGACTTCTTTTTTTGGGCATGGTAAAGACAGCCAGAAGCCATCCAGGCTTGTTTGTTCCAGTATTTACAATGTCAATCAATTGTACATACAGGGCCAGATAAGTGAGCCAGTGTCATGGTTTTAATCCATGGAGATGAAACACCTCGCAGCTGCTCCCTCCTTCCCTTCCCTGCCCAACCCAGTGGACGGGGAAAGAAAATCAAAGTAAAACTTGTATGTGAGATAAGAACAGTTTCATAATTGAAAATAACGTAAAATATGATAATATTGGTAAATAATAATAATAATGATAATAAAAAGGTAAAAAAACAAGTGCTGCACACTGCAGTTGCTCACCACCCACTGATTGGGGCCAGACCCTTCTCCTGAACCCAGATCAGCTGCACTTCTGGGTGACTCCCCCCAGTTTTTGTACTGGGCATGATGTTCTGTGGTGTGGAATATCCCTTTGGCCAGTCCAGGTCACCTGTCCCTGCTATGGTCCCTCCTAGTTTGTTGGGTTTTTTGTGTATCTCCTCGCTGGCAGAGCATGAGACAAAGAAAAAAAAAAAATTCCTTGATTTAGGATAAACACAATTTAGCAAAACCCAAAACATCAGTGTGTTATCAGCACCATTCTCATTCTGAATCCAAAACACAGCACTGTAACAGTACTGAGAAGACATAAATTCTACTCCAGCTGTAACTAGGACACCCAGCA
This sequence comes from Amblyornis subalaris, assembly GCA_018881555.1. NCBI lineage: Eukaryota > Metazoa > Chordata > Aves > Passeriformes > Ptilonorhynchidae > Amblyornis > Amblyornis subalaris. The sequence goes on along the minus strand of JACAXG010000122.1, from coordinate 1,807,455 downwards.
TGCTCCTTGTGTTTGTGTATGTTATCAGATTTAACTGTTCTCAGACTTAACTATTCTCAATCACCATTCCTGTTTCCAAGGTCTTGCACTATTTTGCATGGCCATTTCGTGTTCAACACAGTTCAGCCAGAGTCCAGTGTGAGCTCACAGGTCTCTAGCTCAGATGGAACGATTTCTGCTCCTTTTGACAGAATTGCTAGCAAATTAGAAAAATCTAGCTGTTGCAATCCTTTCAAAGAAGAAACTGGTGCCCTTGAATCACATACTGAGTAGATTCTGTGCAATTAGTTGGTGATCTCAGTGCTGACTAGTGTAAGGGAATAAGGGTCAGCGTTGCAAAAGTACTGCAGTTCCTAGCAGCAGGAGAATGTCTCTTTGGACAGCACAGACATTGTCCTTTCGTTTCTGACAGAGGTGAGATCTGAGAAGGCAGAGGGCAATGATTGTATTTGTGGTTTTGCTTTTACAGAGCTATTTCCATTTTGAAGTTAAAATGGCACCATTACAGTCACAAAAAAAAAAAAAAGAGACTTGCTCTGGAGTTCTGTTTTTCCTCTTACCCCTCTTTCCTCACATTTTTGTGTGTATTTTTTCCAAAATACTGCTTTTGTTCCTGCAGTGTCACAGCTGAATAAGGAACAACAATGTTTTATTAGTGTTTTCCCAACCTTGAGACAGCACAATTTATGTAGTTCATTTGCAGTTCCCTGGTGTCCTTGTTTGATCACCATATTGTACATTATACATGATTATATGTGTGTGTGCGTGTGTGTATGTATACATATATATATATATATGTCGTTTATTCCATTTATTCCATTGTACTTAAGTAACTGAAGATATAGTCAAAATTTCACAACAAGGCTGGAGAAGTTCCATTTCTGCCCTCAAGAGTATAAAAAATACTAGTAGAATAGGAAGGAACAGAGAAAGAATTATAGAAATAAAATCAGTTCTTAACAGAAAGTAGTTTCCAAAGGCCCAGATTTTCCTAAGCAGCTTTTAATGTGGAATGTTTTAGCTTGACTTTGGTAACAATTCATATAAAAGTTGCTCCTGCAGCCATCCTGGGAGAAAAGGCAGCAGTCTTGTGAAGATGTTTCACGCTAATGACCACAAATTGGCTGTGCCAATACATTCAGTAAAGACTAACATAACAAGAAGAAGGGGTGGGGTTGGTAAAAGCTAGTTCTCAGCTTTCCCTTTTAACTGTATAAAATGGCCTTCTCCATTTTGCTCTTGGCTAATGAAAATGTTAGGAAGTTTCATTTTGTTTTTCTTTCCTGTGAATTCTGACCCATTCTGGGTGTTTTATTTTCATGCGTACAGTTTCCAATCCTTTCCTCTAACCTGGATTATTCAGGCACAGAGCCAAGTCACTTCGAAATGCCAAATTAGTAGCAGTTGTAAATATCTGCTGAGGGGCAGGGAGGCACGGCAGGGATTTGCCTCCTCTTCAACGTGGATGACGAACTACGGGGGTCTCAGTGCCCTGAGCTGGAGGACCATGACTGCAAGAATGATCAATTCCCAGTCAACCCTGAAATTATGTGGGATCTGCCTCTCCAGTTGAATATCCATAACTCTGTGGGGCCTGATGGAATTCATCCAAGAGTCCTCAAAGAGCAGCTTGGTGATGTCATCACAAAACCCATCTCGATTTTTGAGAGATCTTGGGAATATGGAGCCGTCTCAGCTGACTGGAAGCTGGTGAACGTTGTCCCTGTTTTCAAGAAGGGCAAGAAAGAGGACCCCAGAAACTACAAGACTGTCAGTCTCACTTCAGTGCCTGGTAATGTGGAGAAGATTATTCTGGGAAGTATTGAAAAACACCTGAAGAACAATGCAGTCATTGGCCACATCCAGCACGGCTTCATGAGGGGAAAGTCCTGCTTGTCAAATCTGGTTTTCTTTTATGACAAGGTAACGCACTGAGCGAATTGAGGGAAACCAGCTGATGTAATCTTTTTGAATTTCAGTAAAGCTTTTGATGCTTTCTCTCCCAGGATCCTTCTGGACCAGTTGTCCAGCACATGGCTGGATAAACACATCACGTGATGGGTGAGCAACTGGCTCACAGGTTGGGCACAAAGGGTTACAGTGAATATGTGATATCAGACTGGTGACCTGTCACTGGTGGGGTTCCACAGGGCTCCATCCTTGGCCCTGTGCTCTCCAACATTTTCATAAATATCTTTGACACAGGACTGGAAGGAATACTAAACAAGCTCACAGATGATACTAAACTGGGAGGAGCTGCTGACTCCTCGAGGGCAGAGAGGCCCTGCAGAGAGATCTCAACAAATTAGAGGACTGGCCAAGCACCAACCATATGAAGTTCAACAAGGGAAAGTGATGGACTGTACACCTGTTCAGCCTGGAGGAGAGGAGACTGAGGGGATACCTCATTGCAGTTACAGCTTCCTCGTGAGGGGAAATGGAAGGGCAGGCACTGATCTCTTCTCTGTAGCGCCCAGTGACAGGACCTGAGGGAATGGCCCGAAGTTGTGTCAGGGGAGGTTTAGGTTGAGTATTAGAAAAAAGTTCTTCACCCAGAGGGTGTTTGGGCACTGGAACAGGCTTCCCAGAGAAGTGGTTACAGCACCAGCCTGACAGAGTTCAAGAAGCATTTGGAAAATACTCTTGGGCTCATGGTGTGACTCTTGGGGATGGTGCTGTGCAGGGCTGGGAATTGGACTCGATGATCCTTGAGGGTCCCTTCCACTCAGTATATTCTGTGATTCTGTGTTTCTATGAAATCACTGCTTCAACAGCAGTTCTGCATTTTTACAGTATACCAATCTCCTACTGGCAAATGAATAATATTACATGATTAAGTAGCATGTTTCAGTATGATGATTTGAGTGGTTTGTGGCTGACTTCTTCCAGTTCTGCTAAGTTCTACCTTAATTATATTACTCTTCATGGCTTTATTCTTCCAGATGCTCATTTTTATTATTATAAAACAGGTTCAAAACTGGGCCTAGATCCAGGTATACTGAGGAGTTCATCTTTCTCCCCCAGATTTTCATGAAATTCTCTTGAAATTATGGAACTACCCACATTACCACCCTGTGCCATTTAACATTGTTATTTCTAAATTTACTGCAATGATACATATATTTAGATTAGTTTAGAATCTGGTGTTATGTTTTAACTCAAGACAGAAAGAGAGGGGGGAATACCTTGTGCATTTTTGCAAGAAGATTGAAACAGGAGCTGTAAGAATGTTTCTGGGTATGACCACAGCAGTATCCAAAGACTCTTCAGCAGTACTATTGTTTGTCTACACAGGAGGTCAGTGGGTAGGTGGGAATGTCCAGCTGCACATTGCCTTTGGGAGATTCCCTTTGTTGTTTGAAGATACAATTCTATACATTTTTGTGTGTGTATTCACTCTTGAAAGACTTTGCTTTTAACCTGTTGTCAAGGGTTAGCCTGAGGGCAGGCCCCAGACCCCCATGCTATATTCTTCAGAGGATATAAAACAGCAGAAACAGGCTACAAGCTTGAAAAAATGATTAAATAATTTTATTCAGTAACTACTACTAAGAATAGAAAGAATGAAAAATAATAAAAATATTAAGGCATAATATACAAATATCATTCTCTTCCCAATACATCCCAATCTTTCTGACTGATCACGCAAAGGACATAAACATGAGATTTTGATCTTTTGATTAAGAGTTCTTATTGCCACTTTATGGGATGAAAAGTTCTTTCTGTTGTGCAGTGGGATCCATCCCACAGAAGACAACTCCCTACAGAGTGTCTTCAGCGTGGTCCCAACCCTTCAGGAAAACACCACAGCCCGCCCAGGTGTTGCAGTGATGTATCCTCTCTCCCACAATACTCTTGGCAGTTTGTAGGTCACAAGAAAAGTCTGATGAGGTTAAGCATTTAAGAATAAGTCATCCCAGCCTAAAGGCACCAGTAGTACAGTCTCCTGCTTTTACTTATAATCTCCAAAGGCTGCAAACTTCATCTGCTCACAACATAAAATGTTCTTATCTTAGGCTGTGAATTTCAAATTGCCCCATTGTGAATTACAGAGAAACTTAGTTTGGCACTATTCCAGATCACACAGCTCACAGAAAGGTGAAATCCCAATGCTGGTAAAAATGGCTCCTCCTCTGGCACTTCCATCTTCTCTTCCGTTAGGCTGCTGGTTGCCATATCAGTTTTTCACATGATTTGCTTTCCTTTCTCTCTGGCTTAGAGAAGAGGTTAATATTTGCAGAAAATGCCTACAGAAGTATTTGTAACAATTTACATGCTCCCATCAGATAATTCAGCTGTACAGCTGCGTCTCTAGTCTGTATGAGGCTCTCTTCCCAGGCCCAAGGCTCTCCCCCCCCCAAACTGCATTTCTGCACTGGCAGCTACCCAATTTTGCAGAAGTCTTATTAGCTGCTAATTAATTCACTGCAACTTGTCTTATCTCCGCAGCAGCAAGGTCACCCTTTGATCTTACCCATCCAGCTCCGAAGGGGGGTTTTTTTCTCCCACAAATCTCGGCTTCTCTCGGCTTCTGCTTGGCTCAGCTTGGCTTTCTGCTTGGCCTCGGTCCAGATGGCAATAGGCCAGCTTCTCTCAGGTCCATGGTTCTGGGACTGGCGGGTGTGAGGCCGGGGCCCCCCGCTGGACTCCCTGGGCTGTGGGCCCCTGGCCCGGGGAGAGAGGGGGGGAGTGGCCTCTGCTGCTCGTGGGTGCAGCAGGGAACAAGTGAAGTTACTTCCTGGACGGGTTTCTAATAACGTTCTTTCCACAGAGGTGTGTCCTGAAATCAAGTGGCTTATACAACTGTCCATCACCTGTTTTAACCAATCAGATTTGTTCCGCACTGGGTCAACCTATGCCACCTGTCCAAAAGCCTTTGGGATTAAATAGGACTGTTGGAGTTAGTTTAGGGTCCTGTTGATCTGCCCTATTTCCTTTTTTCATTGCACAACCTGACAATTACCACAGTAGGACTGATTAATAGTTTCCAAAGAAACCAATCTGTTTGAACATATTTTCATGTAGTGGCTTTGGGCATTTAGCAATGAAAAGCCATGCCATCTTTTACAAGGTGCAACAAGTATTTCTTTATCAATAATATGACATTGCAAGCAGCAGTTGTAGCTTCGCCCAGGTTCACCCTCCAAAGAAAAAGGCAGAGCTCGTGCATTGAAAAGGGGCTGCATTTAAGGTGACAAAGTAAGACTTAAATGCCAGTGATTTTGTAATCACATGAGTCATGAATGCAAAACACTTGGTAGAGTATCAGCAGGCAAGAATACTAAGTTAATATGAGAAGCAATCCAGTTTAATGCCATTTAGATGTCACTTGGTTTTGTACAATCATGTCCCAGCAGATAATAGTAAAGCAGTATGATAGTAAAATACTTCTGCCTCCAGGCATTTAATCTGGTACTTGGACTTTCTCTTCCCAGATATTTTCCTTGCAAGTCTGTTTTAAGTATTGACTAATTACTTCCTGTGTTTAGTCATATCCTAAAATGCTTTCTCTGTATGGGTAAAACTGCTGCAGTCAGGATATTCTTCATTATAGGAATAAAGGCATGGTGAAAATGGTTTGAAGTGCTTTGGTACAGTGTGTGGAAACTGCAATATCTAAAAGAGTTACTATTTCTCAACTGTCTGAATATCAGGTGCTGATTTTTAATTTCTTTAAGACTTTGTCCTGGGTTAACCATAAAAGGATGTATTCTATCACGGCCCACATATTTTCTCAATAAACTGGGTTGTTTGGTCCCTGAGACTCCCGGTGCTCATGTGAGGTGGGGTGGCACTCCTTATCTCAACTGAGATAACCATTCTGGCCGACAGCAAGTACCACCCATCCTGAGTGGATTATCTCAGCTAATGGCCCATTGCACCACCCATCCTGAGTTGATTATCTCAGTTAATGGCCCATTACCGAATCGGATAAACACCAACGAGTAGAATGCCAGAAACCATTTGCTCCCCAAAGACTCAGCTCATGTGAGCTCATTACCAAACCAGATACACACCAACCAATAAAAATTGGGAACATCCCTTTCCATTGTGGAAATCCCCGCCCCTAGGGGAAGTACCAGCCAAGAAACACGACATAAAAGTAGGTTTTGGGAGGGAGAGGTCACTGGACTACCAGACCACTGGAAAACCAGACGACTGGAAACCCAGAGGACTCTGGACCACCACCACCGGATATTCAGCGGACCAGGCCTTCCTTTGGGACTACTGCTTTCAACAGGACTGCAACCACTGCCAGGTTGTACTGTGGCTCTGCCAGTTTAAGCCCGTGTTCTTCTGTATCACTGCATTTATTATAACCTTTCTATTAAAATTGTAATTCTGACCTAAATCTCTCGAGTTATTTTGTGTGGGGTTAATTTCCCCTGCTGGTTCACATTCAAACCAGCACAGTCCCTTTTAAAAATCTTGTCTCAGCAGTCATTAAGAACTTGGAACACTTAACACTGAACTTCACTTCTATATCCCTTTCCATTTTTAAAGTATGCTTTCTTTTGAGTGGCATGTGAGTCCAGATTTAGAACGATAGAATCATAGAATATCTCAAATTGGAAGGGACCCATAAGGATCATTAAGTCCAACTCCCTGCTTCTCACAGGACTACCTAAAACTAAACCATATGACTGTGTCCAAGAGCTTCTTGAACTCAGATAGGCTTGGTGCTGTGACCACTTCTCTAGGGGCCTATTGCAGGCTAGATCACCTTCTCAGTGAAGAATCTTTTGCCCAATGTCCAACTGAAACTTCCCCTGATGCAGCTTCATTCCATTTCTTTATGTCCCATTTCTTTCCTTATGTCCCATCCCGTTTCTTTCTGGTGTTGCTGGTCACCAGAGAGAGGAGATCAACACCACCCCCTCTGCTGACCCCCACTGCCCTCATTTGTAAGCCTGGAATCAGTGTGTCCAAATGTTGCTTCTGCACCACTTATTGTAAGTAACTGTCTCACAGTTTTATGTTTTCTAGAGAAACGACCCTGTTACAAACTTTGTCTCCCATAATAATGTCTCTGCCTATAGGCACAATCAAGAGCAACAAGAATCACAAAATTGTCATAATCTGAGTTTGTTGAAAGCAGGCAGTTGAGAAGGGCAAGAATCCAGCCTCTCCTCTTGTCAGACCCCAAAGAATCCACTGCACTAGTAAATGATGTTTTGCCTAAGCTTTAGGAAACATGCAATACAGTAGAATCCATTGCACAGTCAATTCTCTCTGTCTCTTGCATGCAAACAGCAATGCAAATCTTTTACTGCTTAGTATGTGATTAGTCTCCTGTGCCTTCTAAGAGCTGAGTTCACTTAACAGCACTACTCAAGTTCTATTAGGAATTCAGGTCAGTAACAAGATACAAATCCAAGGAAAACTAGGCTTGATTGAACCCAGTGTTCATAGATCTGTTTGTTATCTAAACTCTTTCAGCATCCCTGCAGACTGTTCTTTGCAGACCAATCTAAAGAATTATAGAGCAATGATTTTTTCAGTACTGATTTGCAGTCTCTTAATTCTTAAAACCTGTTATGAGAATCAGAAAAGCAGTGGAGCTGGAGGCGGCTGCCATAGAGAATCACAGAACTGTGACAGACCAGTGACATTCTCTGAACTCATCTCTGTATTGAAGAGGAAAAAAATTAAAACAAGTGCAATCTTTCCATAAACAGGTCTTATCCAATAGTTGCTGGCCCAGAATGATGACATGTAAGCAAAAGGAGACTCAGGCTTCCCTAAGGAATGTGTTTTCCCAGGATTGGTCTTCTGAGAAACGTGGACACAGCACAAACGATATCTAGGGAACATGCAATGCTTAGACAGGGTTTACAAGCCAAACCTCGGTGTTCATATGAAGAGAGGAAACAGGCTTATGCAGGTGTGCATAGATGAACTGAGCAGTGTAGAAGATTTTACGTGTAAATCAAGAAAATGTTTAGATTCATTCAGTTAACAAAAGCCTTTGAGCCTCAGACATTTACAGTGGGCTTTCAAAGATGACCTCTAAAACCATTCTCTTTACACCACATTCACGCTCTTACCCATTTATGTTCTTTGAAAAAACTGTGCTGAATGAAGGTACCTATGTCTGACATGCTCTGTATTAGAGGCTGCTGATTAAAGGTCCTTGTGTGTGTTAGCAGGAATTTATTACTGTTTTCACAGCTTGTAGTTTATATGCTAAATTTGCTGTTGCCTGACTTTCGCAAAAATGTGCTGATTTTTAAGTATCTAGGGGAAATATTCATTTCAGTCTTAGCCTTTCTCACAGCTGTAGAAATCTGACTACCAGCTGCTGGGAAATCACAGACAACAAATACAAGTCTCGAAACTGCAGAAGCAGCAGTTTCCTTTCCTGCCTTCCCCTTGTGCAAATCACTATAATCAGTCCTTGTTTTTCAAAGTATAAAAGCAGCTTTCAAAACCAATAGACATTATTCTCATTCCTCCCTTTGCTTGAGCAAACATACCATTGTTTGTCTTTCACTTTGTTACCTTTTTTATCTTGTATTAATTTTCTCCTATATTATAAGTTACATTAATTTCCCTTTGTCATTTTCCCAATGGAGTCAACATCCTGTGGGAGTATGTGATTGTATTTTATTTCCTCTTTGGAGGCGGGAGGGAGGGATGACTCTTTTTTTGTGGAGGAAAAAATAAAATCAGTTAAACCCCTAGGAAATATATTCTAATTAAAAGGTCTTCCAGCCTAAGGAATTCAAATGTGCTTGCTGTGACATTTGCTCTTTTGCACCGTTCACATTTCAAATCAAGGCAGAAAAGGTGCGTGGACATACTTTAAAATTTGAACTTTCTGTCCAGCAGCAGGAACATCAGAGAAAGATAATGAAGTGCCTCTGTCCTGGTTTGAAAGACAGATGTCTGTCAAGGAAGGTGGGAACCTTCCGGGGATAGAAAAGATCACCCCTCCTCCCTCCAAATTATTGTACCCTTGAAATTACAGGGCTTTCAGGCAAAGATGTGAGAAAAAAGAATAACAGGTCTTTACTAGGACTATATATCTATATATATATATAACAAGAGAGACAAATGTCAGCAATAAGAGTACAGGCAAACCAGTCACAGTCCTTTCTCTGTCGTTGGGCCATTCTCTGTTGGGGCAGAGAGGCTGCGGTGACTCCCCCGCGGCTGCAGGGGGCGCTGTGGCATGACCACGGTGACCTCTCCCCGTGGCAATGGCGGCTCCGGTGACAGGGAGAGGGAGAGGGGAGATTGCTGCCGGTGCGAACCCACAGGGCAACAGCCTGGCTCAGCACCAACCTCGGCAGTGGGCAGCGAGCAGCGCAGGCAGGCAGGCCCGACTGGGGAGCGATGGACCTCAGTACCACTCACCGAGCGACCAGAAGGAGGCAGGAACAGCAGAGACGAGCAGACCGCAGCAGTGACCCACATGCAGCAGAAACCCAGGCTGGCGACAGGGCCCGCAGAGCCGAGCAGACCCCAACGGTGACCGGTTACAGCGCAGCTCTGTACCCTGAGCTGTGGCAAGACCCCTGCGGAGACGTCACAGCATAGCGGTGTTCTCGGAATAAACCGGCACTCGCTGCACAGATGACCGTCCTCACCGAACCCAGAGCTGAAAAGAGACTGAGCCTGGCCTCCATCCCCTCCAGCTAAATCTCGAAGTCTTTTCACCTCTTGGGAGGTTAAGCTGCAGCCCCTGGGAATAACCCCCTGGCCAAAACTTCCAGCTCTTGTTTTCCTAGCTGGGTGATGAGACGTGTGGGCATGCGGGCAACTTCCTTTGTCTCTTAAGTATCACCCATTAGTTCCCGGGCAACCCCTCCCTGCCCCCACAGGTTGCCCTGCCCGATGGGAGAAGAATTCATTTGTCAAACTTCAAACCTACAACAGCCTCTTGGTATAATTTTAATCTCTATCTTGCAATCTGACAGCAACAACACTTTGCTGATTCTTCACAATGATTGATCCAAGAAAAAATTCTAGTGAGGGTTCATATTTAAAAAATACAGTGAGGAGTCAAACTGTCCCAAACTGCTTCTGAACACCATCCTAAATGTGACTGCCTCATTTACCATTGGAATTTCATGAAGAAACTGCTGCTTCTGCTGCCAGTCATTGAACCTGACTTTTGTCATGGTTCCCTACAGGCTCTTAAGACACCTACCATCACAATTAAGAACATATTTTTCAGTATCACAGAATCCATTGCTTGTCTAGCCTTTGCATTTCTCCATGGCACTCTTAAAAGACTGTCTGTGACTCATGTGTGTTAATCTTTCTAGGGTGTTTGACAGGAAGAGTTTTCAGAGACTTGCTTGTAAGATGATCTTCGCCAATAGATTTTCAATCAGAGGATCAGCAGATGAAAGCAAGTGGCAGAACCTCTGCAATTTCAGGCTGTCAAAGGCTGCATTGCAGACAGCAATTTTCATATGTGTCAGTAGCGAAGCACAGTTACAATTAGAGATCCAACTAGATATTGAGAAAGTGGCCTGACACCCATTAGAGGCATCCTTCTGTGTAATTGTTGAGCTTTTTTGAAAAAACAGTGTTGATGTCAAGACTGAGCATTTCCATCCGGATAGGTATCCTTCTGAGACAAATTTGAAGGCCTGGTGTTATTTTGAAGCTGCAGTTTCTAAAAGTGCTGTGTCAGGTTCAGGGAGAGACAGTGTCCTTAAATTCTTTAGGTTTCTTTTTGAAAGTGTACATTTCCCTTGGAAAAAAAAATGAAAACCAAACCAAAACAACTAAATGCAACCAAATACACAAACAAAAAACCCCAAACAAACCAGAAAATCTGATTAAGAAGGAAAAGAATAAGGTAAATAGATTCCAAGATGTTGCAGAAGTACATTAGGGTTTGCACCAAGGCAGTGCTGGTACGTTTTGCTTTGGAAGGGAAGTCTGAGGCATGTGTCTATAGGGAAGGAAAGGAGAGCCTGAGTGCTTTTGATATGGGACTTGGATACATGTTGGTGGTCAGGGTGTGCATGTTTTCTTAGGCTGCTCTCTGCAACTGAGGCACTGGTAACCCTTTGAATCATTTATAGGTTCCTCCTTTTGAAAAATACTGCTAAATACCATATCTTGTCAGAGGTTTTTAAAAACAAATATGGAGGTTTGTTTAAAAAGAACATTATTAAACCACCTAATTTTGCTTTTCAGAAAGAGAAATGTAGATGTTATGGACAAACGACATTTTTAGGCATTCCTGTATTCACTTCTTTATTTGTTTTGAACTGCTGCTTCTCCTCTGTACTTGGGAAAAACTGTGTCAGTACCCAATGCTCTTTCTTTCGTCTGTACAACAAAACTCTTATAATTTTTCCTTTGCTGCTTAGTTGGGGTTATTTGTCTTTAAATGCACCTCACTGGGATGAAAAACATTGTCTCTGTTTCTGAATACAGATGATCATCTTACTCCCACAGCTGTCAATCCTTACATGTTCTTTATACATCTTTTTTTCCCAGAGAACCCAAAACACTTTGCCGCAAGAAAGCATGAGGAACAGAGAGGTTGGGTGTTGTACTGACTGCCACAGAGTGAATTGGTGAAAACGTGAAACTAGAACTGTTGTAGTTTGACTGTCAATTTTGTATTGTGAGCACTGATTTAGACAATGCTATTCCTTTCTTTTCCGATAACTATCTTTCATGCTGTGAAAGCTGGTACTGCCACACATGTTGTAGACTCTGTCATCAAGGCCTGGTTTTCAGTAGCATGTTACAGATTGATTTTACATTACATTGGTGAATGAGAAGGTTACATAAGGTGCTTGTTCATATAGGGGTATTTCCCACGCATTTTTTAGCCACCTTTGTGTTTGTGATTAGAGCAATATATTTTGAAAGTAGGTGTAAAATAGAAATATTCCATTCTGTAGGAATTCATGCATTATTTATTTTTAGCTGTTTGGTGAAAATTATTAGTGTGAATGTTACAATGAAGGGTATTATATCTGTGAAAAAATAGCAAAATATTGCATACTCTGTGGCTGCATGCCTGATACTTGTTCTCAGCAAGAGATCACAGATCTCTACTACATCTGTTGGCTTACTCATGTAAAGAAACTGTGAGTAGAGCAACCTGCCGGCATCCGGAATGTGGTGTCATTGCAGCAGGCAGTGTTACCTGTACAGTTCTCCTCAGCCTTGGTGTGAGCTTTGTAGTTTCTGTTGCTTTAAATCGGCCACCAGCTAAGCCCACAGTACCCTGTTTTCCACAACTCCGAAACAGTACTGGGAGGCAGAACAGGATAGCACTTCCTGTGGGATTTCAGTGGAGTTATCTGCTTGCTCTAATAGTGGTAGTGTGTGATACAAGGAAGCAGATGAAGGCACTAGAAAGTACCAGAAACATCGACTAGCAGGGCCTGAGGACTTGAGCATGCAGTTGTGGTCTTAATCCTGTCGCTACAGCATGACAAATGTCAGAAAATCCCTTGGGCCTGAGGAGCAGTAAGGAAAATAAAAAGCAGGCAAGTTTACTGAAATTATAATTTTTCTTTCTCTTGCTTTGTGAGGAACACCTCATTGACAGCTGAAAAACAGTGCTAAGTTGTGTCTGACAGTCGTATTTTTGGTCCTCAGGGAAGTAATTTTTGGAAAATATGGACATTTTTGAGGGAAAAGGACCATTATCACTGAAGGAAACTTTGGAGATAGGCCACTGGAAAGAAACTCTATCACAAGAACATGACTAAGGAGGAGAATGACTTGTGCAAGAGAAAAAGGAAAAGAAAGCAGACAGGATTTGGGAAGAGATGAATGCACCACTTCTGCTTTTTGTGCTGTTTTTTCCCCGTCCATCTTTGTTGCAGTTCCTCATAGCCAGCCATGTTTAATTGTCAATTTGAGGGTCCAGCCAGACAGGTCATTTGCAAGGCACCAGCGTGGGCACAGTGATTGCAACATCATGGTCATTCTGGGTGTGCTGGTGCAAGGAGCAGGAGAAATAGTATTTCTCCAGAGAAATGTTCACCTAAAGAGAACAAACGGTGTAGTGGGAGGGATGAGGACAGCTGAAGCAGCCTGACATTAAAGCAGAGATCGTAATTTCCCCTGTAAACATTGGGAGATCTTTTTCCATTCCAGAAATACAGAAATTTTTCCCCTGACTTAAATCTGGCAAAGCTCAGGGGGAAGAAGGCACCAGTAGACACCTTTCTAACATGGTTATTTGGGCAACTATCAAAAGGCAGATTTTCTCTTTGTGATTGAGAGCAGGAGCTTCAATTTGAATCTCTCCTCTTGCAGAATGCCCCAAATACCATAATTTTAGACACTTCATAGTAACTATAGAGAGCATGTCCCCGTCCACCCAGCGAATCATATTCCAATGCTTATAATGCTAAGCTCCCTCTGATCCCTTTAAGGAGAGAAAGGCTTTCTGCTGCTTTTAGTTTTTTTCCCTTTTTTTCCCTCTTTTCTTACTACACAAGCACTGTGCTTGCACCATTTTTATACTTAAGTACAAAGCCAGTGCTTGTGCTGTAGCAATCTGCGGGTATAGACAGAGCCATTATGTGAACTTGAGCAGGAACTACACAGCAGCTGTGGGGTTGAGTCTGTGCTACATAGCAGGGTAAGACCAGCTGCAGCCTCTGATGCTCATGAGACTGCTCTCTTACTGTGTTCCTGCGTAGAACTCCACCACCCCTCATCCATTTTTTTGTCTGGCACTGTAGCCTGCCCTCTGCTTTCACAACTCACATTTTTTTCATTAAAAAAAAGCTTTAAAACACTGTAAGTTTAAATAAAGTGTCTCCTCTTTTCTTTTTTTGTTTGAGACATGTTTGTGTACTGAAAAAACAGCTCCTGCTTTGGCACTGCTGACCTGTAGCAGCCTTATTCCCCACTCACAGGGTCTCTGTGAGACTGTGACTTCTCAAAGTCTGAAATTTAGATTATTAAAATCTGATGCAGCTGCATTTCACAGCCTCATATTATTTTTCCCAGATGATAAATTGTTGTTGGTAGTTATATATCCAAGGACTTGTACTGGCTCTGGAATTTTTTGACAAGGACAATGATAATTTTGTAACAAAAACACTCCTTTTCTTATTGAGAAACAGTTTTACAAAAGGGTTGCTAAAACATACATTAATAGACATTTTGTCAGGTACAAACCATGAAAGTCCAGTGATGTAATACCACCTTTTTTTGACAGTTTCTGTATGTAAGGGAACACCTGGCAAGAGAGGAAGGTATAGAACAACCTCATAGTGCTGCTTCTGTGCTCACCTGAGCTTTAACTTCACATCCAAAGGCAGGTCATCCAGCTGGGCTGTTCTGTTGGGATTTTAATACATGAGATGTTCTTTAAAGCACTTAGGTGCTAGCAGTTCTTCTGGGGGTAGACAAACACCCATAAACAACTGGGTACTTACACACTTACAGATTAGTTTTCCTGGGGATAGAGATGTCTGGAGTGTTCTGGATGGACAGGACAGTCAAGGGCAATAGCTGCTCTTGTTTACTGTGAGCTATGGATGTGATAAGGAGGTTCTGGTGAGGTACAGTGCAGTGACATCAATGGGCCCCTGTTGGAGAAGTCCCCTAGCAGACCTCCAGTAAAAGTGAACATGACTAATTTGGAGAGGCACTGCTGGACTGAAGTGACATTCCAGCAATCCACTGCCTAGGAAGTGGAGCTAGTGAAAAGCTGGACCAAGCCAACCAAGAGTGCAGGTTTTACCAGCATCAAACTGTGAGATGCAGGGAAGTGCTTGGGGAGTATTTGTTTAATGGGTATTTGTGCTAATGGATGAGTAATCTTTTATAGCCACAGGCACTGAGAGAATGTGTGTTTTCCAGACCCTGTGAGTTGCATATATAAGTATACATTTTTTTATATATTGGTGTTGCACGTCCTTGACTCTAATAAAAGGTTTTCCTGTGGCTTTTAACAGCATAAAATTACTTTCAACCCTAAAGTCCTCTGAATTGTAGTAAAAGAAAGGGCAGTTTGGCTTTCTAGCTACTCCATCAGTGTTTTTACCAGCACACCACATCACCACACCCCTGAGAGCATAGCTCTGCTGCTAAAAGCCCATTTGGAGTGTTGGATGCATACCTGCACCACCTCTGAGGTGCAGTGGTAGCTGGAAGAGTCCCAGGTTCCAGCATGCCTCCAGGTCACTACCAAATGAACAGATCTGATGTCCTCTGATGCAGATTTCTCAGGTTGGTTTGAGGTACTTCATGTCTTGTACCGCATCTTAAGGTTCTTCTTGTGTCTTGCCAGAGAGTCCCTGAAGATGCTCCCTGAAAATTCAAAGCCTGCTTCTGGTTTGATATAACACTTGCCAAGAAACATGAACTCTTTCCACTCCAGTTTGCTATGGCACAGTTTTTCTTTGTTTACTTCTGGACCCCTTTGCCATCTTTGCTTCTCTTGATGAATTGCTAAAAGTTGTCTTAGAAACAAGAGTAAGTTTTACAGAAATGAAAACAACAGTAACTGTTACAGCTACTGAACCCCACAGAAAACTGAAGGCCTAGAAAATTCTGGCATTACAAGTGAAGAATTATTACTTAGTCTCCAGCAGGAAAGGTTCAGACAAAGAGCAGCCCAAAGTGTGTGAGCCAAAGCATATCCATAAAAAGAGCAATTCCTTTCAGCTCCAATAGGATGGATATGCTCAAACCATAGAAGTGTTTGCTTAGTATTGATTTTTAAAAATTTATTTCTAGGTTATTAGCCCTGCAGTGTCCCTTTACTATACACATATCTACATGCAGTAGGGCTGAATGGTGGATAGAATCACAGACCTGTGTCCTGCTCTTCTAGCTTTGCATGTAATAATATTTATATGGCTTCCTTTGCCATGTGTTTGATTACACAGTATTATAGTTTTTTCATTACAACATTGCTATATCATGTGGAAGTTCACTTTATAGAGTTCTTTTGCTAGAGGGAGGCTTACAAGTCACCTTTAAAAGATTTGAACTGAACAGGTACTGTCAAAGCACATGGTAGAACCAAGTATTTGTGAGTGCAGTGCCAGCAGAACAGTCACTATAGAACTGTTCCACAGGTCTTCAGCTTTCACCTCTTTAGGATGAGTGTTATACCCTCTCTGTCTCCATTGCTCCTCTGTGCAGTATGCGTGGTTATGACTGTTCTTCCTCTGAGACTCTGGCACGGGCAAAGCATTCCCATCCACATAGTTTTTTCACAGTGTACATACTAGCTTGGGGACACTAGCATCATCTTTATTGTTTCAGTGCTACACATCTGGCAACAATAAGCAGGCTGGTGAGCCTGCTGGCTGCAGTGGACAAACTCTAAAAGAGGAAGCAGGCTTGAGGTAGGGTATGTAGTACAAAACTGTCAAAAGCAGCACTGTAGACCCTTTGGTGTAGGACATGCAGACTCATCACATAGGCCCATGTTCAGTTTAGAAACACATAGAGATCACTGAATTTTCTGCATCCAGAAAAGACACATTTTTAAAGGAAAATCTCATTTGTAGCCACAAGCTATCTTGTGCAGACATTAATACTTCTGATGCATTTCTTCTAAGATAGACCCTTGCTCAGGGCCCATGGCCAGAAATTGTATTTTTTCCCTTTAGAGGCACTCTATCAGTGAAAGCTCCAGTCCAAAAAGTGCATGCCTGCAGGCTCATAGGAAGGCCTTATATTTTCGTCACATGGTAAGAATGCCTGGAAAAACTAGTGAAGACTGGTAGAGCTGGATCACCGGCAACACCTTTGTCACAAAGCAGCTCTACTGTAACAGGGTCAGTTCTTTGCACAACCCTCACACCTCATACAGGCTCTTCCTTCCCCCTGCATCTGCTCCCCCTGATGAGGCACAGCTTTATGCTTTTGGTCTGGCAGAAGCAGCTTTCCAACAAATGTGCACACATGTTCCAAGCTCTTCTGAAGCCATACTGAGGAGAATTCCCATTGTCCCTTAGAGTGACATTACTTTCATCCCAGCACCATCAAATACTTCATAAACTTAAAAATCCCTATCTTTAGGATTTCTATGCTGCCTTCCTCTTTTTTTTTGTTGTTGTTGTTATTATTGTGATAAATCTGTTTTGATTTTGTTCAGGAAATATCACTGGGTGCATATATCAAGCAAATCCAGAGAATGACAGACTGCTTAATCCTGTTTCAGCTACAGCCATCAGCGGAGGAGTAGGCTTGGTCTTCTTCAAACTGCTGCCAGTCTTTCTACAGCATCAAGATTGAAGCCCGTTTATTGTATCTTCATCGGTTCATCCAGCATCACATAGAAGCTCTTAAGTCTTTTTCAGTAACCTGAAAACGAAACACAGTATTGGTTTGGCTTGTTTCGGCTTTCTTGTTTAATTTTTTTAGCACTCAACCCACATTCACTAGAATCTGGTAACAGAACCAGTCATTTCTGGAAATCCCACTCATGTGATTCCCTTTGCTGACTGCAGCCTTTGTTCTCCTGATCTGTGGCTGAATGTCACACCATCCTGTTCATCATCAGAAAGGTATGAATTCAATGAGGCAGACAGTAAAAACGGAACCAGTGCCCGGTGCCGTGTCCCCAGCCAGGCGCAGCTCTGCTTGCAGCTCTGTGCTGGGCCTCCTGTGGGTTTGGCTCCTGGGCTGTGAGAGACTGAGCTCTGCTGCACAAATAGGCCTTTCTCTCAGGGAAAACCCTCCCCAGGGCCAGGATGTCTTTGAAGTAAAATGGTCCTAGACAAGGAAGGAAAGCTGAAAGCAGGGAGACGTGGCTTAGGGGAACTTGGCTGGGACCTCTCCGTCTTGTTCATGCCGACAAGTGACCTGCCACCCTGCCCACAAGTGAGTGTAATTCACAGCCACACAACAGACAGGGAGCCAGCCTGTGCCCCATCACGTGTTTCCTGTGTCAGAGCCTGAAGGGGCCCTGATTCCAGCTGCAGAGCACCTCTGGGCCAGAAACTCCACCTTTAGAAGTAAATTTGCCTACATCTTGCTGCTTCTTGTACAGATCGTTTCCAGGTTGTGTTATGGCTCTGCTGCCATGTGTGTAGGTGAGCCAGGGCGATCCGTGTCTCCTGGCTCACCTCTACCTGAACATTTCTATGGTTTGTCATCTGCTCTGGTTCTTCCTGTGGCACTTTTCCCTTGTGATCTCTAGGAACAAAAGTCTAAAATAGTAAACATGATGTACAAAACAGCTGAGTGTTCACTCCCTCTGTTCTGCAGACACACGGGGAGGTGTTCAGAGTCTGGCAGCAGAATGGGAGCTGGGTGCTGTTGGCTCAGGGTGTTAGGGTTAGGGAAACCAAGGTAATGTCTGCAGAAAAATTATTAGACTCCAAAAGTTTTGTCATCAGTGTTCCTAAATTTGATGAAGGACTAAAAAGATTGTCAACTTGGAGAGTGTTACAGAATTTTTAGTTGTATTTTGTATTGGTTTGGAAAAAGATGCTGAAAAGAAAAACAGAAAACTGTAAACTTTTGAAACATGGTGGTTTTTAAAATGTCTAAATACTTCTGAGTAGCCATTCACTGAGTGCTTTAGAAAGGTTAATATTATAACCTAGAAATGCCATGGAGTGATTGAGTAAATTCCAGCTTTTAACACTGTGTTATGCTTATCCAATGACTATGATCAGTCCTCATCTATGCCAGAGCATAGTGACAGAAAACCAGTACGCTGCAGTCAGTGATAGAATTTCTTTGTCGTGAAAGTATTCAGGTGAATAGGATGAGCAGACCAGGCTCCAGCTGCATCAAGGCCCTTGGCTCTGGAAGAAATGGAAATGTTAAATGAAAGAGAACAACAAACCAATTATGTGTTTTACAAGGGTAGAAAAGTGGTTAGATTTCTTAAATCCTATTTCAAATCAACAGAAAAAAGTATCCTTCTTTTGTCTCTGGTAGATGAGGTTAGATCAGATCCGTTTGAAGCTTTTTCCAGTTTTTTTTTGGTTGAGATCTGTGGAGTATCAAACAGTACAGAGGGGAGCTAATGCAAATAGTGCTGACCCATTGTATGGCCCTGGATGCTCGGTGTTGTGGAGGGTGGGAAGGATCATGGGTGAGAGACCATCATGCAGAAAGTACCAGCCAGCCCCTTTCTGCAAGGATTCATGTTGTTCCTGCTGCTGTAGGGGCAGTTGGCTGGACCACAGGAAATCCAACAAGACAGAGGTTCATTAGATGTGCAGGTCACATTTCCAAATCATGAGAATAAGTACCATACAAAAAGAAAAAAAATAAGACCATTTCTGCTTTCTTCACCTCTTTACCAGTCCAAATTAAATCAGGAAAAATAAATTCCCGGCTGTATCCCTTCCCCATCTCAATTCCTGAAAGAAAGCAGTCTGTCTATAGAGAGGAGATGAGCAATACTTTACAGTTAATTCCTGTACAACTGTGCGCCTTATAGCCATAGAGAGGAAATTAGAAAACATCTAGGGAAAAGGTGATACTGAAAACATATTTCCAAGGAACAGAAGCACAAAGGTCATACAAGAACCTCTACCAAGCAATAAACTGCAGGAATGCACCAAGAGTGTGAATTCTAAATATAACTGCTACTGAAAATAGCAGGATAGCTGCCCATTACAAAATTAGATGTAAAATGGTGTCATCAGTGATCTGTGTATAAAATAATGCTGCAGTAACCGAGTGTAACACCCCCTTGAAACTCAAAGCATTTCCAGTTTCATGCTGAAGTCCAGATCAAATCACCGGAGTCACTTCCAAAAACAGCTGAGGCAACCAGTAGTTCTTATTGTAGTAGTAGCTTCCACAGCAGTTTTGAAAAACAGACTAAAACTTTTAGTCTTAAAAAATATTTCTTCAGAAGTCATTGTTAGAGTTATCCCATAGCAAAGTTGCCCCTTACCTTAAAATTAGTTCTGATGAAAGGTCATCATTTGCCAGAGAGGTCTCTGAAACTCATAGACAACGACTGAACACTGAAGTAAAGCTATTCTTTGTTGACTTCAAAGATCTGGTACAATAAAAACAACAAATTGTATCCTTAAAAAATATTTTAAAAAATGGTGGTGAGAATTGGGATATCCTGTTTGCAGATTGAGTCCTAGGATAAATTACTTTTGAGATCCTTACTGAATCTCAGCTGCTGCTTCTGGATTGTTCTGTTTCTTCAGGGCTGGAGTATTTTGACCAGCAGTGAGCTCGAAATGGTCAATATCCTTCTATGGTAATTATCCATCTCTTAGAAGTCTGGTAGCTAAAAGACCAAAGAAAAGCATTCAGAAACCTAAATCATTCTTCGAAAGGTATTGAAAGGGTCAGGCTTTGAAAACTGTTTAGCTGATAAAGCCACTTCATAGTCTGGGTTACCTTCATCTGTAACACAGTGGATAAACTGTGGAATTCTGTCAATATAATTTATATGCCCACTTGAAGAAAGAAGAAATAAATTTATTGCACAAATCATTCACTGTGATACCCAAAAAATTGCTTCTTAACAGGATGTTGTAACTGCTGCCTGTACTAGTGAGAGAAACATCTGAAAGACCTTTGATCCTTTGGAAATCAAGTTTTACATTTTCTTATCCAACATGAGACAGTTTGTAAAGTCCAAACCTCTGCTAAATGTGATTTCACTAGTCAAGTGTTCCACATTCCTGTGAAGACTTCAAAAATATTGAAGTTAAAAGCCCTCTGAAAATGTTTGTCATGAGCACAAATAAATATTCTGGCTGTACATCAACGCCACAATGGACTAATTCAAGCAGAAGGGTAGAAGGTCTACAGGTGGAATATCAATTATCAGCTGGTCTAATGCTATGGCTACTATTCTTTCCAGATAGATTTATAAGCAATATTTACCAAAGATTTTAAAAGAGAAATAATTCAACTTTATTCTCCAGGAAAATGGTGATAATGAATTACTGTTTCTTGTAAGATCAGCTTTGTAGTTTACCTACCTTTTTTGTTAAACATATTTCTGCTTATTGTGGAAAGGCTTAACCATAAGGAAATAAATGCAGCCTAAACACAGTCACTAGGTTGTTCATGCATTTTCTTTTGACAGAAAGTGCAGAAACGAAATGCAAGTGAAGATGATGCTGTGAAAAACCTTGTGTAGAACTGGAATGGTTGCTGGTGGTGCAGCTCAAATTGAAAAACATCAACAAGGAGATATTAACAAAATCAGGAATCTTGTAACTTCAAGAATGCAAATAATAGTCTGGGAAAAGTGTTTCTGTACTTTATATCCAACTATTTGCTAAATAACTTAATGATAATCAGCATAAAACATATCAGTTACTTGATTTACACTCTCTGTTGTGGTTAATGCTAGAAAACACTGGGAAAAATTTGCTCAATATCAGTCTAGGGAGTAGCCCCAGTCAGAATCCAGCAGATACCCAGGCAGCTCTGGCTCATGTACTGTAGCTTGAGTTCAGGCTAAAGCTGGGCACAACAGTGCTTGTAACTTTACAAACCACTGGTCATGTAGGAGGCAGCAGCCCTTGCTCCAAAACTAGTCTGCCTTTACTAGCAGGTTTCCAAACAGCATTCAGCACAGAACAATCTGACGATCAGCAGTTTGCTCCTCGAAGGGCATCCTTGCAATTCATCACACTGTATTTTGGACAGCCTTTCCTGTCTCCAAACAGTCAAGTGATTCAACCACATCTCTTGTGAGGATAAAGAGAGAAACACACCGAGAAAAAGAGAAAGCTACTTCGTGTCAGGTCAGCTTGCAGTGTGTGGCTGCTAACCAGAAAGTAACTCCTTATACTATGCTGTTAAGAGTCCCATAAAAAAATTCACCTTAAACCAGAGTGTTGGCCACCAAACTCATGTTGTCTCATGTAGAGAATCAAAGCTCCCAGCAAAAATCAGAGTCTATTCCAATCCTCAGAGCTGCTCTCCCTATATTAGATTTAGAAACTAAAATCTATATCCTCTCTTATAAGAAATAGGATTAATACGGAGATCAGGGAAACCTTAAGGTACTCACTGAGTAATGAGTAAAACAAAATACTTGTCCTTTGCCGAAATAATGTCGGTTTAAAGAACAAATATCCACTGATTCAGCTACAATATTCCTTGTGATGGCTTTTCAGCATTGTTTATATTCAAAGGCTAACAAATTATCACCTGATAGCTGTCAAAAGACAAAGCATCAGTGTAAAAGATGTGAAGTGCCTAATTTACCTTGTGGAGCACCTATGAAGGCTTTGAGCTTTTAGCTCTGTAAATAGCTGAAAAAGTCCATGGTTTCCAATTTCACAGAACTGGCTGACAGGGAGATTCAGCAGATGTGCTGTTTAACCTTCCTTTCTTAATATTACATTGTGTAATGTTGGCTAACTAAGCTGGTTCCCAGCTGATTTTTCCAGATTTCTGGAATGGGGAAGGACACCAAAGTTTGAAGGTTTTTAGTTTCGTTTTGTTCTGGTTTTGTTTTGGTTTTTTTTTTATCTCCTCAATTTACTGTTCTTTGTGAGCATCTGGCAAACCATTGGAAGGACAAGGTCTTTGAAAAAGATAAACGTGTACCCCAGTGTGAAGATAAGGCTTACATATCCTTTGTATCCATGTAACGATCCTCTCCAGAGACTTGCAAGAAAAGAAAACATAATAAAACAAAAGTAGCAGGGAGAGAAAGAGACCTTGAGAGGTCTGTAAGAACAACCTCCTGCTCCAGGTAGGGTCAGACATGAGATCAGATGTGGCTGCTCAGGACTTTATACAGCTAAGGATTGGAAATCTCCAAGGATGGAGGAGTTTTCACCTCCCTGTGATGTTCGTGTTGGAGAAGAAAGCTTTTGCTCACTTCAAGCCTCTCTGGCTACATGCCAGGGCACAGAACTGCCCCTGGCTGCAGTGGCATCACTGTTGGGCTCTCCCTGTCTGGGGCAGGGCTGCCCTATGCAAGCTGGCCCCTTTCTCGTCCTGTCCCAGCCTCTCCACAAGGCAGCCCTGCCCTTAAGCATATTGACTGGTCTGTTTCCACCTGGAGCCATCTGCAGTTAACCAATTATTTGCAGTGAGTGATTTTTATTTTTTTTTTAAGTATTTATTGTAATACAATCAAGCCTAAGGAACTTCTTCGGAAATGTGAAAGAAAAAAACAAAAGACATGAAATGAAAGCAAAGCAAATCACTCCCTTAAATATGTGATTCAGGACTAACTGCCTATCAATAGCTGTGGTGGTAGACATCTGAAACCTCATGGATTTTGGACAGAATCTAGGCAAGTAATCTTGCAAAAAACAAAACAACACCTCTGCCATATAAATACACACATATAAACTAAAGGCAGTTGGGTCACATTGAATTTGTATATGCTGCAGAAATGGCCACAAGAGCTTTGTGAAATTCTGGAAATTTTCTTCCTTCTCCTAAAGAAGAAAATATGCTGCAAAATGGTGTTTGTATTTTAACATCAACATTCTTAGCAAGACTTTCTCCCAGTCTGAGAGATCTTGTGAGAGGAATTATAGAAGCAACTCAGAATTTCAGGGGGGTGAAAAACCAGACACACAGACAGGTATGGGCAGAAAGGGATCACTAGAAGTCTCATATCCAGCTTCCAGTATGAAGCCGGGTTACCTTCAGCACCAGGTCAGATTGATGAGGGCTTTATTCAGCCTGGTTTTGAAAGCTCCCAAGGGGGAAAACTGCCATTCTCAGCATTGTGCTCCACTGCTTCACCATCCTCAAAGCAAATTATTTTGCCTTTGTGTCTAGCCAGAATTTGCTTTACTGCAACTTTTTACAGTTGCCTCTGCTGTACACTGCTGAAAAGAGTGGTTCTGTCTTCTTGGTAATCCTCCTTTAGGCTTAGCAGAGAGGATGGTAATCGCTGCCCCTGATCCTCTGATTCTATTCCCCCTACAGCTCTCATGCAATCTTAGAGCCTGAAGGTGTTCGGGGTAAAACTCAGCCCAAAGTCCGGACAGCAATGCGCAACCTTGGCTCTAAATATCTGTCTACACTCCTGCTTAGCACCATCCCTTCAGAGGGATAGAAGAAGTGCCCATATGTCAAAGCAACGCTATTCCTTGCTAACAGCAAGGGCAGATCACACCTCCTTTATCACCTGGGTCAGCATTCCACTGTGCATGAGAGGTAGCAGCCCTGCAAGCAGGGAGAGCTCAGTGCTGGGGCAAAGCAGGGTACATTGCTTTTGACTTCAGAGAGTGTTTGTTCCTAGGGAAGGGTTGCAGCATGTGGCATTTGTTAGTGCTGTATGTCTGTGTCAGCCGAACGAGGCTCAGTGACTCCAATTTTTGAGTACCAAGAAGCGCAGAAATTCACATATTCACAAGCATTTCACACAGCTTTTGAGTTTTCCTCAAAATCTCAAACAGAGGTAACATCTAGGGAACTTTGTTTTCGTGATCCTTCATAGTTATGGCAGGCTTAGGAGTCAGTAGCTATGTGCTGATAGCATATTTATCAGCAACTGAATGTCCAAGATGTCAGATGTCTTGCTTCTGCAATGTGCTGTCCCTCCTATGCCATGACCCATTGGAAGATCTCCCATCTGTCACTGTAAGCATCATTCATGGTATCAAATGACTTTTCTATAGCTTTAACCTTCCAGGTGTGAACATCCACTCAGCCTCCCTGATGTCTGTGTCAGGCCATCTGCTATTCAGAAATGACTACTCACACATGTACAGGTGGCGATCTCCTTGCAGATGGTCTTTCTCCATGGCTAGCTGCTGGGGTGTCATAGAGGGCCTGGTTTCTGAATCAGTGACCAGTGGGGGTGGGATGAGACAGCTCTCATGGAGAAGCTTGGCACTGTGGGCATGGAATTGCTATATTGTCACCAAGGAAATTGAAGAGACTTCCAAATCACAGGTAACTTTAAACACCAGCTTGACGACCATCTTTCTGCTCCCTCAACAGGCAGGAAAGGGGGGCAGCTGAATGCAAGACTTTTACAAGCACAGTCAGCAATCTGCTAACGAGTGGAGCTCCTGCCTATGTGTGTACTGCCAGCCTGGAATTTTAACATTTTGCTTGCTAAAAATATCGCCTTTCAAATCCTGCAGACTCCTTCAGCTCTTTTATTACAGGATCTTGGTTAATGAATTCTCTATGGACTTGTAAACATTTCTGCACGTCATTACTTGCTGCTTGTGGATAGAACTCTGCGTGGAGCTTCATTAACAAAGATTATCATTGTGAACCACAACTAATTCCTCCCCAAGCGCTTCCATCTCTCATGATCATGTCTAGGTTTAAAAATAAATGCCAGCTGTCCCTCTTTGCTGGAGCTTGTGTAAAGTACAATGGCAGCCTGATAAGATTATTGCTGGGCTGATCACATGGTTTGTGTCAGAGGTTCCAAAAGGGGTTTTATTTTGCTTTACAGATTAGAGAAAAATTTCTTGATGCTTTACAGGAAACAGAAAATAACAAGCTTGCCCTTATGCTGCCATACTGAAACATGAAGTTTTAGGATTTTTAGATTTTTATTTAAAGATTAGCTTTGATAGAATCAGTAAGGTTAGTTAGAGCAAATGTAGCAGATGAATCTAGCTGAAGTTAATTAAGAAGTTAATAATTATTTAAGGAGCTAGACCTAGAATGAAGCTGATTRATTGTTTTCATTTTATATTTGTACAGCTGTGTTCTTAATAAGAACCAGAAGACTCAGAGTACTAAGATCTAAAAGAAAAGTAGACAGATATTAATTTCTCCATTTAAGATATCCATCCACGGATGGATGGAAAGGGTACAGAACGAACCCTAGGGTCAAAACCATTGTGAAAACTCAAGAGGCAAAAAGTTCAGAGCGAGGAAGACTATATTTACTTCACAAAATTCATCCCACTACTCAAAATATGCCCACCGACTCAAATCAAAGAGAAAACTACGCATGCTTAATGATATTTTAACTAATTATCATACAAAGCGGGAATGGGAGGTGTTTATGTTATGAAAACGTATTTTTTATTTTTAATATTTAGAACTTTTGTAGATAAAAGAACTCTGTACTGTTCTATAAATCGGCGCTGCATCTTTGGGAGCGATCCCACGCAGGCTCCGGCCGAAATAAAAACATACCACTTTCTAACTTTAATTAGCTGGAGAGTTTTTGTCTGTGAATATTTGATTTTTAATAAATCAATACTGTCATGCTGGCAGAAATTAACTTTGTAAATTTGCAAAAATGGAGGGACAAAAAAGCAAACAATTATTAATTCACTTGAAACAAGACAGAAGAAGCTGTGACTTGTTGGAGCTTGCAATAGTCATTCTTTAGTTTCAGTCTGCAGTCACAATTATCCAAATCAATTTAAAAAAGGAAAATGCAGCTGTTTTGCCTCCCCACCTGCAATTCCACACCCTTGGGTTTTATTTTTTGCAGTTGTTATTTAAAAGTGCAACTTACATAGCTGCATACAGAAGGTTAGGCCAGGCAGGTGGTACAGTGCCAGTTTAGCTCAAGTTCTCCACTGCCTGTAGTTCAAGGACCAATAAGTTTGGGTAGAAGGGGTGTCCTACACTGTCTGCAATAGCCCAGCTAATAGTAACTGAATTGTACCTTCTTAAAGTCTCTGTGACCAGGCAGACTGATACCAACAGGGAATACAGTCTCCATTTTAACATGCCCATGAGCACACATTCCTAGCAAGTCTTGAGAAAAGCCTCTACTGCTTAAGGAGACCTTCATACTCAGCTGACAACTTTGAAGAGAAGCATAAGGTTTGAGTGCATTCCTTACTGGCACTCATGGGAAGGGACACCTCTACTCCTGAAGTAGATGGTAGTGTGGCAGTATGAAATCAAGCCTGGCATCCCTTGTAGTAACTTGGTAGGAACAACTTTGAGAAAGAAGGAGCTTGAACTCTAAAAGAAGAAACAATGAAAACAGGGAACAGTTGTTTTCAGGATGCAGACAACCTCTGAATGTGTTTGGTTGTGCTGAAAGAACATGAAGCCACTGGGCATGGTTATAATCCATTGTCCTCCTGGATAAAAAAATAGATATAATATAATTCTCATGCTGGCCTTAGGCTGACTGACTATTTGCATCTTTCCATTGCAATCAGGGTAAAACTGGAAGTCAGGGAATAATGCTCCTAAAGATGTATTTCTTATGCAAATGACTGTTTTAATGTTTTTCAGATATTTCAGTGATTTCAGAGCACCGAAAAAGCCTGTGTATTTACTGGACTTTGCTATTGCTTTTTTGGGTTTGGTAGTTTGTTTTTTTTTAGACAGTGTTGATACTTTGCACTGGAACATCAGACACCTGATTTCCTGACTTGACTACAGAAGAATGGCAATATGAGTTGACATGATTGAAAATGTTTCTGTAGAGAATGGTAACACTGGAGAAAAATTTGCTCTTTCTTTGGAGAACTGATTCATGGTTCCTCTCTCTCTGTACTTAGCTGCCGTCTCCTTCTGTTTTCCACTGATGTGGAGATGACCATGTGGGTTCACTGACAGCCTTGGTGTACACAGGGCTCACTGCAAGAAGTTTGAATTTGAACATTTCTCACAAAAATCTGTGATGCTTAATCTGCACTTTCTAGTGTTTGCAGAGGGCTAGTTTTCCCCACTTGCAAACACAACTAGAACAAGAAAACTTGTTTTATCCAACTATTTCAATACAAACTATAAAAAAAAATCTAAATTCTTCTTCTAAAGTCACAGCCTTCCTCTGGGATGGACACTGCAAGACTTTCACCCTCCCAAAGTAGCCTTCACACATTTTCAGGCTGTAAAACTCATGCTGGGTATCAAGGCCTCACGGTGCTGGATGGACACAGCAGAGGAACCTGTTCCTCCTGCTCCTTTCTTACAGACCCCAGCTGCTACATGCCATCCCCAGCTCCTATGTAACCTCTGCACTACCCCAATATCTGCACAAGCAAACCTTACCAGCCACCAAACGGGTTCTGTTATCAGCTGACAGATATGTAGCTCTGCAACATAAACAGAGCCTCTCAGGTTTCAAGGGCCTCTCAGACTGCTTCTATTCTTTCTTAAATAGCTCTTCACCCAGTTCTCCTACCTTTTTTTTTTCACTTTCATTTGATTGCTTCATTTGTTCACTTTCTCTGGGGTGAGCCTTTCTGCTGCAGTGTTGTTGCTGCAAGTGAAGATGATGCTCAAGCATGATCAAATGATGACATGGCTTAGACTTCTGTACATGACACAATTGCAAACTCTTCTCCATTCTGATAATACTCCCCTTTCACATCAAAAAAACCAGAAGAAAATTCTTTTCGGACCAGTTCTTTCTGTTTATCTCCCTTTCTCTGTGTCAGATCTTCCTTTTCTTCTCTGCTTTTCCCTCCAAGATACTGTCTTTCCTGGGAGAGCATCTGGAAGGTATTGTTTTCCTTTTAGACCTTAGCATTTAGATCTTGGTATTCTCAGACACTGGCTGGAGTGTCAGGGGAGGCTGTTTGTAATGAGACAAAGACCAGTCCCTCCAGTCTAAGTGTGCTCAAAGGCTTTGCTTCTGTGGCAGGCACATGAGCCTTGTCCCTCCCACCTTGGTGCAGTGGGGCAGGCTGTTTTCATGCACATATGCCATAGGCTTGTGAAGGACTTGAGCATTTCTTGAAACAGCAGTCTGGAGAGAGAACAAGTGGAAATTGTCAGCTTGCACTGTGAAAACATGGGCAATGATGCAGGCAGAGAGGCTTTGTGCCTTTGCACATGCCCTAGGAACCACATTACATACACAAATGTATATAAAAGCAATAATAAATGATATGATAGTGGGCAATCAGAATGAGCCATGAAAACCAGCTCTTCTTGAAACCAAGGCAGGCTCTGCCTTTGTTTCAGGTGTAAGCAGGATCAGTGAACCTTAAAAGCAGGCAAACGAGCACCAAAATCACATCTGCCATTCATTCTGCTTTCACTGACATGGTAGAATTGAAACACTATTTTGGACTCTGTGGCAAAAAGAAAGTGGTTACATTCTGAATATTTTCCAATTTTACTACCTACTACCACTACTACTGTTTTACCCAGCCAAGTCTCGCTTGTTAAACATCAAAGTTTTTTACTAGCTTCCACATTGTTCTTGTTAAGTAGTTCAAAATAATAAAATCATTCTGTCTTCATCCTTTTCTCTCCTCTTTCTTTTTCTTTCTTTCTTTCTTTCTTTCTTTTTCTTTTTCTTCTTTTTTTTTTCCTTCTTGACAGCTAGTAAGAGAATAAACAGACTTCTGCTTGCTGTATTAATGCAACTCCACTACCCAAATGGTGGTTACTAGCCCCTTCCTCACCTCCTTCTTCACAGTCATTGGTTTTGTTTTCATTCCTCCATTGCACAATTATTCTGTAAGAGCCAAAAACTATGGGCGACTCAATTTCCCCAGCTTAATCAGTCTCAGAGACTTGTTTTTCCTTGCTCAGAGTACCAAATCATACTGTACCACTGACTTATGGAACTGACACCAATACTGAGGTTCAGCTGTGCAGCTATGCCCTGATGTAAACTGGAGAGGAATCTCCAAGCAAAAGGATGCCATGGGTGGGGAAGGTTCAAGGTCCCACATTTGGGACATTTCTGGAACAAAACGGTGTTGTTTGCTTCATGATATTGCAGCACATTCCTGCTTTCTGTCCCTAGCTGTGGTCCCAAATCACCACACAAAAAGAGATGAACAGAGAAGCATTTAACTACATCCCGTGGCATAATTCTTCCCCATTTCACATAGATTTGTGCTTGCAAATTGCATTAAAACCCCTAAGCAGAAGAGCTGGGTTTCTTCTTTTTCGAGGGGGTGTGTGTTTGCTTTTTTTACCTAACAAAGTTTAGGGAGGATCTCCTCAGGACTTGCTAGCTATTCACAGAATTCCTTTCTCACCTCGTCCATGCTCCTTTCTGCCTGTCCCCACCAGGGCAGTCCCAGGCTGCTCAGATCCTCCAGCTCTTGTGGCAGACACGAACACCTCTGGCTCTGCCAGCTGAGCCAGATGGCAACCACAAAAGCTCCGATTTTGAAAGTCATTACACGCAACGTGCCTTTCGCATGGAGCCCATACCTAGACCTGATGGAAGGCTGTTTGCTCCTTTTCACCCAGAGAGTCAGCCACTTCCCAGCGATGAACTGCAGGAGACCTCATATATGTGTTGCATCTGTGCATGGACACCAGACCAGGTATACTGTGACACAGAAAGATTAAAAGCTCAGCTATCCCTAGCGCCTGGCTTCGGTTGCATGGCTGATCCCAAGCTGCAGCTGAACTCATGGGCTTTGGGGAGACTCCTCCCCTCCACACTTCCCGCCCACAGGTCCTACTACCTCCCCAGCCACCTCTGGTGGCCAGAGCCCATGTGTTGTGCTAACGCTACAGAAAACTACCCACCTGTAGTTTTGTGTCCTTCGGGAGAACTTAGCAAGCAGAAATCAAACAGTTTCTCTGACAAGACCAGCTCTAGGAGAGGGATGCCTTTGTAGAAACATTCAGAAGTCAACTTTTTCTTGAGTGGGGGAAAACCCCCAAACTTTCATTTGTTTAGACAACCACCTTCTCATGTTTTTCTGGTAATCTTAACTACTGCCCTGCTTTTCAAAGCAGTTTTCAGTCACAGGAAATATATGTTCTTTGAGTCTCTTCATTTTGGGAGCTGCCCAAATATACAGATTACATGCATTAAAGATCCAGTGATTTCAGGGAAGATGGGATAGTCTGGGATTTCCCTTCTCCCATATTGGACATTCTGAAACTTAAGAGCCATAGAATAACAATGATACATGGTTTGGAAGCAATTTTTTTGGACGTCAGTCACAAGAGTAATGCATGCACAGCGAATCACCTGCACGTGCTTCTCTCTAGGACAAGCAAGGATAAAGAAATGCAGATTGAAGAAAAGCCCCTGAAAATATGTTTGCTGTGAAGGTAACAAATTAGAATGCCAACATGTACTGCCAGTGCCCCCTGGGATCTTTCATCCTTTCGTCCTTTACTAGGGGTCTCAGTGTCAGCTTGTGCCAATGACAGATGCTAAACAATGGCACCTGACTTCTGCTGTAACTGTCCTTGAACCCCTCGTCTTCCCCACTGACACAGCATGCATGGTATTTGGACAGCCCTGCTATCACTTAATTAACAGCCTGGGACAATTCTTACTGAAGTTGTAATTTTGCCCTCCTTCCTGTACTTGATTTTTGAAAGGCCCAAGTAACACAGCCCAGGTGGCAGCAGGACAGATGTCTCCCCGACTCCACAATAATCAGAAAGTTGAGTCGGTGAAGCCTGTTTTCTCTTGCTAATCTGCCTGGTGATTGAGCTACTCTGTGAATGCTGCGTGTGGAATTTTGACGCTGATGTAGTGCCGAACACCACAAGATATAATTTCACAGTGGAATTAGAATTTATTTTCATGAGGAGAAATAGGGATACTGAGGAAAACGGAAAAACTACACGGCAAAACAGGCTCCAAGCTTGAAACAATAAAAAGATTTTATTACTAATAGAACTAAAAATACAAGAATAATGAAAAAAAAAACTATTAAGGCAAACATCCAGATACCTTCTTCTTCCCAAGTACCTCCCACTTTCCAACTGACCGTGCAAGGGGAAAAATGAGCATGGGGCTTCGAGAGTTCTTCTTTATGCTTATGGAAAAGAGTTTTCTTCTGCTGTAACTTCATAAACCACGGCCACAGCTGCTGCCTGGAAGGCTGCTGCGCAAGGTAAAACACTTTTCTCTCCCACAAAACACTCGCAGTCTGTGGGTCATAAGAAAGTCCACGGGGTTAGCCTTTTTTAAGGATGAGCAAGCCCAGCCTGGAAGTAAAAAGTTCTCTTCTTCAAAATCTGTAAAAGCACTCTAGCTTTTCTCCTTCCCCACAATGTACTGTCAAAATGAATTACAGAGAAATAGTCTGTTACATTACAGCTCACCAAGGCTTGCAGGAGAAATCTCAGTTCCAATATTCAGTGGTTCTGTTCTCTCTTTGACCTCAGTGCCGCCATCTCAGCTCCTTCCTCAGGGCACCGCCATGTTTGCTTTCTCCGTGTGACAGCACTCTCCTGCTCTCTCTGACTTGGAAGAAGAATTAGCATCTGTAGTTGTACCTGGAATCCTGGAGAAGTTGATCTTATTTGGATTCCTCGCCATGTCTCCCGTTACTGGCTGCGTGGTGGTTTCTAGTCGGTTCAGATAAAACCCACGTGGGAAACGTAGCTGCTGCCGTGTGGCCCCAGGGGCTTTTTCGCTGTGTCGCTCAGTCCTGGGTGCTGGCGGCGGCTCGCAGTGATTTCATGGTTGCTCGCGGCTGCTGGAAATAGGCAGCCCGCTCGGCTTCGGCTGCCGCTGTCCCCGCAGTGGCGGCTCCCGGGGATGGAGCCCCGGGAACGGGGCCGCCATCTCTCCGACACTCCTCGCCGGAGGAGGCTAAGATGGCTGACTTCTGACTTCTCCTTCCTCAAAATATGGAAATCACAGAGGCATAACCAACTATCCACTGCTCTGGCAACATGTCTATCAACTCTAAGCTCTCAGCTCATCCAAAAGAGTCGAGAAAAGCTGTTTTTTTCCTCTGTTCTTACAAATCAATTTTCCGAACTTGCTAAAACCACAGCACTGTGATGAACTAATACAGGCTAAACACATTGTCCAGTGGGGAATGCTCGAGGAAGAAGGACACTATTAAAGTGTATGTTTTAGTGGAAAAGGTAAGGACTGACACTACTTGGGACCATAGCCCCTTGGTCAAACGCAGTCAACACTGTCAAAATGTGTTCAAGATAAGAGAATTATCAGTGGGTCTTTGCCATTGTGTTCATCCAATGTTAGACAGTAAAATAAAAACTCTCCTCTTTTTCTTTCCCTTTCTCCTCATGAGAAGCTAACAGAATTATTTTGCCTTTCATGCTCTTATTTGCGGGTTTACTCCCTGGTGTGAACCTCCTGCTGTGCCTGGAGCCATTAGCAATACACACCCCACACCCCACACCCTATTAACATTTTAAGAAAATCTTGTTTTCTTAACCTCTGACTGTAATTAAACAGCATATATGATGACGATATTTCCCTCTGGGCTGGACTTTTTCCTAGTCCAGTTAAGGAAACTGTAAGGAGTTGCTGAGCTACCTAACTTGAGGACCCAGGCTTCAGATCTTCATCAGAAAAAGATACCCAGTTTTGCCTTGAGGTAGAGATCTTGAAGGTGTTCTGGCTTCCAAAGTGGAAAGAATAGAACTAGTGCATGAATCAGTCTTGACTTCACTTACTGTTGATTCAGCCTAAGAAGATCTAAATCAGTCTGTCTCCATTATGACTGTCAATCACTTCTGAAAGGAATAAGATGAATGTGTCTTTACATACAGACTGTGTGAATCTGCTTGTAGATAGGGCTAGGAACTTAGAGATAGGGAAGTAACAGAAGAAACTGTTACTTCTAGAAAATGTTACTAATCAACACGGACTGTTGCTCAGCCAAGGCCATGTTAAATTCCTGAACCCAGAGAAAAAGAACGAAGACTTAATAGAATTATGAATAGTTTTTTTCAGTTTCTCTTATATAACAAAAGAGGGTGCATATTACAGGGGCCATAGAATAGGCGATTTGGGAAGTCTGTACCTTCCAAGTACCTCAGCCAATGAGGAGAAGGAAGAAGGTGATATGGCCAGGAACTTAGGATAAAAAGGGGGTTGTATCCCCCCAAAATTAGAGAGACCCCATGGGAAATGCCCATGGCCTCTCCCTTTATTCGAATAAAGTTATGGGACTCCTGTCTCCTTTTTGGATGTAAACCTCCAGTGTTGTGAATTTTTCTTTACAAATGGGAGCTCATCCAGGAGACTTCCACCGTCTGGTGTCGGTGGGCGGCAGGCGGAGCTGGAGGCACACCTCACTCAGTTTGGGTGATCAACTCCCTTCAGTGGCAGCCGGTGCCAGGCGATTGACTGGGTTCCCGAGGCTGTCCAGGAGACAGACCAGTGGTGGACAAGGGATGTCCGTGAAGAGCCCGCAGGGAAGGGCCACTGAAAATCTCATTGGTGAGTGCAGTGGGATCTTTGGGGAATAAACCTGAAATGGCACCTATGGATGGTAGCACAGGTAAAGCCAGGAAGAGGTCCCAGCAAAAGGGATGACGATCCCAAAATATCTCCTAAGAGTCTCTTGGGACAATGTTGAGGTAATTTGCAGATTCTTCCAGAGGCAATTAAGGACATGGACCCCCAAGGGGGAGCAGTAAGGGAAAGTCAAGCAGGGGTCTCGACAATCCACACCCAATGGGGGTAATAAGGGGAGTTGAGAAGGTGTCTCGACAGTCCATGCCCAGGGTGGGCAATAAGGGGAGTTGAGAAGGAGTCTTGGCAACAGGGAACGAATGGTTTTGGGAAAGGATTAGTTGAAGGGGAGTATGGAGGAATATGGTTAAAGCAAGTAGCAGCAGGAGGCATCTATCCTCAAAATTTGCCAGCTGATCCAGGGCCGGCTGCAGGTTCTTTGTATCCCCAGCTTCCAGGATGGGGAAAACAAGGAAGTTAGAATTTGAAGATATTTCTCTATAATGAGGAGTGGCAGGACCGGGAGCACAGGCTGGAAGCCTGTGGGGAGGTTCAGGGTCAGGCCGGGGCTGTGGGGCTGTGGTCGCCTGACCCCGCCACCCCCCGGCAGTGGCCCCCCGACCCCATGAGGCTGCAGGATGCCCCAGCCGCCTGCCTGGCCCTGTGGACGTCTGGCTGTGCCCGCCGAGGGGGCTGCCTTTAGGCACTGCAGCAGGACGGGGACCGGCCCTAGTGTACAGTGTGTGGTGAGGAGGAGGGAATATCTGGGAAGTGCAGATTGTACGTGGAATGATTAGGATTTTCTTTTAAGGATTTTGTTTGGGTCATTAGGGAAACAAATGATTTTGCAGAAAGCGGCGGCTGTGGGACAATAAGAACCCACAGGCAGTAGCGGGGGGGCTGGATAAGCCCCTGGAGGAATTGATTAGAAAGATACAGCAAGTGTTTGT
This sequence comes from Amblyornis subalaris, assembly GCA_018881555.1. NCBI lineage: Eukaryota > Metazoa > Chordata > Aves > Passeriformes > Ptilonorhynchidae > Amblyornis > Amblyornis subalaris. The sequence goes on along the minus strand of JACAXG010000122.1, from coordinate 1,772,574 downwards.
AAGAAGGGATGAAGAAAAGGCGAAGGTGAAAGCAAAGGCGATGGCAGAGTTTCTGCAGCCCCCGAGGGGTGAACCGCAGAGTTCAAGGAGGGCCCCCAGGACTGAGGGAGCCAACCCAAACAGCAGCTGGGAAGGAATCAGTGTGCTATCTGCAGGGCAGAAGGATGCTGGAAGCAGAGACAGGTGGACTCTCAGGAGAAGAAAGTCCACTGGTCAACGGAGATGGATTATTAAAGGTGTCGGGGGCTTCCATTATACCAGCTACCCACCACACTGGAGCCCTTGATAACACTGAGGGTGGGTCCAAACCAAGAGGAGGTGTTTCCTGATAGACACACAGGCTTCTCAATCCAGTTTGAATTCTTTTACCTAAAGGGAAAATTGTCAAGATGTTCTTTAATTATTCAGGGTGTAAGTGGAAAATATGAGTGAATGTATTTTATTCAACTACTATTACTAGATGTAGGGGATAGGTTTGAAATGCATGAATTTCTGTTTGTTCCTAATTGTGATTGGAGGAAGAGATTTAATAACTAAATTGGGACCGCAAATCAATATTATAAAAGGTGATATGGAGGCTAATACTGTTGTAACTCTGCGTAAAATGTCTGAGAAGGCCTATGCTGGTGAACCCAGAAGTGTGGACAGTCCTGAGGAAATATGGAAAATTAGATATGGAGACTTTCCAAATTCCGTTGAAGAAATCGGGACAAGTGGTGCCTGAAAAACCATACCCTCTTTTCAAGGGAGGGAAGAAAGTGGTTACAGCCTGTTATTGAGTCCCTGTTAAAGGCAGGTTTGGTTTTGGTTTTTTGGGGGTGTTTTTTTGGAACCATGTACGGCAGTCTCCCTGTAATACTCCTAACCTGCCAGTTAAGAAATTGGATAAATGGACACCAGAAGGAAAGCAGAATTTTAAAGTATTAAAAAGCAGATTAACTGAGGCTCTTACCCTGGCCCTTCCAGGCAGGGAAAAAGAATTTGAATTGTATGGGTGAGGGGGTGGCCTTCTCATCTGCAGAATTGTGCAACCATGGCTTTAATGGTAACTGAAGCCCAAAAACTGACAGCAGGAGGATATCTGATTGTTAAAGTTTGCACCAAGTTAAAGCTGTGTTAACTGAAAGAGCCTCTAAGTGGATGACCAGTGCTCGGTTATTACAGTATAAAACTTGTTTAATGGAACAGGAAGATTTAGAATTGAGAAGCGAGGAACAGTTTAACCCAGCCTGCTGTTTGAATGGCCCTAGAGAGGGGGCTGGGAAGAAGCCCATGGCTGCATGCAAGTAATAGACCTCCAGACCTGGGCTAGGGAAGATTTATGAGACATTCCCTGTCCTGAGGGAGAAAATGTGTTTATTAGTAAGTCTGCAAGAGTAGCAGAAGCAAAAAGAGTTACAAAATGCAGTATTATTAAGGTAAAGCAATTAGATGAAGTGAAGGTTACTGCTCACATAGCTCAAACGGTGGAGCTGTGTGTGCTTGTAAGAGCCTGTGAATTCTATCGGGACAAAATAGTGAACATTTTTACTAATTCTAAGTATGCATATGGGGTAGTAACTCCATTTAGAAAATTGTGGAAGGAAAGAGCTTCATTAACCTGCAGGGGAAAAATATTAGCTCATGAGAGCTTAATTACTTATCTGTTGGAGGCGGAGAATTTACCAAAACAGGTGGCAATAATGCATGTTAGGGAATATCAGGCAGGGTACTCGGAGGAGGCAACAGGTCATCGATTGGTGGAGGAAGAAGTTCAGAAAGCAGCACTTTTGCCAGAACTCTCTAAGATCCTCTTTGCTCCCAGCGGCTCAATTACTGCCAGAGAAACTGTCTTTTCCACCAGAGCAGTTTGAGAGAATTAAAAATAGTGGGGCAGAAGAAAGAGGGGATAATTGGTTTACAAAGGATGGTAAACAAGCGATACCGAAAGCCTTAGCCCTGCAAATATTAAAACAACTCCATGAAGGGAATCATTGGTTTCTCAAGGATTGGCAGAAGCCTTCCTCAAGACGTATGCTGCTTTGGGAATTTTTGTTCTGGCAAAACGAGCTGTTGAAGGTTGCTCAATTTGTGCTAAAGCCAATAGCAGGGTTACAAACAAAGTTGCCAGGGGAGGGAGGCCTTAGACTGTATGTCCTTTCCAACGATGCCCGGTGGATTTTACTGAAATGCCCCAAGTGGGAAAGTTTAAATATCTTCTGGTGATTGTATGTCAGCTAACAGCATGGCCAGAAGCATTCCAGACTGCTTCAGCAAGTACAGGATCAGTTATTAAGGTACTTTTAGAACAAATAATTCCAAGATATGGAATTGTGGAAGCAATAGACTCAGATAGGGGAACTCATTTTAAAGGAAAAATCCTTTGAGGAGTTATGGCTGCTTTAGGAATACAATGGAACCTCTACATCCTCTGGCACCCCTAGAGCTCGGGTCAGGTAAAAAGAATGAATGGGGAAATAAAGAAATGCCTTTTGAAGTTGGTGATAAGATGCCATGGGTACAGATTTTGCCACTAGCTTCGGCAGGAAAAAGAGCCAAACCCGGAGAGGATATTCAATTATCTCCCTTTGAGTTAATGTTTGGAATTCCTTACCCTGTTAATTCCCAACCTAGTGGGGAGGTGGAGAGAAGTGATTTATATTTGAAACAGTATGTGGCCAGGATACAGTCTCTTGTGAAATCTCTTCGACAGGAAGCTCAGCTGGCACAGACCCTGCCTTTGGATTTTGTTATTCATAACATCCAACCAGAAAATTGGGTCCTAGTTAAGGAGTGGAAAGAAGACCACTGGTGGCAAAGTAGTGTGGACCTTTCCAACTGTTACAGCCTCTGGACAGCTGAACATGGGAGGACCCCTCACGCTCGGGTAAAGGTCCCTAAAGCCCTGGAGATTTGGACATCTCAGCTGGAGGAGAAGGAGGGGAGGCCACGACTGACACTCCGCAGGAGTGGACGGGAGCAGTAGCCAGTGCGTCAACACTGGGGGAAGCTCTGTGTACCCACTCACAGACTTTCTGCTAAAATGGTCTGTATGGGCACCCCTCCTTTCAGATCTCCAGTCCCTGGGAGCCAATCCTTGCTGTCATTGTTTTATGTTAGGTGGTTTCTGTGCCTTCACTTGCCACAGGTGGTGCAGAAGACAATGTGAGAATTAGACGAGGTAAATTAAATAACACTATTAGAATATTTTCCTTAATAATTCTACTTTTATATTGTCAGCTAGGTTTGAGTGAGGGGTGAGAGAATTGATTTGTAGCCTTAGGAGAAGAAGTAGCAAAACCTTTTAACCTTAGCAATTATTGGGTGTGCGGAGGGCCAGAATATTCGCAAAACTGAAGAAGACCCAGGAAGAAATGATTAAATCAATCGTAATTAAGGTTTGTAAAGACAATTATTGAAAAAAAATAAAAAGAGGAGGGCTTGAAAGGAATAAGATGAATGTGCCTTTACAAACAGACTGCATGAATCTGCTTGTAGATAGGGCTAGGAACTTAGAGATAGGGAAGTAACAGAAGAAACTCTTACTTCTAGAAAATGTTACTAATCAACACGGACTGTTGCTCAGCCAAGGCCACGTTAAATTCCTGAACCTAGAGAAAAAGAACAAAGACCTAATAGAATTATGAATAGTTTTTTTCCCTTTCTCTTCTATAACAAAAGGCGGTGCATATTACAGGGGCCATAGAGTAGGCGATTCGGGAAGTCTGTACCTTTCAAGTACCTCAGCCAATGAGGAAAAGGAAGAAGGTGATGCGGCCAGGAACTTAGGATAAAAAGGGAGTTGTGTCCCCCAGAAATTAGACACTCCATGGGAAATGCCTGCGGCCTCTCCTTTTATTCAAATAAAGTTATGGGACTCCTCTGTCGCTTTTTTAACATAAACCTCTGGCGCTGTGAATTTTTCTTTACAGTTCTATGCACCTTCACAGCACTAATTGGAAGTTTCTTTTTGCTAAAACATTGTTCCAGCTGTAAAGGTCTTTCTAACATACGTCAAGAATGGAAAGCACCTACATCAGACACTGAAAGTAGTTAATTCCTGAAATAGTCAAAGTGTTTCTTTAATACAATTTAGAAAATGGTCTCCTTTCGAAAAAACCTGGTCCAAGACACAACCAAAAGGTGCTGAATTGCAAATGTTCTCAAGAACAACAGGATACTCAGAAAAAAAAACTTAATGTACAAGTACGTAAATACTAATCTTTGTGCCAGTGTGCACAAACTAAATCAGGGGTCTTGTGGAAAAGAAATGTACAAAGGCACATACACACTCAGGTTCCACCATGCTTTCGCTTTTGTTTTGTAGTGTAGTAGCTAAGGAACTGCATGGGTTTTACTGTCTGTGCACAAGGCCATTGTAAGGGGCTGATAACTGTAGATGTTTGTGAGGAAAGATTAACTGACAAAAACTGTGTAGGTGTATTCCGGGCTTTTCCCAGAGAGATAGTCTCTACCTCCTTTGTTTTTTCATTTACTTCGTTTTTCTCAACCCAAAGAAATAATCTTTCATATGGAGGGTCTTATCCATTGCCTTGCTATCATTTCTGGGCCCTGGAGGTTGTGTAACTGTTCTGTGGGTTTGGGCTCCTTCCATGCGCTTCTGTGGTTTTGATTGCTGTCCTCTGATTTTGGCCCAGGCACATCTGAGGTCATGTTACCTTGGCAGAACAGCAGCCCCATGGTGAGGGTAATGGGGGCTCTGCAGTCAGCTGTTAACCTCACCCCTCCTCTAATTAGATCAGATCTTATCTGCTGCCTGTAAATGGAAACTTGAAACTGCTGAACACTGTGTCTGCAGCATGGCTGCTGTCATAATCCTTCCTTCAAACAGGAAAAACAGAGTGGTGATAGCTCTGAAGTACGCAGCTTGGACATCATCCTGACCATGTTTGTGTCTCATCCAAATTTTGTTGGATTTTTCATGTGTTTCAAATCTGATTAATAACGTGGAGATAAGTCTCAGAGCACAAAAAAGTCCTCACTGAGGTCAGCTGGGGCATGGAAAAACAGACCCTGTCCAATTCTGGAACTCGATGGTTCTTCCTGCCCTTGGGGATGAGCATTTCACTTGTGGGTGGATTTGCAGAGCTGGAAGCCACCCTTCCAGGCAGGGAATCCCTGCATAGTCCATCTGCATTTCCCTCTAAGACCTGCCCAGGTGTCCTCTAGGTGCTGTATATGCATTATAAAGCCAAATTGGTAATTTCTGCTGGTGGCTGGAGCTGCAGATGCACTGCTTTTCCACACTGCCTGAGTGCATCTAGTGCAAGTGGAGCCCAAGGCCGTGCTTCGGCTTTCCGTTCCCAAAAGCAGGGCAAGACAACCTCTTATCTCAGTCCAGGTGGGCGGGTGCTTACGGTTTCAACAGGATGTGTGGCCTGTGGTAATCCAGGTAATGCAGGTAATCCAGGCAAACCTTGGGTTGCAGGAAGCATTTTCAATCTCTTCATGTCACAACTAATCCCAGTCAATGTGCTGTGGGTGGTGTGACCTGTGCAGGTGGAAAGTCCAAATGGTATGAGAGCAGCAAACTTGAAATGATAGTCCATAATCAGAGCAAGACTTGTTAGTAACATCTCTGATGAGGTCATCTGGAGTCCTCTGGCCATTGCCAAGTGTCCCATGGGGCCTGACACCAGTTGTCATGTTTGGCCAAACTATGACTTGGTCAATGCAAGTCAGTGTTGCCCCACCAATCCAGTGGAGATAAATGACCTCAGTCAGAAGACGGTCAGATTTGGAGGCAAGGATCTTGTGCTTTCCCTTTAAACCAAAGGTTTGTTCAGTGGTGGACCAACTCCTAGAAAACAGGTGAGAAAGCCAAACCTGAACCGTAAAGCCCCTTTCATGTTTCAGCCTTTGCTCTGTTACCTCTCTAGCTGGTACACTGCACACTCCACTGCACAAAGTGAATGCGTGTTATGCGGCATGTTCCTGCACACAGGTTTCTTTGAAAGAGGCAGATCACAGGATCACAAGGCAATCAGATTGGGAAACCTTCCTGCCACAGCCGTACTGTTCCTCCTCTCCTAGATGTCTGACGATAAACAGTTTTCGGTGTGACCCTGGTGGTGTCTTGTTCCCACGAGCACTGCAAGCCAGCGTCACACAAACACTTTTTGTGTAGTCTGTGCTAAACCAGAGCTGGATTGCACAGAGCCATTCCTCACTGCTCTGACAGATGTCCTTGCTCTCCAGAGACCTGCTAACAACAGCTTTTGGTCATGCTATCTGAGTTTTCCAGAGCCCTGTTCACTTTCAGATATCACCTGATGAGTTTCATACCATTCTTATAGTAGTGACACAGCAAAGGGGTGTCAGGAGTGAGGCCCATGCCAGGCCTGTGCTCCCTGAGCAGCAGTCAGGATAATGAGTTTAATTGTTGCTTACTTGTTTGTAAATTTACTTGCTTTTTCCCTGCTAAAAATTTTAGGAGCAGATGAATGATCTGGGTGGACTTCCAGACCTGACCACACTCTTACCCTTAGGCTCTTACAAGTGCTCTTGCAAGTGCTGTGGGAAATACAGGAAGTAAAATGCGTATTTGAAAACCATCCAAAAGAAAAGAGGTATCTCTCCAAGGCAGTTCGCAAGTCTGCAGAGCCGCTTCCCCAACTGGGTTTATTCTCCCCAGGAAGATTAGGCTTGCTGCCTCCTCGGGTCACCTGTAATCACTGCCCTGTTGCAGCAACCTGTGGCAGTAGCCACATCCAAAAATTAGTTTACCAGCCCAGCAGAGAGGACCTCAGTGTTGAACCCTGACTTGATCTGGGCTGGATGGAAATCATGGAGATACTGATCTGGAGATGACATGGCCATTCCCGGTTCTCTGAGCTGTTTGTGCTCTTCCAGTCCCATAATCATCCAGCTCTGAACTGCCTCTGTGCAGTACAGCCCTGTGTAAGTAATAGGCCTATGTCTTGAAGAACTTTGTACTTGCCTTCCTGCATCCCTATCTTTCAGCAATCAGCCAACTGCAGATGTGACAAGAAAAAAATCAAAATTTTTTTCCTCCACCACATTTGGGTTTATTTCTGAATTTTTTAATAGTTTGAATTCAGGAGGATCACTAAGTTAATTGCACACCAATGCAGCTCTCATAAAAGCTATTGTTCTTTGTAGCCTTCAAAATCTGACCTTTTTAAGTATTATTAGAAAAAGAAAATTAACTGCAATCATAAGGGCTGAGGGACAGAGTGTCCTCTGCTTGTTTATTCTGTTCAGGCTTTCCAGTTGACAAGATGAATTGAGCCCATAGGTTGCACTCCTGGTACTTTCACAAACACTTGATGTATTTGGTGGGTCACTGTCATTATCCATCATGCCAAAAATTACAAGCATATGATCCTAAAAGCAGCAATTTTCCAGGGTAATTGGCAGAAAAAGCATTGCAAGGAACCCCTGGGTGCTGAACCACTTTTCTCTGCTGGTGGAAGGTCCCTGCTCTACCTGCAAGTGTCTGAGTGAAATGTGTCCATGTCCACAGGTATTAGTGGGTTGATAGAGGAAGCAGACAGAAGCAATCACAACAAAGAACCTCCTTGCTGTGATTACTGTGCAGAAAGCTTTGGAGAAACAGAAAAACGGCAACAAAGCCACTAAAAGAAGCAGGCAAGTGAGCAAAGTCATTAGGGAGGAAACGAGAAGTAAAGCAGTGACTGGAAAACTGCAGCCAGCACATGCTGGTGTTCACAACGTCCCAGGCCAGGCCGGTGTGTCCGTTGCAAATGTTGGCTTTCAACTGCAAAATGAAAGACGTGTTTATTGGCACATTTAAATAAAAGGCAGCTCATGGTAATGGCAGCTGGCTTAGCAGAGCAATTTATGGGATCAGTGTTGAGCCGGTGGTTAGCTGTTTTGCTGAACTGAGAACAGTCCCAACCTTTTTCTCTGCACAGAGGTAGCTGTTTCTACTAATGAGGTCTCAGCCACAGCAGTATGGGCAGTTTGGAGATGACTGTGACACATATTAATTCTGTGGCTAAAGTGGGGACTTCCTTCCCTCTGCTGGGCCACCAGCCACAACAAGCAATAACACACATATGTAACATGCATTAGCTGCTGTAAGTGCGGAAAACCACTCAAAATAAATCGAGTACCATAAATACTTGCAGCCCCCCGTTTGCTTTGCTCAGCTCAACATAATTTGGCATAAAGTATTTCAAAAACCGTGTAAGGTAACCAGCTTAGACAGGCAAAGTTAAGAAAGGGCAGGCTCTGGAGATTCTCTGAATTTGCATGCCACTGACAAAAGCAGAAGTGAGTTCTGCCAAAAACCTGTTGACTAAAATGATTCCATCAAGAGGGAAAGATTAATCTTTTTTGGTTTTCAGCCCTGGTGATGGAAATTGTTCTCTACTGTTTACAGGGACTGGATTTATACAGCTGTTGCTAAAGCAGTTCAGAAAGTGATTCCCTTTACACACAAAATGCTGTACTACCTCAGGCAGAAGGCGAGCTGTGTGGAAATCCATGGGGCCTTTTTTCATGGAGCTGGGATCCACCTGAGATTCACAGTGGGTCTAACCAATTGCAAAGTCATTGCCCTTGACAAATCTTGGTCTTTGACTGACCCTTGCATTGCAGGAGGATACCTTGATAGCTTGCAGAAACGGGGAAAGGGCATGCTCTGTGAGAAACGTGTGCAGAGAAGGTGGAGGAAGGACAGCTGTTTGCTGCAAGAAGGGATGGCCACCAGAGATGTGTCAGGCAGGGGAAGGGGCCATTTGGAGAAAGCAGGAGCAGGGGCGGGTGCATCCGTGCTTGCTGGGCACCTCCTTGAGGAAAAGCCTCGGGAGGGGTTTTCAGCTGTATTTGTTCTTTTGATTCCCTACAGCACTGTGTCGATGGAGGGATACAGAGTTCCAAGGCAGGTGTGAAGGAGACCGACCTTTATTACAAAAACCAAGTCTTTTTAAGTAGTTAGTCCTTATCAGAATACACACCATTGAAACACAACAAACAATAATTCAACCAGTCACCATAAGCCACGAAGTGATCATGCGGAAGTTATATAACTTGTTCTCTCTACTTCTAAGTTAGCTGAACTGGTTCTCAGAGGTCTTTTTACTTAGCCAAAGTAACAAAAGTGAACCATGATTTTACAAGGGTTACAAGGCCTTCATTTTGCAAGGTTTTACCTAACCGCAACACAGCCCTTTGCTTACAGTCAAGAAAGAGCAATAAGGATGGGTACCACATCACTACCTGAGAGAGGGAAGGCAGCTGTGGAACAGATGGAACAGATGCTGGAGAGACAGAAGACTTCCCTCTCCTGGCAATCCTGGGGGCTCTGGCTGTGCACTGCAAAGGACCTCTGGGATCAGACTGGCATAGTTTTGCCTGTGTCATGTTCACTCTCCTGTACTGGTAGCCACTAGACATTTTATAGGGATAATTGTGTTGGGTTCTGAAGCCTTACAATCATGGTTTCACACAGCAGAGCCTAGACTGTCCTCACAAGGAAAATTAAAATCTGTGGGCTACTCCATGCTCTGTGGCAGAGAGGGGATCCCACCTCTCTGATGACCAGGAGACCTGTGTGCTCTGAGATGCTGCATCCCCTCTTCCACCTCTGTCACCTGCAAAATTGTCCTTTTCATTGCCTTGGTCCCAGGAGCATCACTGGAGGGCAAGGCAGGGATGCCAGGGAGTGCTATCTGCCCAGTGGCAGCACAAAGGGATCCCAGGCAGCTGGCATTGCTCCTACCACACCTTCCCACTTTGTTCCCAGATCAACAATTCCCGCCTTCCGCCCTACCCAGACCCTGCTCCCTGCTGCATCCATCAGGGAGGTGATGCACACAAAAGAGCAATGATGGGGGAGAGAGCCAGGGAGCTCCAAAAAGCACAAAAATATGTACATTAAATAGCTCAAGTGAATCCTGAAGATTTATTTCCCAGTTTCTCCCAAGCCTTCTGCCCTCCCTCACCAGGATAAATCAGGTGCTTAATGCTTGTATTTATGAAGAAAAAGCCTGATCTTTCCCTCGCAACCCAGTTTTCAAGCACAACATAACGAAAAAAAAAATCTCTTGTGCTTATCCTGGGACTCATGTTTGTGAAAGGAGGTATGCGTGGGAGGCAAGCAAAGCAAATAAGTACAAAAGGAGAAAGAGGAGGAGACAGAAAAATGTGAGGGAAACTCCTCTTGGTTCACTCATAGTCCCTTTCTGTTTTCTTCTTCTGACCCTTTTAATTTCAAAATTCTCTTCACAATAACGAATTGGGGCTCAGTCAAGAAAAGCGGCCTTGTAAAACCAATAAGCCATTTTAGAAAGGCTTTCTTTCCTGTCAACAAAATAATTCACATCTCTTGGGTTAGCGAACTCTCAAACTTTTTGCCTTATGATCTGTTTTGTACTGCATGCCTTATAAACAATAAGTTAAAATCTGTCACATAACAATACTGAGAAAAACCATACAGGTAGGAAAAACAGAAATATTACAAGCAGAAAGGTTTGCTTGCCAATCCAGGTTATAACTTGAGTTACTGACTTCTAAAAATTTAGCCCTGTATAGACTGGTTGCTATAAAACATGTATGCCTTAAAGGATGAGAGGACATTAGCGACCCCAAAGGTTTTCTGCTGCAATCATAAACCTGGTGCAAGCTAACCTCTGACCAAATAAGTATGGAAAATAGCACTGTTGCTAAGCTTGTAAGCCTCTCCCTCTTTTTGTCACCATTTATGTTTCCTTTGAGTCATGCCCACAACTCACAGTGAAGCATCTACCTGCTTGTGAATCACAGCAATAAAGACAAATAACCAAGAAGAATTACCAACAGAGCACGTCCACCAGCTTTGTCAAGAGAAATGGTCTGTTCTTCTAAGGGCAAGCTAGCACAGGCCTTTAAAATCCCTGTAGAAACACCAGAACGGTTTGAGCCCTCTGCAAGAAATCCCTGTTCATTTGGCTGTGCCTGCCATGCACTGGGCAGGGCGGGGTTGAGGGGATAGGGTGGGCAGCAGGTGGGCACAACCGAGGAAGCATCGTGGGTGGCCCTGCCGGCTCGCCCAGCACCCAGTGCTTGCTGGCTCTCAACCCCGAAATACCATCCTTCCTTGCTTTTCAAAACACCAGCCACAGTGCCTCTACAGTCCAAATACACATCTGGCAGACTGTGTCATGTAAAAACCTTGTGGGGAGGTGGCATTTCCCCTGTGCATGTGTGAAACTGCTACTTTGCTGTTCGGCACTGGCAAAGGCTGCCTAATAACCTCCCTGTGGAGGTTCAACCTGCAGGGATTTCCACACACAGGAACACATCTAATTTTCTAATTTCCTAATTTTCTGACCTGAGGTGGTGTTTATATGCCACATCAGAATGATTTAGGCAAGCCTCCTTGTGTGTTTTAAAGTCAAATAGTTTCATTTCATAACCCTTGCCATTTTATATATGTAGAATTTATATACATAGAATTGATTACCAACTATTAATGCCTATTCCCCCCCCTCCCCGCCTCTGGATGTTCTTCAGCAAAGACATGGGCAACCTGGTGTCCCCCAAACAACCTGGCTGGTAGACAGATGGTGCTAGAAACAACTTTTCAGCAGTCATCTGTCAGGTAAGTCCCATGCCTCGGTTTGGAAAGCTGATGCACACAGTTGAGCTGCTCTAGGCATTCAGGACCTGGAAATGGTCAATGTCACAGATGTGCCCAGTACACACTGCAAATCCAGAGTGGCAGTGCCCAAGGCTATGCTCCTTGGTGTGAAGTGTGAAGTCACCAGGTTTGTGACAGCATCAAGAGTGGACCAGGTGCAGCTGGTGATGATGATGATGCTGCATAGCCGTGAACACGCTTCTGCGTAAATAACCCCACATAACTCCTTGCTGCCACCATCAAGCCAGGATGATGATTTTGCTGTGCTCCCAAGGGATCAGTTCCATTCTCATTCTGAGCTAGTCAGGTCCAAGTCAGGTGGCTTTGAGCCAGCTGACAAAGTTCATCCTTCCTCTTTCCTCCTGGAAGCTTTGATCTTTCAGGGACACTGTCCTGGAGCAAGTGATCGAGATTTCCCTCTGGAGATCTGTCCATACGTCTCAGACATGCTAGCCCAAGAGAGGCAGCCAACAGCAGAGGTGGTCCAGAGGGAAGGGACTTGCTTGCTCTTCATTAGCTGCTCAACTTTGCTTTTCTTTTCCACAATTCTGAACACACATTCTCTGAAATCCTTTTTGAAAGCATCGTTTCTCAGTGGTCTATTGTTGTGCCCATTTTGTTGCCTTTTCTGAAAAGTAGGGCTGGGAGAGGTTCAATTTTTCATACACATTAATTGATTGTATTTCAGCCCACTCCTAAAAACACTACTGATAGTGGAGGATGAAAAAGGGTAACTGGTCTCCCATGCTTTCCTTCTCCAGCATCACTAAACACATGATGACAAACAGTAGGTCTCAAGTTCAACGTAGTTTACATTGTGAAATTGCCAGGCATGCAAGTGCTGCATGGTCTGATGTTATGTCAGCCAACACTGCTATTTCAGGTCAGCTGGGCAGGCATTTTTATTTTAGCTGCTGAAAAGGGTTGGTGCTGTGTAGAAGTAGAAAAAAGCTGGTGTTTCTGTGAAATGCCATGAAAGATTATTAGGGCAGACCTTGAGCTGTTTATTAAAAAACCTGATTGTTCTCCTAAACTTTAGCTATCAATTTGACATCTCTTATGTATGTGACATTTGTGTATTTTTAAAAAGTCATTGAACAATGAGAATAAAAAAAGATTTGCAAGTAATTGTTTTCCGAACACACTCATAAGGATTCTCCCAACAACCATATTTACAGGGAGCAGTCAGTGAGCAGCCTGTCCCTGCATCTATACCTCACCTTACTACTGACATCAGAGAAGGTGGAGGGTATAATGCTACTGTTCATAGCTTTTAGAAATGACAAACCAATAGGTATTTTCCTTCCTCTGTCTCTCCCTCCTTCCATTGTTCTCAACTTGCAGGAACCTTCTAGGTGAAAATAACCAAAGTCTTAAACACTGCTGACAGAAAAACTTCTCCCAGTCTCCCTTACTGCCACGGCAGACACCAAAGAGTTGAAAAATATCCTCAGTGACTAATCAAAGAATTGATAGAAGAAGAAATCACAGCTGGGATGTCAGGCTGGGATGGGTCCTTCCAGCTCAAACCTCCACCAAAATAAGAGCAGCTTGCCCGCCCTTCCCTCCTTCCCTCCCTCCTTCCTTCCTTCCTTCCTTCCTTCCTTCCTTCCTTCCTTCCTTCCTTCCTTCCTTCCTTCCTTCCTTCCTTCCTTCCTTCTTGCATGCCTGCCTGCCTGCCTGCCTGCCTTCCTACCTTCCTGCCTTCCTGCCTGCCTTCCTGCCTGCCTGCCTTCCTTCTTGCCTGCCTTCCTGCCTGCCTTCCTGCCTCCCTCCCTGCCTTCCTCCCTCCCTGCCTTCCCTCCCTGCTTTCTTTCTACCCCACCACCCCCAAGCACTCTGAATCAAAGGTGGGCTTGACTTCTCTGCAGAAATTTGTCGTTCTCTTTTATTTCATGCTTCTGTTTTTTAAGCTACAGTAACACAAAGCATTGACACATTAGGATTGCATGCTCTAGTACTTATTTTTCCAAATGGTAACTGCTGAGACTTACTGTGTTCCTGGTGTTGCTTCCTGTGTAAAGCCAACGCTGAAGTTCCTGTTGGCCAAAGCTCCTGTGTCCAATTGTGGTTTTAGTTCATCAATAACACAGCACTGAGCAGGGAGCCCAGCAATAGGATTTTGTCGTTTGTTCAAAAGGCACTTTGGGGGTTAAAAGACGTTTCCATAAAAAGTATTTGAAGAAAGACAAGTGGAGGTCGCCAGGCAAACCCTTGGTGCCCTTGTGCTAGCAAAGAAGGAGAGTGTTAGAGGAGGCATAGGCATACAGGGAGAGGTGTACCTCCTTTTCTAGGATGTGTTTTATGAGAGCAAGCCCTACTCACACATCCAGACCTCCTAGTATCTTGGCTGGGAAAGAAGGGCAACACCTAAGAACTGACTAATGGAAGCGGAATCAAACCTCCACCTGGATTTTCCCAGTCTGGTGTGTTTTGCCACGCTCCTATAATGTACAGAGACTAAATAAACGTCAAGGCCCAACTCTGCCCAACCTGGTTACCAGCTGAGCATGTGTTTGAAGGCTGTGCTTCAGTGCAGTAAGGGAGCAGGCCAGGGGTCTTCTTACTAACAAAGAAATATCCATGTAAGTGAGGAAATGCCACGGCCCACCTGACACTGTTCCAGTGTAGTGGTTACTGCACGACCGTGACGTGATGCCTGCCAGGGTGCTGATGTTTTGGGATTACTTGGAAAAAGACACTTTTGCTATAGTACGAAGTTTCTGTGGAAAACCTCTTCAAAACACCCGCCAGTAGGAAAAATTACTTGGGATGAATGGTCCACAAGATAAGCACACTGTAGTGCTCTTTGTAGCTTTGCTGGAAAAACCACTGAAGTCCACTTTAAGGAAGGGACAAAAGAACAATACTTGTGCAATAGGAAAGATGGGGAAAGACAGATAGCCAGGAAAACTCCCTTACTTGGACAAGGGTTTCAGTGTAACTATTCTTTCTTATTTTTTTTCCTCTCTCTCTCTCTCTCTGTCTGACATGTGATCTTCATGCTTCAGCAGAGCTACTACTGAGTGACTTCAGCTGCTGCCTCTGAGATTATTTGAATCACGAGGCCTTTAGCTGGTAGCCTGCCAAAACTGTTCTGTGACCTTCACCCTTTTGCAGACCACAATGGCCACACCAGCTCAAAGCACAAGTTGGAGCAGCCTTATGATCACTCTAACTTGCACTGGTGAAGGAACCCCACCGAAAAGCCACTGGCCTGCTGGGGCACACAGCTCCATCTGGCCCCAGGACACAAACAGCAGGATGGTCAGGGAGAAGCGGGGGACAACACATAATGATATCCCTAGAGCCATTGAGAACACTGCAACACCAGTGAATTCCTGCCTTGCTACTTAAAACCACTTCCATACACTTCCTTCCTGCACCACACTTCTCTTAAGCCTCCAGTACATAAAACCACAAAAGGTAAAGTCTAACCAAAATGAAAAAAATCTGCAAAAAGTCCATCATGTGAACTTCCGTATTTCCCAGTACATGTTAAGAAATATTTGCCTGGCAAGAGTACTAAACTAAAGCATGGTGAGGCCTTCAGGATTGGTTTAGGAAGCATTTTAAATCAAGTAGTTTTACTGACATTCCCACTCAGGCCTCTGAACCTGGCTCTGCCTCAATTTTTCATAAGAACTGTATGTAAGCCACAAGCTCATGATGCTGTGCTTGTGCAAGTGAGAGGTTTCTGTGCTGGCATGGGCACCAGAACAGGAGCTTACACTTTGCTTGAGGCAGGGAGCCCTCCAATAAGCAGACCTGAAGGAAACAGGCAGGTGACTCCCAGGAGATTCGGGGTTGAAGGTCAGACACTGAGATATCATGCTTTCATGGAGAAGCTTGCTCATGTTACTGCTTCTCAAATGGGTGGTGTATTGGTAAGGATGGGAAAGGATGTATAGGAAAGGATGCATGGGTGTTGTCCCCAGAAGAAATGCTGTAGCACAGGCCAGACACGCAATGGCTTCAGACCCTGCTTCAGAGGAGCTGTAGCAGTGGGCACAGGAGCCTGTTGAGGGCCAGTTTGCACCCACCTTTGCCATGGTCAGCTGCAGCTCTGCAAACAACCAAAACCTCCCTTACACCTAGCTGCTTTTTTCCCTTACTAGCCTGCTTCTCTGCCTCCACATCACCACAGTGACATGAGCTTCCCATGTGTGGACAGGTCAGCTGGCCAAATTTGTTCATGCACAGGGCCCAAATGCAAGACACACTGAAAACAGTTGCTGACATCTGGGGTCAGGTACAAAAGCTCTGATGCATCCTACAGCCAAGTGCTGTGTGCCTTCAAAGCATGGCATGGATATTTCCTGCTGCTTAGCCTCCTGCAGTCCAATAACGAAAGGAAATCATCTAAGCACCCGTGGTCTCCCAGAAGAGGAGAAATTAAGTCAGCCTGGGGCCTCTGCATTACTGTGGGCTGTTGCAGCTGGGTGATGCTGTTTGAGCTGTGCCACCAGTAACAGTCCTGAATTCTTGATACTAAGAGAGACTCTGCTGAACTCCGGTCTTCCTCATCCATCAGATACACCAGGGCCCATCTGGAAACTTGCGCAACATCACGGCTAACTCAGGAAATCTCAAAGGATTAATTATTGCTTCTTTTCTTGGAGATACCTTCAAGCTGCCAGTCTTTCTTTGGTAACCATGTCTTGAAGCAAAACAGAGTATTTCTCGAGCTGCAGACACACCAAGGACTAAAAATGAGTGACGATACCTTCCTTGATTCTGCCAGGCTGCATCATCCCACACCCATGGTACTGAGCCATGCATTGAGTCATTCCGGGGAGGTGTTGAGCCAGTACAGAGTTGTCCAGTGGTGTAAGCAAAATTCTGGTGCTGAGAAAAAAATAGAGTGAGAAGGAAGAGATGTTGACAAAGTGCATCAATTCCTTTTTCCATTAAGTCAACTTGACTGAGTCAGGTAAGTCCTTTTCCAGGCGGGACATTCCTGCAGTGTGCCAAGAAGTAATTGCCTATCTGCTGAGTTGCATCAGTTCAAGCGAAGGGAACATGAGTATCCACAAAGGGCGCTACTGAAGTAAGGAAAAAGGCATCATTACCAGGAGTTGTAGGCAAACTCATTATCCGTGGTGAAAAGTTAAGCAGTATCATCTGGAGAGAAGAAGAAATAGGATTTGCACCTTTTCAGACTGTTTTAAAATGTTTCACCCGCTTAAAAAGATGCTGAATTTCCTGTTTTCAACACTCTGGTGTGTGCTGTCTGTCACAGCTCTCTGTATGTGGACTTGCCATCATCTATTTCTGCATTAAAGAAGGATTTTTTTTCTCACAACCAAGTAAGATGCTGAGAGGCCTTGTCGTGGGAAAAATAAAGAGCAAAGGAGTGTTTTGCCAGATTTCCTGTTTTGTGACATGTTAGAGTAATACTTACAGAGAGACAGCGCAGCCATAAAAACCCCTAAACACCTATTTTTCACATTTCTTCCCATCTTCTGACCCTCAGGTATGGCTGAAAAAGGGTCAGAGAACCAGGTGGAAGGAGGAGTAGATGCTCATACAAGTGTGATGGCAGCATTAGGGTCCCACTGCACCCCCTCAAAGGAAATCCACACAAGTTTCAGAGTCCCTGGTCATCTCCCCACAGCACTGCTGCTGTGTCTGCAGCCAGTTGGAAACCTGAGATGGTGGCGTCAGTCAGGGAGATGGACAGGGTGAAATCAACAGAAGTTGCTCAGTCCCCTGAGCCCTCCAGGGCTCATGCAAAGGCTGAGCCTTGGCTGAGAGATATGTTCAGGGCCAGACACTCCTGTGCCCTCAGGAGCCTGGTACTACCAAACACAAATGCTGGTAGAAAAATCCCTTGCTTAACTTACAGGCTGAGCATTACTCCCACAGTCCCCCAGCCCTGTTTCCCAAACAAGATTCAGAACCAGGTTGAGGTGGAAAAGGAGGTGACATTAAAGATAGTGGGTGGATGAGAGGATTCTGTGTGAGGTAGGAAAGGTGGAAAGAGTTATGGTGTGCAAGAAGAGCAGGGGAGCAGTGATCCACAGCAGTGTCCTAGTTTGTGTGGAGACCAGCAGGCGGAAGGTAAGGGTCTGTGTGCATGCATTTAGCTGATGGAAACATGAAATAATATGTTATTAGCCTGGCTTAAAGTAAAAGGACATTACACAATGTTGTTCTTGTCACAGGCAGAGTGTGTTCTCTGACTTTCACAGCACTTTGGGTTACAGTCAGTGATTTCACACAAATGTTGGCAATTGACATCTTTCATTCCTGTGCCCAAGTTCAGAAACAGCAAGAGGTCTTGATCAGCTGTTGATGACTTGTGCAGGGTCTAGGTTCATAACACTCAGGCTCCTGGTATGGCTTTTCTAATTAAAAATAGTATTACTGTAGTAAGGAAAATACCATTAAATAGAGAGCCAAGTGCTCTAAAGTGTGCCCCTGGTGATACAGCCGTGAAGAAATATATGTACGTTGCCTTCAAACAGCATCACACTAAACAGCATGGAAATGCAATAGTGGAAGAGCAAATCAGCAGAATCAGGCCTGCTTGTGTTTGTGCAAAAGTGGGAAAAATAAATCAACAAGAACAGAGGGCTAGAGAGGGAGAGGAGAAAATAAATATTTCTTCAGAGCAACACAAGGTTATACCTGCTGCTGATACAGTAAAGTCTATCCAGCTGGAGAAAAAAGCAGGGATTATTGCACAAGGAAGAGGGATCTCAAGCAAAGCCTGTAGGAGATCCCAGAGGTCCAGAGTAGGTTGACAAGACAGTCTTATACCACACACAACCGTTGCAGTAGTCTGAGTGTTTCTCTCCCTTCTACATGTGGTCCACATGCCCTTGTCCAGAGTTACCATAGCTGCAGATCTGGCTGCATTTCCACAATGGCTCCCATTTCGTGTTCGAGATTTTGTAAAAATAGCCAGTGGATGGGTCAAGTTCATCTCAGGGACTACCTTGGATCAGGTGTGGTTGGAAGTTGAGAAGTGAAAGAATAGTTGTGCAAATGTGGGTTTTGGAGGAAGACTTCCAGTAATCTAAAAGAGGGGCTATGTGTTCCTAGGTTAGAGCAGAAGATGCTGAGACCAACATGGTGTTGGTCTGATATGACAATAACTTCACTTTGTGATTGTTTGATATCACAACAGGTGAGGTAAAATTCTGTCTTGTTCAGGCTGATAGTGGTCTCTTATAATTTGATAAGGAATTCATTCCTGCAGCCTTTATAAATATTAGCTATTTCAGTCTCACTTCACCTCAGAAGACATTTTTTCATCTTTATGTAGTTGGATTCATGATCCTTATTTGCTTCAGATGCATAAGGATTTTTTTGCTTTGCATTTTGTCCTCAACTAAAAATTCCCCCCTCCTAGACTGCAGAGGGTCATGGGCAAAGAGCAAATGTGCTTGTGCAAAATTCATCCCACCTGCATTGCTTCTGGTGTGCTCTAATGGTTTGGCCTGTTAACTGTAACCAGACACTTCTGTCCCTCCATGTTCAGACCAGACTGCAAACCCTACCTGCTGGAAGAAACACGCAGAGAAACACTATACCACCCAATTTGCTGGGACCATTTCATTTCCTAGGTCAGTGTTAGGTAAATAATAAATGCAGGTGCCCATTTCTGCAAGGGCTGAGGATTTTTCTTGTCTGTGAAAGCATCTTCATGAAAGCGTCACCCTGCTTTTCTGTTCTCTGTGCAGGTAAGCAGTGGGAGCAGAAAGCAGTCTTGCAGAAGGCAGATGTTAGCAGCTGACAAGGTGGGGGGAGGATAAATGCCATCCCAGCTCACCCTAAATGCAGGAGGGTAAATATACCTGTAGCTAACACTAACTTGCCTGAAAAAAAGGCTGCAGAACACACCTGTTAACACATCAGGTGTTGGTCTTTTGCCATGACTAGAAGAACCAGCAAGCCCCAGAATGCAGAAGGGCAGGTGCTGAATGGGATGTTTGTAAGGATATGATGGCCGGGTGGGCTAAATAGTTCAGTAATGACACCAAAGTCCACAGCCGTGTCAGGAGAGATCCAGAAGTATGCACTAACATCTGCCTGTTCATGACAAGTCCTCCTGCAGGACTGTTCTCACTGCTGCTTGTATGTGGGTAGGCCTCCCCTGCTGTAGAGGAGAACGTAGTCAGCGCTGTGACACGCAGCAAGCCTGGTCTCTCACGGTAGGCACCATGCTGTGGGGCAGAACCTTCTGGAAGAAACAGAGGTGTGGGATAACGTAACTTCCAAAACCAAAGCTTCCTCCCTGGGAGTCTGTCCTGGTTTCAGCTGGGATATAGTTAATTTTCTTCTTAATAGCTGGCGCAGTGCTTTGTTTTGGATTCAGCGTGAAAATAGTGTTGATAACACACATGTTTTGTCTGTTGCTAAGCTTATCCTAAATGAAGGACTGTTCAGTTTTTTGGTCATGAGGTGATCTGCAACACTGGATCTACTGGCAGCTGGTGGAATGCACCTTTCTCAGAAGGGGAAAAGGCTTTTTTACACATGAATTAGCAGGGCTGATTGTTAGAACTTGAAACAAGATTGAAAGCAGGAATGGGACAAAATCAGTCTTGCCAGTGATATGCAGCGGGATGGTGCGCCAAAATTTGAGGGACAGAGTGCTAGTGAGATGCTTCAATCTGGTCCACAAGGTGTCAGCTGCAATGAACCGCACCTGAAACGGTTCTATACCAATACACCCAGCATGAGGAAGAAAGATGAGGAGATAGAAGCTTTGGCCCAGCCCCACAGATATGCCATCACTGGGATAAGCAAAACCTGGTGGGCTAAGTCCTGTGACTGGTGTGCTGGGATGGATAGCTATAGACTCTTCAGCAGAGACAGGCTGAGGTGGAGGTGAGTGTGGCACCATACATAATGGAGGGACTGGAATGTGTATGGAGCTTGCAGTTGGCAGTGGCATAGTTGAGAGACTCTGGGGATTAGGGGACAAATAAATAATGCAGATGTCATTGTGTGAGGCTATTATAGGCCATGCTGCCAGGACAATGACACTGATGAATTATCATTTAAGAAACTAAGGGACACCAAATCATCTGCCCTTGTCCTTATGGGGGACTTCAGCTTGGCATAAATTTACTGGAAATACTACACAGCTGGCACAAACATTCATGAAGATTCCTAAAACACCCGGATGATAACCTCATGATAGAGGCACCAGACTTGCTACTTGTCAACAGAGAGGATCTCAGGAGCCAAGTGGAGATGAGCGGCTGTCTTGGCCACAGTGATGGCAGAGCAATGGGAGTTGTTGTCAGGAGGAGAAGTGCCAGCAAAACCTCAACTCTGGACATGAGGAGAGCAGGCTTCAGGCTGCTCAGGGAACTAGTGAGTAAAGTCCCCTGGGAAAATGACTTTGCAGGTGCCAGGGTCCATCAGTGCTGGTCACTTTTGAAACATCACTGCCAAAGGGCTCATGAGTGGGCAATTCCCAAATGTGAGAAGTCAAGCAGACAAGACAGAAGGCCGGCTTGCCGAAACAGGCATCTTGTGGAGCTAGGGCAAAACCAGCAGGTGTATGGCCAGTGGAAGCAAGGGCAAGTGATGTGGGCAGAATATAGAGATGCTTTTTGCTACTGTAAGGAGAAAATTCATGAAACCAAAGCTCAATTGAAGTTGAAGCTGGCCAGTACTCAGGTGAGCAACTAAAAGAGTTTTTAAAAATATATTAATGGGAAAAGGCAGTGCAGAAATTACATCGGCCCATTACAGGATGAGGATGGTCACCTCACAAACCCAGACACAGACAAGGCAGAGAAGTTTAATGATTTCTTTGCTTTGGTCTTCAACAATAGTGATGGACTCTGGGACCTGCGGTGGCCTAAGCTGGAGGACCATGACTGTGAGAATGATGAACTCCAAGCCAATCCTGAACTAGTGCGGGATCTGCTCCTCTAGCTGAATCCCTGTAAGTCTATGGTGCCTGTTGGGCTTCATCCAACAGTACTCAAAGAACTGGCTGATGTCACCATGAGGCTTCTCTCAATGATTTCTGAACAGATTTGGAAATCCAGAGAGGTCCCAGCTGACAGGAAGCTGGAGAACATTGTCCAAATTTTCAAGAAGGGAAAAAAGGATGACCCTGGAAACTACAGGTCTGTCAGTCTCTGTTCAGTGTTCGGTAAAATTATAGAGAAGCTTTTTCTGGGAGGTAATGAAAGACACCTGAAAAACAATGCAGTCATTGGTCACAGCCAGCACATCTTCATGAGAAGAAAGTCCTGCTTATCAAACCTGATTTCCTTTTATGACAAGGTAACCCACTGAGCCAATTGAGGGAAGCCAGCTGATGTAATCATCTTTTTGAATTTCAGTAAAGATTTTGATGCTGTCTCTCTCAGGATTCTTCTGGACAACCTGTCCAGTGCATGGGTGGATAAACACATCATGTGATGGGTGAGCAACTGGCTCACAGGTTGGGCACAAAGAGTTCAGGTAATGGGGTGACATCAGACTGGGGACCTGTCACTGGTGGGGTTTCACAGGGCTCCATCCTCAGCCCTGTGCTCTTCAACATCTTCATAAATGCCTTGGACACAGGACTGGAAGGGATATGAAACAAGTTCACAGATGATACTAAACTGGGAGGAGCTGTTGATTCCCTTGAAGGCAGAGAGGCCCTGCAGAGAGGCCTTGAAAAATTAGAGGGCTGGGCAATCATCAACCATATGAAGTTCAACAAGGGAAAGTGCCAGATTCTGCACTTGGGACGAGGCATCCCTGGATGTACGGACAGACTGGGGAATCAGAAGGCTTGAGGGTAACCCCACAGAAAGGTACCGGGGCGTCCTGGTCGATAGTAAGTTGAACACAAGTCAGTAGTGCCCTGGCAGCCAAGAGGGCCACCTGTGTCCTGGGGTGGACAGGCACAGAATCAGGCCCAGCATCACCAGCCAGGCAAGGGAGGGGATTGTCCCACTCTGCTATGCACTGGGGCGGCCTCACCTCAAGTGGTGGGGGCAGTTTTAGGTGCCAGAAGAAAGACATTAAGGCATTAGAGAGTATCCAAAGGAGGACCACAAAGATGGTGAAGGGCCTTGAGGGGAAGCCGTGTGAGGAGCAGCTGAGGTCACTTGGTCTGTTCAGACTGGAGAAGAGGAGACTGGGGGGAAATATCATCGCAGTCTACAGCTTCCTCATGAGGGGAAGAGGAGGGGGAGGCACTGATCTCTTCTCTGTGTTGACCAGTGACAGGACCTAAGGAAAAGACCTGAAGTTGTGTAAGGCAGGGTTTAGGTTGGAATTTTACTTTTCCTTCCAATTCTCCTCCCCAAGGGGCAGGGGAGAGTGAATGAGCAGCTGCATGGTGCTCAGTTGCTGTCTGGTGTTAAAACATGACAGAGTCCCACCTCCTTTGTACACGTTATTAAAACTGCAAAGCAGCTCCACCATCAGCTGGTCTCTCTGGGAGACTGCTCTCTAACAATGGACACACCCCTAAGATAGCTCTGTGCCTCATCCAACCTTTCCTGCTTCTTCTTCAGCACACACTTGCCTCCTGCACCCACCACAAGACGCTGAAGGATCCTCTGCCCAGAAAACCCAGGACTTAACTTCCCCAGTAAGCCTGGCAAGCATGCCTAGATTTCCATTAACTGATGGTAACTCATGACTCACTGCAGAGAAATCTATATGGGACCGTGATAAAGGTTCAAAAGTCTGTGGCTTCAGTGGTGACTCATCTTGGAAAGACCGAGATTAGTTGGTGGAAATTAGACCCAAACTTTCCATTGATTGCCAGCTGAAAGCAAACCCTGTGATTCTCCTCTGGACTGCAGCAATACCTAAATAGCAGGCAAGGCAGATAAGGCCTAAACCTTGCAACTTCATGTGAACAGCATTAACCTTTGCCAGCTGTACGTGAACCATACTAACCTTTGCTAGCTGTATGGAAGGAAGCTGCATGCACAGAAGCAGTAAATGACAATGTTAACATCACTTGCTGGGAAAAAAGGAACAGACTGACATATACTGAAAGTATCTTCTTGAGATAAAAATGGCTTTCAACAGAAGATACAAGATTTCTATCACAATGAGTACAACACACAGTTTGAATCTTAGGGACCCCAAGACAAAGCCTCTGTTCTGGAGCTGAGTCCTCAGAGAAGCAGCAGGAAAACATAAGGACCAGCAGATGATTTTTCAGAGGGATACAAAGTAAAAGCAGCAGAGAATGAAGAGGGAGTGCATGAACGGCAGGGAGACCCCCGCACATGGGAGATCAAAGTCCCTGCAATCACAGAAGAGAACCTGCAGTGGTATGAACATCCACTATGCTGCAAAAGGCTCTGGTGGCAATCACTGCCATCATGTCAAAGGTTAGAGGAGGCAGGTCTGGGAATAATTACTTTAGAGCAACTGCAGTCATTGTTTAACCACAACCTTAAAGACGAAGATAAGGTTTAATGAAACTGTGAAGCGCATGAATCCAGATAGTTGTGCAACCTAACTATGGTAATGAGGAAAATTGCAGCCTGTGCAAACAAGCTATGACATTTCTGTCCCAAGCACATAATGAGTTCAACACACAGTCTGAGTCTTAAGATCAGCAAGCCAATGCCCCTGCAGCAAAGCCATCTCTAGTGTTGTACCAAACACATTTATACACCTCCATCTTACCCCATCCACCCCCGTTCCTGGCTACTCAGCCAATGAAAGTTCAGCTACACTGACCATCACACCACTTCATGTCACATCACAGCATCACAGCTGCAGGTTACTTCACCTTTTTCACTGAACCTTACCTCCCAGATCATCTATTTCAAACTTCTTTTTCCTTTTGCCCCCTTACGTACCGACCTCCTTCCACTTTCCCCTTTTTGATCCACTTTGCAACCCACTTCAGCTTACTCTCCAGCTAATTCCTTCCAAGTAGAGTCAGCACAGCTATTACATTTTCTTGCGACTACAGGATAAACCATCTTGAAACTCCAACATATAGGAAAAAAACCAAGGAAAACAGTACACTGAGCCATAAATTCAAGAGGAACACAGCACAGTTATCCAGAATATCAGTGGGCTGCATCTTTGGTGCTGTGTACATCAGGGCTAAACCCAGTACTATGAAAATATTAGAGAATTTGAGCAAAAAGCAAAAGGAAAATCAAACCCCTCTTTATGCTCTTATGAGACAGTTCTTGTTTTCTTCTCTTTTGAACTACCTCCCACAACACTCACTGAAGAAAGGACATGCTGAATGCTGTCATCTTTCTCTGGCCAAGATTCAAGTAAACCCTTCAGATGAGAGCCTTTAGTTGAGAGAAGGAATTCAGGGAGTTACTATGCTCACTGAAGAGAAAACCACACACATATGTATTGCACATAGTATTAGGTATGCATTTCTATGCTGGTGCAGGTCCAAGACCTGAAGATTAGTTTTGAAGATGTTCAGTATGACCTGTCAAGTGTCAAATGATACTGTTCTAAACCTGAAGTTTAAAACCATGCTTTAAATATAGGTTTTTATGCTTTAAAACCAAGTTTAAAACAGCTATCCTGGATTGTCCTGTTGTAAATGGCACTGAACCATTGCCACTCCAGAGCAGACAAAAACCATCCACCTCCAGCAAGTGCATTCAGACAAGCAAAAGGCATTCAGTATCCAGCCCAAGCTGGCTTAATTGTCAGTCTCTCTTTTTTGGTATGGGTTTATTTGTTTATTTGTTTGGTGGTTTGCTTTTTTGTCTGTTTGTTTGTTTTGAGGGGTTTTGTGTGTTTGTGTGTGTGTGTGTGTGAGAGAGCTAATCCAGCACATATGTGGCGTTTATTAAAGGAACATAATAAATACATGTAAATTCTGCTTAGACAAAAACAGTCGTTCTTGAATTAGTCAAAGGGCAGTCATTTAAACCATTGTTACAGCTGCTGCAAATACATTCATGACCATGTAAAGGCAAAATGTGCAGCACAGAGTGCAAGCACTTTCCCAAAAGGAAACAAATTACATCTGTGGTCACAAAATTAGCAAATTTGCTACCACTCAATCAATTTTGTGAGGCACATGTTAGACGTTATGCCCAGACACAGAATTGCAAATTGAGACATGGGCTGCAAAAGATAGATTTTTTCTGGGGCTTTTTTTTGCCCTCCAAGAAGATTTTGTCTACAGCCCTGTAAGTTCCATATTTTCAGAGATCAGATGTGGCATTTTCAATTCACCCTTTGGCTTCTCATCTCAGAAGATCTAAGCCCTTCTTCTATTCCAAGTTTCTGCAGATTAAAAACAGGTGTGATTTAAAAAAATCACATAATTAAATCAGTACAGAACTCACACATTGACATTATGAAACAGACATACAACTTCCTTAAAACCACAAAATCAAAATTAATTGAAACCTTGATTCACACTGAATCCAGAACATTCCAGTTCTCATCCACTGTCAAATGCGTTAGAACTAGCCTGAGCAGACCAGGTCCAAGCCTGAAAGCATGGGATTCAGCTGTCAACAGGAGTAAAGAGACTGTGTGTCTCAGTAAGGTAGATCAGCTGCTGTAGTGATAGGAAGCCTTGCTGCTCTGGGCAGCCCTGTTCTGGAAGACAGGTGACACTTATAAGGGAATAAGTGATTTCAATAAAATCAATTGAAACTGATCCCTTGAAGTGTAAAATTGGCTACACCTGCTCAGGAGAGTCCCCTGTTAGGTGTGGTATGATAGCCTTCACAAGAGGCTTACACCTGCAGCCAGGCTGTTAGCTGTGACAATGCAGCTGCAACAGCTAATTGCAAAAATAGTATCTATTTCACCTGCATATTTGACACGTGATCCTCATAAGTGAAAGTCTGTGTTTGAGCAGGGTGTGCAGGCAAAGTAAAAACTCTAGGGTTTGCCTCAGACACCATCTTGTTCTGGGTTTGCTCTGTGCCCAGCAGTTGGAAGGCCTGATCCACGAATAAGGCTCCCCACTGTGAGCGAGACAATACAACAAACCATAAGTCAAACTACTCCTTTTACACAGGAAGCCACTTCCTCCAGCCCCAAGAACTTCTGCATTTCAAGTGTGTTTCAGTACATCACACAACCAAACAAACATGCACCTACATTTCTTCTTCAGTCTTATTCCCATCACTAGTGAAGAAATATCAAGGCAGAGCCCCTGCCGCAGCTGTGGAGTGCTGCTAGTGCCCCCCCCTAGTGTTCTGCTCAGGATGAAGCCAAGCAAGGGTATTTTTTGTTTTGCTTTTTGGTGATGAGTGCTGGTGCTTGGATCTGGCAGCATTTCTTGTTTTGGAATTATAGGAGCTACGTTACAGTAGTGGTTTTCAATTTGCTTTTCATTTCCAAAGCTTCCAGGTTTTCTGACAGAGACCTACATCCTGCAAGTGAAGCCCTTGAGCAATAGGTTTATTCTACTGAATTATTTTCAGAAAAAAATCAGGTTTTGGCAGAAAATCACCCGCACAGTGCAGAGTGGCACAGACACCACAACCGGAAATTTACTGGCAAATGGAATGGTGAAAGTGCACTGAGAGTGAAACTCTCCAAACACACAAAGTTTAACTGAGTTCAGCAGAGAGGCAGGCTGAAATCAAAATGAAAAACTCACACAGCTGAATCACACTCACTGGATTGAAAGGAAAAAAGGAAAAGTCCCAGCTGCTCTCTCAGTTCGTTCATGCTTTTGATAGTTTCCCATGCAGGTTTTTTTTACCTTTTCTTTCTGGGCTTCCTGTATAAGAGACATGGATGTACAGGAGTAAGTCCAGAAGGGTGTTGAAGAGCCTGAAGCATCTCATCTGTAAGGTAAGGCTGAGAGAGCAGAGACTGCATTATGGAGAAGAGCAGGCTCAGGGCGGAGCTTAGCAATGTGTACAAATACCTGCAGGGAGGTGCAAAGAGGATGAAGCCTGGCTTGTTTCAGCAGTGCCCAGTGACTGGAGGCAATGAACACAGAGTAAAACACAGGAGATTCAGCCTGAACATCAGGAAAGACTTTTTACGAGTGACTGAACGCTAGTGTAGGTTGCCCAGATAGGTGATGGAGTCTCCATCCTTGGAGATGTTGAAAAGCCATCTGGACACGGTCCTTGGCATCAAGTCCAGCTCCTGGCCCTGCACTGGACTATCTCCAAGGATTACACCATGTGCCTGAAAGCATGGTGCAAATGCTTCTTGGACAATGAGAAATTAAAATTAAAGTGACCCACCAAAATATACAAAAATAAACAAAGGTCCCACTCTCTTCTGTGTCCTGCAGTGCTTTATCAGGAATAAACCACCTCTGAACTTTTCCCATACCTGTGGAAGAGGAAGGACACCTGTGAAGATCAAGGAAATTAAAAAGAGGAAGAGGAGAGGGAAGGTAAAAGAGGGTGAAATCAGTGTTCAGTGATGCATTCAAAGAAAGACCCAGGAACTGTGCAAGCTCCTCTAAGGAAACCAGAGTCAGCTTTCTACTTGTATTTTCTCTCCTCTCTTCTGCTGTTTTTTACCGGCATCACTACCACCTGAGCTGCAGGAGGACAGCTGAGATTCTTCTGGGAGCCCCATTACAGAACTGGAGAATTATCTTTGCTGAAGTAGGTGACAGAATAACTGTTGAGCACTGTCCTGCACGCTGCCTTTGAGCAGTCTTCCCAGGATGGCTTATCCATGGGTGGGATAATGAGGACCACTGTGGCAGTGGGAGTGCACAGTTGCCCACAGGGCACCATTGCCCCAGCTACTGCTGCTTCCCAAATCACTGTAAGCAAGAGGAACCCATCAAGATTTGTCACTTTCCTCTGCTTAGACTGTGGGAGCATCAGTGAACAGCAGCCTCTTCACTGGTGCTTTGTGTGAGGGAGATGAGGGGAGTGAGGTAGCCCCGAGCACACCCGGTTCAGAATCCTGTACCAGTTATTTCCATTTGCAGCCGTCCAGGTCCTGCACATGCATGCACCTTGACGTGAACAAATGCACACCTTCCCACTGTCTAGGGTCATAAATACCACTCACAGCTACTGAACCTCTACTTGAGCTTGATGCTAACCTTTTGACAGGCAAAAGTTTACTACAGACTCATCACAGAAACTTCTTTGTCAGATAATTTGGACCACTAAGAAGAGAAGAAGCTCTTTTTAAAGTCGTATTTTACATTAACAGTGCTTTACCTGTGCTTAAAATACCCAAAATTAAATACCAAAATATTGCTATACATATGCATTTGGCTTTACATAAAGTAGGAAAGCATATTGTCTCCAGAATTTTAAGATGTTAAGCTGTTAGATGATTTGAAATAGTCTTAAAATTCAAAATAAGCATTATAACACACAAAGAAGAAACAGAAAGACAATTTAAAAGTCAGAGAAAAGGGTTAAATCCAGTTCAAGGGTAGGTGGGTCCTGGCAGACACCAGCACATGTGTCTAAGACTGTCACACCAGGGTCGAGCTTTCAGTAACTGATGGCTCCAGTGAGTGCCCTGAAGTGCCATCGCATTTCCAAGCACTTCTACCACCTCTCTGCAGATGAACCAGTAACTTTGAGAGCATGCTGGACGGATGCAAGGACCACCCTCTGAAGGTCAGGCCCAGGGACAATTAGCTCACGCCATTTGCAATTACCAAACACCACATGATTTGTCATTTGCCCAAGCCCCAGTGTTTTCACTCACTTAAAACTGTGAAACCAGCATAAACTCCCAGTAGGTCCAATATATTAAGTAGCTCCAGAAGAAAAATGTGCATGTTGTAGTTACCTTCCTCTAGCACATCCCACAGGATGACATGTGACAACATGCAGTGTCACACACTCTGGACCTCTGTACGAGATGGGCAATGAGCCAAAGCTGCCAAAGATGGCAGGCCTTGCTCTCTTTATGCAGGAGAGTCAGTACCTGCTGTGCATGGTGCCCCTAGTACCTTGGGGCAGGGACAGGACCCTGGCCCCAGTGAGCAGTGAATTCCAGCCATCCTGGCCAGTCACCCCCACAGCACAGAGGCCTCTGAACACCCTCAGAAAGCCTCATATAGAAAAGAAGGGGGGAAAAAAAAGTGTTTTTCAGCATTTACCAGTAAGCAGAATGACTCTAAGGCAGGAGGTCTGGAAGCTAGTAGTCAAGGGGACCAATGGTCTTTGCAACCTGAGTTTGAGGGCTGCAGCCCACTTCTCCCTTTTCTTGGGAAAGCACAGTGCCTGCTACACTGTGAGAAGTGCTTCCTGTCCCAGTGCTCCCTACCATGGTTTTGCCCACCCTGCGAGGTCCACCCTCTGCACATTACTCCTACCGCTCATGCCAGTCAGCCTCAGCCACCGGCCAGAGGATCTCCATGGTGTTTCTGGAACTGGAATTTTCTCCACTTTGTTAAGTCAGAATTCTATTTAGATCTTTCCAGGTACACTTTTTTAACTCCTCAGGGCCAGAAAGTTTTCCTAGGTGCTTTGTCTTTACTTGGACCTTTGGAAGGATGTGAGGGAAATAGGAAATTTCAGGACTTCTAGAAATTAGCAGCTTTACCAACTCTTCTGCAAAATAGGTATGCTTTTGTTTCTCTTTCAAAGTGAAACCGTTTGTTAAATTACTCACAGTGCAGTGATTTTTTATGTATGCTCCTGACTTCACAGGAAGAAATCTTGGGAAGGAAAACCACAAGAAGGCTAAAGTATTTCCTCTCTTATGAAGCAGCAAAAACACAACTGTGATTTGACATGCAAATAAAAATACTAATATTCCATTTCTATACTAAGGCATCTCAAGTCACAAGTGTTATGATGGTTGCACCATTAGAAAACTTCACCACCTGCAATTTTTTCTGTAGCCATTGCACACAAGCAAGCTATGACATATGAATATATCAGAGCAGTTTGCAAAGACATGCTGATGCAGTAAAAGGAAGGCTGCCTGCCTGTCCCCATACAGGCCATATGGTGCCACAAAAGCCTTTCTGCAAACAAAAACTTGGGCATTTGATGGAGCCTAGCTCCATCTGCCTGAAGTGATCTTGTCCAGGTTGGGGCCTCAAGAGCAAACAACCCTCCATCACCATTTCAGCACAAACTAAAGGACCAGTTTCCGCATGGCGACGGCTAAAACTGTCCACAGTGTGACTATTTACAGTGCAGGAGGGATAGGAGCAAGAATTCCCGAGATCTGCTTGCAACATGCCCAGATTTTTCTGGTAGTAAATGCTGAGCAAAATCCACAGTGCATCCACAGCCAGAGATATTTTGGCTTGGCGCATAGGTTCTCTCAGGAAGTTTTTAAATGAAAGGCCCCTCTACCACATGGAATTGTTAAGTGTTGTTCCACAGGCCTGTCCCAGGTCATTGCTATGTGCCAGTATGCAAGAATTTCCTTTTGGGCTGCAACCCAAAGTTTTTTGATAGGTCTGGTTTCATGCAGAAGTTGCAGCCTTTTTTTTTTTTTCCTTTTTTCTTTTTTTTTCTTTTTTTTTCTTTTTCATTTTTTCTTTTTCCTTTTTTCTTTTTTCTTTTTCTTTTCCCTTCAGTACATTAGTAGAAACATTTCTTTGAAACTATTTCCTGCTGAAATTATCTCAGCTTGAGGAGTCACACTGCAGGTAGCTTCCATGCCTGCATAGTCCACACACTTACTACTTTCATTCCTTGCACAAAGCTTTCGTTTATGACTCACCACACTGTAAAACTGTGGTAGGACAAGGCCAAGGAGTGTTTCAAGACAAATGGCACTAAAGATATGCTGTGCAGACTGCTTCCTTTCTCAGGAAGACTATGTTGTTGCATTTCTCTCTTCTTTTCCTTTCTGCTCTATCAATCAGTGCTGTTGGTGAAACAGAAATCTAGCAGCCAACAGCGATGAGCAGCCACAGACTAGCACTAATTTACATCAGTCAGGCTCACTACTTAGAGAGCTATTTCGCTTTTTACTGGAGCCTCAGATCTCACCTCCTGCTCCTTTTTCAGGCCTTTATAATGGAGGGGACCTGGGCTTAGCCATTTTGCCTTGCTGTGCAGCTAAAACAGGAATCTGTGACAGTAAGTTGACTGTAGAAAGCTCCAATACTGAGCAAATATTGGCCTGTTTGTCCTGGCTGACTGTTGTGGGGGTTGAAAAACTTATTACAGGGCTCCTAGACCACTTGGCTGGTGTTCAGAAGGTAAATCAGGGATGGGCCAGCAACATATTTGCCCACTGACAGAAAGGCTGTCTCACAGCATTGCTACCTGCGAGTGCAGATGGCTCTGGGACACTACTCATGTGCTTGTGAGTTTACTGGTCTTTAACCCTCTCCTGATAATTAGCAGCTTCCTGGGATGTGAGGTGTTGCCGTCCAGGTGCCAGTCCAATAGATATCCTGGGAAAACACGTGTGGCAAATATTTGCTTCACACCTGAGCTCCAGTCTGTGGTCAAACACTGTCTCCCCTAGTGCTGACAACTTACTATTTCTTCTGGCATTTGCAAACAGTTTTCACACTCCGAAACACAAGTCTACAATGTCTGAGAAAACGTGCAAGATGATCAGCAGCTCCAGAGAGGTGTGAACCTTCTCTCCAGCTTCAGGGATTACAGGTTCTTGTCACTTCTCTGGAGACATACAGAGCTTTACAGGAACTAGACTTGCACAAAATAGATGCGTTATCTGGCAATGGGTTGGATTAATCTGCTAAGTATTGCTATTTCCTATCCAGACTGCAAGGAGGAGATGAGTAATGTGTACACAACAAGAGCAGCTGGGCAGAGGATGTTGTTCATGTGCTTCTCCTAAGTTGTAGCACTGACAGATCTTGTATTACTGCCACAAGCCTCACTCCCTTCAGTATGCTTCAGAAAGTCTGATGTTCTGGAAATTGTATCACCTTCCTTTGTGTAAAAAAACCAAGAACAATCAAAGCAAACCTTTGCAGTATTCAGCATGTACCAATTGAATAACTAGCACTGCTGTGTGATGCCACAGCACCATTTGCTGTGAGGAGAGGTTGCTGGTTTTCCCTGCCTGACCTCAAAGCAGAGACTTCCAAGAGCATGAAAAAGTAAAGAGAATTTTTGTGAGGGTGACTGACAGATTTACTCCCCTCAGTAGGAGAGGCCCTTTCAGTGAGACCTCTGGAGAATGGGCACCTGGTTTTGGGAGCATGCTGCACCATGAACCCTGGGCCTCTCAGCACCACTGGTGGCTGTGAAGGCTGCAGAGGTCTCTGTTTGATGTCCCCAGATGATCAGAGCTAGCCATAGGGTAGCTATGAATGAATAATGAGCACGAATAAGCACAAGCACAGAATAAGGAACAGGATACTCTCTGATACAAGGATACAGGTTGCTCCCAACCTTTACCCGCAGGGTCCTGCTCTCTGTGTGAATACAAGGCAATTGGCTCTGTCCGCGCCCTAGATTCAGCAAAATTTCTAGGCAACAGCTCATCTCACAAGTGTTGCCCACACCTTCTGCAGGCTGCTCCACATATTCTGAACATGATGCCTGGACACCACAGGGACATGAGGGACCCTCTGACACATCTCAAAGGGCAGATGCTGCACAGGCTGTGCAGACCTGGTGCCGAACTGGTATCAAAGAAGTAGCAAAGAAACTTCAGCAGCAGAAGCTCCTTGGAGAAATGGAGACCTAGTTGTACAACCTTGACGCCGGTTCCCAAGGACACAACAGGGCTGGCAGCACCTCTTGCACCGACAGCACCAGCTGCCCATGGTGACTGTGCCAACTCTGGCACTTCTGCCTCTCTGTACTCTCCCCTCCAGCATGACAGCACAGCAGCAAAATCCCTGCCATAGGCCACAGCAGAGGCTCAACTTGTGCAGTGCCACAAGGGAAAACGGGTTATGCTGACTACTTGCTTTCAGCGGCATTGCTGATATAGATGGATGATGCAGGAAGCCACTCACCTCTGCTTCCCTGTGTAGTGACAACCCCAGCAGAGTTGAAGGAGGACTCATAAAAGTATCCTTCCAAATAATGTCCTCCCAGCTCTAGGAAGAGGAACACATACTTTTAGGAGTGAGAAAATGGCCCTCCCTCCATCCACCCTCCTTGTCTTTCCCTGAACTTGCCTAAAAGCCTATTCCCCCAGCTTCTGCCTACAGAAGCCTCCTGGCAGCCACGATAGGGAGTTTGCGACTCACTGTGTGTATGATTTTGTTCCATCCATCCTGGCTCAGTCAGAAGTGGTCCAGGTAGTTGCATCACCTCTAATTGAAGGAGTTATTTACCCAGTAGAGGCTGGATCTGTTGCCAAGTCAAGTCTGTCTGTTGGCAGCAGTAGGAGCTGCACGCTGGGACAGCCCTCTCCTTTGATATGGAGTATGGTACCTGCCTCTGGCTCAGTATAATTGGCACTGGTTACAGGTTTGCACAACCTGTGGCCATGATTTCTCATTTTGAGATTCCTCAAGTTTTACATACAATTAAACATGGAAGCAGCACACCTGAGAAATGGCTGTTTGCCCTGGGCTGCCCGAAATACACACTCTAACACCCACTCAGCAACTCCCATGTCCCCAGCACCACACTGGCCATGGCACCACATGTCCCACAGGCTCCACTTCCCAAGCTTGGCTCTTAGCAAAACCTTGTACACAATATCTGGGCTATGCTCGCAGCTGAATGGGGAAAGGGCTGGTAGCAAGAAAAACAACAGCATGCAGTGACACTAGAGCAGGCTTTCAGAAAACCTTACCAAATCACATTGCTGTTCAGCCACCAAAGAAACAATACAAGAAACAGGCAAGGGAACAGTGCTGTCTGCAAAGTACATCTAAGTCCAAAAGCTAATTCAAAATCCTTTCATGGGGATCGTGAGTAAATATCCAGAATAAAAATAATACTAAAAACAGCCTAGAAGAAAAACAGCATAGTACATGGCATGGGTTAAAAGCACTCAGTTTCAGTCTGCGTTGGCACAGCTCATGGTTCTGAGATTGTTAGGCGGAAGTTACATCACATGGGTCATGATGGCATACAGTGGAGGCTCTGGGTCTTCACAGCATTTACTTACACATCAATGAAGCTTTGAGGTCCTGAGCCTGCTCCCTGCCCTGCAGTGTGCAGCCACCTCTGTGGGTACACAGCAAATACCACAGCATGGTTTTCTCACTACCCCTTGTCCCAGGCATGAACGCAGTGCTGTTGTAGGTATGCAGGATTTTGGTACATGTGTTTCCAAGAAAAAAAAATGTTCGTCTCTTCCTCTGGCAATGTCTAGGGGCTTTATCCAACTTCAGCAGCATATGTCACTTTCCATCCATCATTTTGTCAGGACAACCACAAAACTTTGCGCTCGTTCCTGGCGAGGGAACATGGCCTGAAAGAGCAAGTCCAAGGTACACACACAGAGTGATGTAAATCTGGAGGAGACATACGCAAACAAAGAGACCTAAGAAAGGCTAGTCTGAACTGACATTGGTTAGGAAAGAGCAATTATAGCTAAAAAAGACTGACTCCAAATAACACTGCTGGCAAATACCACTATAACCATTCAAACAAGACACAAAGAGGATCCATCCACTGCCTTATGCATCATTATGTCAGTCACACCAGCATAAAGAGGGTGGAAGGTACTAGGTTTCAAAATGGCAGCACTTTATACTCTTTTCTTCTCTTTCGTGCTGGAACAAATGAAGACAATGAGGAATCTGGATCTGTAGCTGCTAGATAAACAATAAAGCTTCTCAGAAATAGGATATACCACATTGTGGAAAAATTCAAGGCTAAGAACTGGGTTTGTTTATATTTCTGTAATATCTGGTACCCTGCTGAAAGAATAGTGTGTTTGAACAAAGGGTCTTTCTAGCAAGTAAGAATGCAAACATACCCCAACTGCACACAGGAAAGCATGAAAATCTACAATTTTTTCATTTACTATAATAAAAATGTCATATATTTAATAGGAAAAAAAGAGGAGGAAGTTAATTAACAGAACATTTTCTTCTTTTATTTCCTATTTACATGCACAAACTTACAAACAATCAATCACACCTTTTGTTTATTTAAATTTATCTAAAATACATCCTCCTAAGGAATACAAATTAGTCATTAATATGACAGTCAATATATTTAGTTTGAAATTATATATTGCGTATAGACACAATATGGAAAAGTTTAATGTTGCTTAGCTAGCTTAAAGCTAAAACTAATTCAATACACACCTCAAATTCCCACAGCTTAATGCATTTTGTGACTAAGCTGCTGCTTTAATGGCCAGTCATAAAACCTTAATCATTTAACCCAACATGCAAAACCCAGCATGTGAACTGAAATCTGTGCTAAGCCATTAAAGGCGT
This sequence comes from Amblyornis subalaris, assembly GCA_018881555.1. Lineage (NCBI taxonomy): Eukaryota > Metazoa > Chordata > Aves > Passeriformes > Ptilonorhynchidae > Amblyornis > Amblyornis subalaris. The sequence goes on along the minus strand of JACAXG010000122.1, from coordinate 1,736,767 downwards.
TGCTGTCTGAGAGTGTGAGCCCACTGCAGCTTTACTGGTGGTGGTTCCTGTGGTTGCTGCCCTCTGTGAGCCACCAGACTCTTCACTGAGCTCTTCCAACTTCAAAGGAAGAAACAAATATACAATATATATATATATATATTAGTTGTATATATATATATATATATTTGTATTATAACATAATGAGTTAACATTCTCACCTTTAGAAAGAGTCCATGGCTGCAGACATTCCCAAACATGGGGAAAGTCCAAACCTGCCTGGACTAATATATATATATATATATACACAAATATACAAATATATACAAAAATATACAATATACAAATATACAAAAAAAATCACCCCAAAACTCCCCCAGACCCAACCCTGACTACTCCCCCTGCTTTGCAACTGGATTTAGTTTGCTGAAACAGCTTTGCAAAGGGTTTATCTATCCCTGCAGCAAGCGCAATGGAAGGGCGTTCAGTGACCATCTGGCTTCCATGGCCTGTGCCCAACTGAGCCTGTGCCTGGATTGTGGCATATGCTCAAATTTCTGCTGTGAAGGATGTGTTTTAAGGCCTACAACTTTCAGTGCCTTGTCAAGCCCGGGAGCCCACTCCCAGTGCCTCAGCCACTGGAGGACCAGCAGGCATGTTTGTTTTCCTAAGCCAAGAGAGTTGCGCCTCCCAGGGACACGTTAGGTGTTGGACACACAGCATGTCCTTGCACCATCTTTCTGAGTGCCACAATAGCCAGACAAAAACACAACACAGAAGACACTCAGCAGCTGAATCCTTTGTTTTATTCTGCAACTTGCCTTCCTCACTGCTTCAAAGCTACTCCAGTGTATCCAGAACCTCATTCCAGCAGTCCCTGGCTACACTTACTAGGTTTTAAGCAGTGGGCTCTGGCACAGAGGCTGGATGCACCCTAAGCCCAGCTGAAAGCCATGCTACACCCACCATATGTGCTGCCCACTCCCATTGCTCACTGTCCTCCCAGGCATGGAAGCAGTGGGATGGTGGCCATCAAGGCACCACAGCTGCCTCTGCATTTGTCCTCCGGCAAGAAGCAGGTTCTTCCTACACACAAGTCTTCCAGGCGGGTGTACACCAGCAACACACACTTGGTTGGCTTGTGTGTGAACTGCTGCCTCTCAGAAATGAAGAGTAAAGGTGGAGAGAGCCATGTCAGTCCCCGCATTAGGCACAGAGATGAGCAAATGCAACTCACTCCCATGGGTGTGTTGTTGGGCAGGGAGCAGCAGTCTGCATCTGTACTTGGCTGGGAGGGAGGAAACGGGAAGCAAGAGTGGAGAGAGCAAATCCAGAGGTAAGACAACAGGAAGGGGAAACCCAGGAGTAAGATGCTGGCAGTGGAAAGATTGGGCAGGTGAAGGGGGAAACCTGGCAAAGAGGCACTGGGGCAAAGAGCAGTACTTGTTGTGAAGGACATGTTGATTCCTTCACCCGGAAAAAGTGATTGATATCCAAAATGCAATGAAGGCACTCAGAATCTGTGCCCAGATGCACACATCAAGGATTTACTAAACTCATTTATTTTCCTTTTTCATCCAGTTATTTCAATAACTAGTGATGTAGCCAGTAGTCACAGCCAATGATTACAATCAGTAATCCATTTGCATTGTTTCCAGTTCAGACTGAGAAGAGGATATTTTGCTTTTGGTTTAGAGTAATAGAATTTTTTTTCCCCTATTTATACTGAAGTAAAATAATTTCAGACTTATGCTCCCTTTTTACATGGTGCTGATGTACATATGACAGCCAGGAGGTCATGCTGTCATCCAGAGGGACCTGGTCTGGCTGGAGAAATGGGCCAACAGAAACTTCATGAAGTTCAGCAAGGAGCAGTTTAAAATCCTGAACCCAGGGGGGAACAACCAGAGCCTGGGAGCTGACTGACTGGAAAGCAGCTTGGTAGAAAAGGGTGTGAAGGTCCTGGTGGACACCAAGTTGAACCTGACCCCGCAGTGTGCCCTTGCTACAGAAAAGGTGAATGGTGTCTTGGGCTGCACAGAAAGGAGTGCAGACAGCAGGTCAAGGAATGTGATCCTTCCCCACTACTCAGCACCGCTGAGGTCACAACTTGAGCAAGTCCACTGAAATGCCACAAACACTATGAAGGAATGGAAGACTCTGACATATGAGGAGAAGCTGAGAGAGCTGGGACTGCTCAGCATGAAGAGAAACCTCAAGGGCATTGTATCTGTGTGTACAAATACCTGATGAGGGTAAAGGAGATGGAAATAGACTTTTCTCAGTGGCACACAGTGGCAGGATCAGAGACAATGGGCACAAACTGAAACACAGGAGATTGCTTTTGAACTTTCTATAATATTTCTGCTATGAGAGTGGCTGCACAGGTTGCCCAGACAGTTTCTGGTCTGTGTGCTCAAAACCCAGCTGGACCCAGTCCTGAGCTACCTGCTCTAGCTGACCCTGCTTTGAGCAGGGCAGCTTGACTAGGTCTCCAGAAGTCCCTTCCAACCTCAGCTACTCTGTGAGTCCAAAGTAAACAATTGTGGGGAGCACTGCACTACAGCTCCCTGGCAGCAGCTCACACCTTCACTCTTGAATAGACTAGAGAGCAAGAAGGTCCTGTGCTACAAGAATGCTCACAGTGGGCTGCTTGGTGCTGTTTGCAGCAGCAATAATTATCTATCTTCCACCAAAGAATCCAATACTCATTTTTACTGAGGGAATCCCTGTGGTAGCATGGACCCTCTCTGGTGGGAAGTAGAAATTTCTTTGTTACACGAAGTTTTCTTGGGCTAGTGTCTTCTGATTCGTTGCCTATGGACTTGTGGATATCTGTAGAGTACTTCGAAAGGACACAGAGATACTAACTAAGCAAAGTGAGCTTGTCACAAAAGGACTTAGGCAGACCATACAGGAAAAAAAGCTTAAGGATCTATCAGCTGGGCACACAAAGGAAAATGGATGTCTGTGATTTAATCAATCTGATAAAACTCAAGTGAGTAGTGATGCACCTTTCTGCCCCCAAAACAATAGCTAAATATGGCGAAGAGCCCAGAAAATGGAAACATTGTTTAGGACATGTGTACCAAGGACTGTTTTTTTTACAGGAATACTACAGAGAGACTCTTCACACAACATCTTTATCTCTGCATAAATACTAATCAAATACCTTTTTTTTTCTTTTTCTTTTATTACCACCTTGACAGGTGACCAGTTCCCAAAAAGGGACTGCCAAGCATCAGTGTATCAGACTCACACCATCTGTATACTATGGTACAAGGAGATAAGGTTCTCCAAACTAGAACTGAATGTGCCCTTTAGAGCCCTCTGATTTTCATCCATTGCTAACAGCAGAGAGGAGGTGGTAAATTTCCCTTGATAGGAGGAAACACATTTATCCACTGATTGCAGCGTTGCAATGGGGGCAGATGGCTATCACAGGTGCAGCAGACATCAGAAGTGGCTGCAGTGCAAACCACATGAAGGCAGCATGGTGCAGAGCTTTGAAATGGTACAGCTTCAGTCCCTTCAGATACTTGCCATCTCCCATCTGGAAAAACGAAGAAAATTGTGTCCAACCTATTTATGACAACATCAACTTTCTGCGGACTAAGAAGCTCAAAACAATTCACAGCCTAGAAGGGGGAAAAAAACCCATGATGTTGGGAGCTATAAATTAGACAAACTCCATGATGATTTTTTAGAGGGGAAAGCTACTGGATTTTGGAGGAGGAAAAAAATGTTTAATAAACGAGGGCCTCCTTTAGTCTCTAAGATACTTTTCTTTAGGAAATGATCTGTGTTTAGACTTGAAACAACAGCAGGAAATGCTACCTACTCAAGCAGTGCAAAATAGCATAATTTTGAGGACAGAAAATTGGCTTCTATGGTCCTCCTAAACAGCTATAACCACCCATGACATCTATTTGAAGGACTTGAAGGGCAATTTCCCCTGGATACTTACCGCATTTTAACATTGAAAACCCAGTGGGTACATGGCCTCTTGGCACAACTCTGCTGCTGGCCTTACACTATTTTGCTGAGACCCCACAAAAATCAGCCTTGAGACAGACCATATGGAGAAGTGCAGTCTTTCCTGCTGTATAGACTTGGTTTATTACTTTATATGTTCATAAAGAATGGGTCCACTGTTCAACAGCAACAGACTGCCTGAGGCAGAAATGCACCAGCTTCTCTGTTAATCACAGTACAGAGGGCTGGAAATGCCAGATTTCACTTCTGGTGTTCATTTCAGCTATGTCTTTAAACTAAATTAAATAATCTCTTTAGTCATCACCTATTGCATACAAAAGCAATCTGTTCGACAGGCAAAGCACAAAAATATTATGCAGTTGTATTCTGTCTGCACAAAGATTGTTTTTATGTACACACATAAAGATATGACTGTCAAATAAGACTGTTGACTCCTAAGAGAGTCAGCGTATTGCTGACGCGTTGTGATGAGATCATTGTGTCAGTCTGCATACAGGCAAGATACACTTTACATTCATGTACAGTCATCGCTGCAGGAGGATGCCTGAAACACTGCAACATTTTAAGCCTGTGCTGTTCTCTAAGAGGGTTCCTGGTTTATACCACCAGTGTTGTATTTACAGAGCAACACTCCTTCTACCATCTGCCAGCTCCCTTTTCCCTGCTTGACATGGTGTCTTTTTTAGACAAACAGGCTCCCCAGTCCCACAGCATCAGCAGAGACCCTTCATGTACAGTCATCACCATACCATACCATCTAAGAGTTAACATTCTCACCTTTAGAAAGAGTCCATGGCTGCAGACATTCCCAAACATGGGGAAAGTCCAAACCCGCCTGCTCCAGTTGGAGCTCTCTCCCTGCTCAGCTAATGGCACAACAGTGACAAGCTATCCTTATACTACAAGTCATCTGCAGGAGTGCAACCTGAACACCTCAAGTCGTGGGAAGGCAAAATGAGAAGGACTCTGAGTGGTTTGTAATCTGGAGACAACAGCTGCAAGTTGCCATGTCTTGCTTTTCAGCTGCAGAGCGGGCTGCAATCCCTGCTGGCATGCTTTCCTCCTTTTTCAGCCATACGAAATAATCCTTAAAGAGATCATGCTGAAAGCCCCATAAAATTCACAGAAACAGGCTTATTCTAGAGATCTAGCCTTGAGAAATATCTCAGAGGTCTCCAGCCTGTCTGTAAGCGAGGACTCTTACAAACATTTCTAAAGTTTCACCTCTTTATTCTTCCTTGTTACCCAGTATGTTGCAAAAGTGGCCAGATTTGGCCATACTTCATTCTGGAGCATTAGTCACGGGCAAATTTAACACTGCATTCACTACAGTTCTACCTCTCACTGCTGTTATTTCTCCTTCCCACATGTTTATCACCCTGGGAAAACTCCTTTATAAAGACCCTCAGGGACAAAACCGTTGCCCCAAAAGGGGAGAGTAAAACTCAAAGAAACCGAACAGAAAGGAGGCAAGTGACAAATATATGTGCATTGCCTTGCTCAGATTTGGGGAGCTGCCAGCTGAGGAAGCAGAGTCTTTGAATTCTCTCTAGGTAGAAGATGCAAAGGCTAGATGAATAAAACATTGTTCAATCTTTATAAGCAGAGTTCAGGAAAAAAATTAGTCTGCTTACCGAGATGTGAAATGGAACTGGATACTAGCCCCAGTGGCCCATGATTTATTTAACTTTGAGCTGTTGGCTTTTTATACCAGAAAATCATTATTTTACCTGTTTGGTCCACTTACAGAAAGAACAGGCTTGTCAAATTCAAGGCTTCTTGCAAGGTTTTATTTTGGCATTAGTACATATATATCTCTATATAAAAGTTCATACATAAAAACGTATGCATATAGAGCTTTATATATGTAGTGTATCTAAATGCAATAGAAAAACAAAAATTATATATACCAACAGATTCCCCCAAAGCCTTCATAGTTTGTATTTTTTAATTTCCATGGGGTTAGGGAGTCACTTTTCAATGTGTTACTGCATTTTAGATGTGTACTTTACAGGCCTTCTGTTGTCTCAGCACCTCTCCCAGTGTTTTGGTATCAGAGAAAAGGCAAAGCTATTGTTACCAAAAGTAAGTTACTGCTGAACACATAAAAATACACACTTCCAGGCAACAGGCAAGCCTTAAAAGAAGAAAAGCTACTCATCATACAGTAAAGGCAGGGGGGAAAGGCTAGCAGAGCTTTACACTGGCTTGAGTTCACTTCCACCCTGTGAACAGATCTACGTTTAACGCAGGCCCAGAGGATGCGAAGACAAAGTCAAGAAGAATAATAATAATTCACTTCATGTCAAAGCACATGAAGAGATTTGACAGCTCCTGCTTTCTGCTCCCAGTGAGCTTACTGGCTTCCTGCACAGGCACACAAGCCTGACCTCTCCCCTTTACCCACAAATTGGCCATATGTAAAATGCCCATTAATTCCTGCTGGCACATGGGTTTAGCTGAGGCCCTTCCTTCCTGTCTGAAACAGGGAAAAAGTGTTGGGGGAATGTGTGGAGGGATGAGACAGAAAGGAGTGTCTGGTCTGCACCTCTTAATTGAGCATTTGCAGTCACACCAACTAGGGAAAAATCATTAGATCTGATTAAGATCAAGACGAAGAGGTATATTCTCCCCAGAAGCATAAACCACATGTAAGCAGCAGTCCACTCTTGATCTGATGAGAATTCAAGAAATAAAGCATTCCAGAAGTTGTGTTGGAGAGCATTGGAAATACTTTACTTTTTTGCAGTCTCTTAGCTTACAAGATTAAGCTGGTAGTTATTTTAATCTCAGCTAAGTGTGAAGACAGGCATCACTAACATCTTCCACTTAAAAGGGTTGTCAGACACTTGTCCTTTCAGATACACTCTGCAGGGCTTCAGCATTGTTAGAACATTTGCAAGACACTAACCTGGAACTGCCTTTGAAGAGGAAACTCACTGGACTCAACCTTGCAAGGATATAGGTGAACACTGACAAAGCCTTAGGATCCACCAGGCTGGCTGGTTCGCTTAGGCTTCACAAGATGGATTTGAAGCGAGAACTGGACCCTAATTCCAGGTATGACTTGTAATTGAAAAGTGAGTCAGGTGTCATTAGAAACTGCTACAAAGAAACATTTTCAGCAAAGGTTTGCAACATAGTCAAAGGCAAATTTCCGCATGAAAGAGGTAACTAGAGCCTTCAACACAACCGAGGCAGTGGCTAAACTGGCTTGAAGCACTTCATTAAAGTGCTCATTGAAAAGTTTAAGCTTTCGGGACCCGTCAAATAAGTAAAAGCAGAATGTGGGGAATTTAACCATAAGAATTATCACTTATTCTCAATTGTGTGATATCTGGCAACTGAAATTGGTTTGTGCAGTGCGGAAGAGGTAACAACCTTCGAAGCAGTCCAACTTCAAAGGCTCAGGAGCTACAGGATACAAAAAGCCAGCAGGGTTTCATTCTGTGGTGAGTGGTTTCTTTGCTTGGTTTTGATGGGGGTTTTTTGTTTGGTTTTTTTTTGGTTTTATTTGTTTGGTAGGGTTTTTTTGTTTGTTGTGTTTTTGGAGTGAGGGTGTGGTTTTTTGGGTTTGGGGGTTTTTTGGTTTTGCTTTTTGTTAAAAGCACATCCCAGGACCCTAATTTCAATTACACTGCAGTTGTACAACACTGATGTCAGAATCTTGCATATATTCTCCAAAGCCAACATGAAAGCCGAGATGACTCTGCGGAGAGAAGTTCTCATCTGCCCAGACAACTGCACTGTAACATAAGTACTGCCTATGACATAGATTTTAGTTTAAGACATAAGAAAACACCATATATAAACCTGTGCATTCACTCTGAATATCCAAGTAGTAAAGCATTCAGGATAATCTGACCATTAGTTCAAAACTAACACATTCTCAGATCCAAAAATTGTTTGAAGTTATTGCCATTCTATACATTGCTGTTCTTTCTTCAAAGAGTTATTTATACAAACATAGACACTATATAAGCTGAAATAATTTTGTATAACTGTAAAAAATGTATCTATTGCCATATAAAATTTTAGGCTTCCTTAGCCTCAATAGCCAGCATCAGCATCACAGCTTTTGGGGAAGCAGTTCAACCCAAGAACGGCTGAAGCTCAAACCTACCTTAAAATTAGATGATCAGAAATTAGGTGTGAGGATTAAAAGCTTTTAACATGGATTAAACAGCTTCCAGGAATGATATGTGAAAGCAAGTAGTTAAAGACAAGCTCTTCCAGCTCTCAAAACAGACTTGAGAGGAAATGTAGGTAGTCAGGACCCAGCAACAGGAAACAGGAGACTGGCAAAAGGAATTCAAGTGGGAAAGATTTCAATTGAAAATACAGAATAAAATGACAACATTATTTAACAGTAGGCAGGAAAGTAATAAAAGGACTGAAGAAAGAGGATTTAAGTATAGTGCTGTCTGGCTGCAAATGTACTGAGCACAAAATACACTCAGGAACATTTAAGCTTCTGTAAATCGTTTTCAAGTGATTCCAGTGGCGTTTGTTTACGCCATGCATCCAGGATTCCAACAACTCTTTCATAAATATCGTCGCTTATTAAAGCTTCACATGATCTTCATAAATGGTAGGGAAGAGACAAAAAAAGCTAAGTTAGATGGCAGAGCAAGTTCAGATTGCTTTCTTGTTAGTGTAGGTGAAAGCAAAGGATCAACACTGCTTCTCAATGTTAACATGTTTTGTGGTAAAGGTATAATCTCTAAAATCTGAATCTAGGCTATTTACAAGAGATAGGGAACTATGCCATTCACTTGTGACATCTTTGTACACTGAAGTCATTCTAAAAAATCGAGGATAACTCAATATTGATTTAGCACGTAAGTTTATTTCTGTCAAATATGAAACCTAAAAGAGATGGTGCAGTTGTAAAAAAACTCAAAGGCACATCCCTTTACTGCTGTGAAGATTAATTAGAAATATAATTTAACAAAACTGCCATAAGTACTCAAAGCTATCACCATACAGCATCATTGAACAAAAGAAAAGAGTACTCCAAACAGATTGTATTCAAAATTTATTTTTAAATAAAGGAAAAAAAAAAGACAATTATTTTAAATAAACAGTGTATTCTACACATTTGTAGATCAACACAACTTTACATTAGCTGTTTATAACTTTTAGAAGTTCTGTTGCAGCATTGTCTACATTTGACACTGTTGGTTTCCATTTCATCATCAACCAAACAATACCCAAATGAAACCATTTGCTTAAGTGAAGCTTTATTTTTCATAGCCAAAGATGGCTCTACTAATACCAAAGCACCTGTTAAACAATTATCCCCACCTAGTTTTTTAAAAGGAAGTCTGTTCAGCCTTTTTTTTTGGTTCTGTTCCATTGCCTGCATAGAAATCAGCATAAAGCTAAGTAGCAAGCTAAGCTTCACTTTAGCAGTGCAATGAATTGCATCAAACTTCATGAAACAAATAAAGATACAAACATTGTCAGTAAAATCCAACTACGTCAAAAACAATATTAAAAAAAGAATGTTTTTGTGGGTCACAACTAGACTAGGTTTCAGTGTAAAACTTTCCTCAGGAAAAGTGCTTCTTCCTGATTCACATGAAAAGAATGAAGCATGCATCACAAGCCTTTGTTCATACAGAAATGCCCATTTAAAAAGTTCCATGTTACCATAAGGCAAAAGAGATATTAAGGTGGATGAAGCATCTTGGCCCAGAGTATGTTTTACCACAAATACATACACATTACACTTGTGTAGCATATGATGGGTAAGGGATTGGCTCAGTAAGGTAAAAAGTCCATTTTTATAAATACATGTCATTATTGCTAATATGCTACACATCATCATCCAGCTTCTAAAGCTGCTCTGTTGACCCAACCTTGTAATTAGCAGCTCACGTTCATGGTGACAATATGCTATTCCATATGACGGAAAGTAAAGCAGCATAAATACAATTATGAAAACAAAAGGCTTATGCAACAGTCTTCTCTAGCTTTGCTGTGGTTGGTTTTTTTAAACTAAAAAGTGTTCAAAGAAAACAAGTCCAGTTCACCACAAATTAGGAAGTTTCACAAGGAGGTTGAAAACCGAACTACAGGGAACAGAGAGGGGAAAAACATGGCATGCATTATAATCTAGTCCTTTTAGTCATACCACTGGAATACAGAAGTCCAATTTAAAGGCTAGACTAATAGGCAAAAAGCCAAGAGTAAACTTAGTTTGATATCTAAATTAAGACTACAGTTTTAATCAGTAACAGCAAACGCACCTGGCCCTTTAATATATTCACAATATCTACTGCAATTGAATACTTAATTATGACTAGTATAGGTATGTATGTTCACTTAAAAAGATATTAAATACCTGCATCATGAAATTACATTCTTAAGACATTGTGTAAGAAAATAGTTCATGTGTGAAATGTTTCTGAAATGTATTTCTGCTCCCTTCTATCCCCTACTGCGTCCCACACACACACCCCCAACACTGCCCTCCCCCCTCCCCAGCATGAAAGCATTCACTCACAGGGAAAAACAAACACCCCTTAAAAAAGGATGGAAGTACTGAGGGGATCACCTTGGCTAGTTACAGCACAGTGCTTAACAAGGTTCAAGACAGAACCAGATCTGACTTGGCCAAAAGATGCCCACGATACATGCCTGACCAGTAAATCCTTCCAACTCATTCTCAAACTCAGTCCACTTTTGGTTACTGCAATGATTAAAATATTCCTTATATACATATAAACACAAGACTCTAGATTTACTTCAGTTTGTTTTCACAGAGCAGTTTACTCTTTCTATTCATATTGTTCTGCAGCAACTACAAGAGGTAGGCATAAAACATTTCAGAGCTTCTTTCCCAAGGTCCCATTACTAGCTCAATTTAGTGGGATAAAACAAACATCAGCTGTACCTCTGTGATTTTACTAGGTACAGCCTTGAGCAATCCAGCTGGAAAATAGCTATGTGAACCCTAGATTTGCTAGCCTAGCACACCAAGGAGTAAGAAGCTGTTCATATCCCGGAGGATACGTTTTTTAGAAAAAAGTTTACTGCAGAGCATTTCAATAGAAAGAAGATGTCAGGACCAATTCTCCCTATTTTTATTTGTACACAGGAGCAAGGTACCATTTGGCCAAGACTACAGATGTATTTTCACAGATGCAAGTGCCATGCAAAAATAAATTAAAGAACAGATACCAAACATACAAGTAATAAAACTACTAAAGGTAGATTTTCTTAAAAGTATATAAACAATTTATAATGCTTTTCTTTCCCCCTTCTCTTTTTGACAATTGCAGTTACAAATGTGTGGCTATACGTCAACAATTTCTTCTGCAGTGCCTCCACAACGTAATCTGTAGCGTCCTGTCCTCCAGCTAATAGTGGGGTCCCACAAAGCAGATAGGAAAATATAAATTGTCATGGATTCTCTGATGAACCAAGCTACTGCATAATCAAGTTTTGAAAAACACAGAGCACCACCCTAGAAATAATAAAAAACAAGGTATTTAAACATACTGATAATTCAAAAGGAATTTTAAATTAATTTAAAAACTTTTTACAGATAAATCTATTCTAAAACTTACTATGCAGATTTACCTATCAATAGCATTCTTCATTAAAAGCCAAGAACGTTTTCTTGTTCAATTATCCACATTAAATATTTTCTACAGCATTAGGAGAACAAATGCTGTTCTCCTTTGTGACACCCTTTTACCCTTTTACCTTTTTAAAAGGGTTTTGAGGCCTTAGAAGTAGGCTACAGCTGTTCTCCTCATCCATTATTAACAAAATAAAGTTAAAAATGTACTTATGAGTACACATACACCTCAATAAAAGACAAAGTGGCAACTAAAATAAAATAATAGCCAACACACACAAAATAAAATTCCACAAAGCTTCTGTTCTTGTCCTGTCAAAAGAGCTTAAAATTTCTGTATATGCCTAGGTAGAGCAGATTGGAAACATGAAGATTAATTAAGGGGACAGGTATACAAACTTTCAGAGCCTAGTCAGAGGCAAGTGCATATAGAATACAAAATTACAATCGAACCCACTTACTCCTTTTCATGCTACTACAACTGAAGCTGGAAGACTGAGAAGTAACAGGATTTGACCTGTTACTTCCTGCACATCAAGAGAATTATTTTATAGTTGTAACTAGGCTTAGCTTTTTGCTGAAGGACATGGCAATAGTAATGTTAGTAACCTCCATGGAAAACAAAGTTACATACCTGAACACCTTTTAGTTGAATGTAGTCAAATATAAACCATGCCAAGCAGTGACACATGAAAAATACCATTATATCCCATCTAAACACATGATGAGCTGCCCATCCAATAACCAGACTGGCAACAAAGCACTCTGAGATTGGCTCACAAATTATTGTGGCAGGCAACATATTAATTCGTAGCTTGGCCCACCTAGAAAAGACAAACAAATCAGTTTTGACTTTGCATTACTCATCACATCCTTCTCCCCCACCTCATCAAATGAGCCATCACGGTATTTTCTGAAAATGTTAATCTCATTTAATTTATAACTCCAAATAAAATACTGCAAAAAACCTCCCTCTCAAAGACACTATGGATAGCTTTTAAAAGGTACTAAGGGCTGGGGGAGGGTAATTTTGTTTTTTTAAATACTTGTATCAGTCATTCTGTGGAAAGTCAGTGCCTCTCTCCCAGCACTAACAAAGAAGTGTGCATCAAACTGTGCACTGAATTCTAGCATACTGGGCATTAGATCAAACGAGCTCAGGAAATGTATCCCCTCTCATTATAAGGTCGTCTCCATCAGAAAAATGTGACAGAGATGGGTGGGAAAGGAAGTAAAGATCAAAATTTTACCTGATCATTCTGGACTGAAACTGAGAAATAGAATATGAACCAGAGTTTTGCATTGCAACTTGTGTGGCCATTGCAAATTTCCAGCCCCTGAAAAAGGAACTTGTTATTATAAAAATGTGCAAATAAGAGATTTAAAAAACAATTACACAACAAACAAACAAGAATTTTATTAGGCTTGAGAAATCTCTTTAGCATATGTGCCATATTATTCCAATGAATATTGGCAAAAAAATAAACAGATGTATTTTATCAAGACTCTTCATTGGAAAAAACCAACTACTCAAACCAAGTTCTCAAACTTTAAAGGAATTGACAATGACATGGCGTAATTATTTTAAAAGACTATGCTGACAGGACAAGGCATATGTCATTAACAAGTTTGCTGTATATATGTGAAGCTGACCTGAACACCTCTACCTACAGTATGCACCATGTGTTTAAAAAAAACCCAAAAAACAAATAAAAGGAAAGATTTAAATGCACTTAAAACAATAAGCTAACTTCAGAGTCATCTTACCGGTCAGCTATAGCTTTGGCCATAAAGTAATCTTCAGCAATATACTGTGCAAAAGCTATCAGTCCTCCAGCTTGGTCCAAGACATCCTTCCTCATCAAGCATGACATTCCTGTTACACACTTAAAACCAGTTAAGTTGGCCGAAATATATGACCTTGGATGTGAAGTTCCAAAATAGACCTGCCAAAAGAAGAAAAGGCATTTAAAGCTCTCTATGCAAGTACTACACTGACAACTTTTTCTCTGAAAACATTTGGAGGGTAAAAAGCACTAGATATGGCCAATTATGACGGCCACTTAAAACTCAGAGTGACCTACAAAACAACAGAGGGAATGACTGCTAGTGCCTCTCGCTATTATTTAGTACAGACTGCCTTCACACTGGTCTTACTAGTACAGTAACTCGTTCAAGGAAAGGCATGTTCAGCTTGCAGTATACTGGACCTGGAGGCAAAAAGCTCTTCCAGGAACACAAAAGCAGGAGTTGTAATCCTTGCTTTAACAAACAGCAGTACTAAGAAATCTGCTCTGTAGCTCTCTAGCTTTTCTCTTGTAAGAAGAAATTCAGACTTTGCATCATAAAAAAAGACATAAAAAGAAAGAAAAAAAGATCATCACACAGCATCCCTCACTTAGAGCAGTGATGGAGTACTGAATTTCACCACACTTTCATCTCGCACAGTTCTGTCTTTGATCCCTCTCAGTTAGCCTTGGGGTCAAAATGCCTTATACATGCCAGCTCCAAATAAAAGTTGATTAAATTACATGCCTTGAGACAAAAGGAACAAAAAAGAAAACTCAACCTCCTCATTCTACCAAAGAGAACTTACTGAGAAAGAGGAGAGGGGAGAATAGGACAGAATGAGTGATATGAAGATGGTGGATAGGAACCAACTTTTCACTTTCTCTTCCACAACAAGTATTAGGAGACATGAAATAGCACTACAGAAAAACAAGGGTCAGAGTAAACAAGATATGGGTCCTGTAACAGACAGATCTATGGAACTCCCTAGCAAAGAAAGCTATAGATGTTAAAAATTTATATGGACTCAAGAATGGAAAAGTTCATGTAAGAACTGTTCTTACTAAAATACTAATATATTAAGGATTAGTAAATATACAAGTCTGCATCCTGCTCAGGAAGTCTCTCAGCTGAAAATTACAGAACATTGAGGCAGTATTGCAGAAAGACAGCATATAAGCCTTGCTTTTGTTCTACTTTCCTCAAAGGCTCTGCTGTAAACCCTGCTGGAAATAAGAGAGTGCGTGAGCTGAACTTTACTTTGACTTGTCATGGTCATTTTTGTGTACCTTTTCAGACATCAAAAAAGAATTAATGGTCCTTTCTGACTAAGCACTAGAAGGCATTCTTCAGTTCAGTTCTTCAGTTTTCTAACAATTTTAAATACAAAATCCAAACTTTTGATCTGTAATCTTTATTGTTTGTATTGTAAGCTTAAATATTGAATCAACAGTCAGAGCACCAAAGAGGAATTTTGGAGCATTTAGAAGTTATCCTAGTTAGTTTCAAGGGTGACTGCAGCTGAAAATAAACATTTCTTCACTCAAAAAGTGCAAGAGGCACAACACAGCTTTCACTCAGCAAGGTTTTGCAAGCAAAAAAGAAAAAAACCAAAATCCCCCTGTCCAACATTGCACTCACCTGTTCAAGGGTAGCAGCAAAACCCTGTCTGTCTGCAACATAAGGAAGCCCATGGACCAAGCCTACTTTTTCAGTCATTTGATTGGCCATATCTGTCAGTGTGTCTGGTGTTACTAAGGGACAGATGAAAAAAAACACACTTCATGGAGCAATTCCATCATTAGCAGACTGCTGTTGAAAGCCACTAATGCTCATTTTATTATCAGTATTAAGAGTATATATACTTTGATGCATAGTGTTTTATAAGAACAGTTTCAAAAAAAATAGTATTCGTGATTAACAATTATTATGATCAACAACAAATACAATGGAAACAGTTTGAACAGTATTTTTAAAGGTATTTTCTCCTTTAATTAGAGGTTAAACATTTTTTATACCATGAAAATACTTTTTCCAGACTTTTAACTTTAATTTCTGCTTATATTCTCAGTTAAAATAGTCTCCAAAAACTGCTTGCTTTCAGTGAATAAGCACAATTTAACAGTCAGCACACCTACCTCTGATTCCACTATCACAGATCCATATGAGATCATATTTGGCAACTTCATAACCAGGCATTAAGTTGTTAATCTTGGGGTTGATGCCAACCTTCTTGCCACCTAAAAAATATAAACGTCATACAGAAATAATGTATAGGGATTTTTTGGAATTCAGATTTAATACCCAAATTATTTAAATATATGAAGTGAAGAAGAGTACATTTTTACCCACCAATTCTTAAAGTCCACTTTTATGCAAAAGATTCACATTTTAAGTATACCTTCAATTCTGTATTTTATAATTAGAAAAGTAAAAGGAAAAAAATATTCAAATGATTCCTCACAATGGCAGGGTAACAAAATTAATTTAATTAAAAGAGCAGTAGAACTATAAATTTTATTACTACATTCTGTAAGGTAAATATTATTCATCTCCTATTTCTTAAGACTATAATTATGAAATTATATTCTACAGTAATTTCAGCATAAAAATAAAAAAGGAGCAGAATAAAGTGAGACACACTCCTTTGCACCCAGCTGACAGGCATGGTTGAGTTTGTTTCATATCCGAGAAAAAAACAAACATTTTACTGCCTTGTTCTGATACCTCTTTCCTCCACTAATTCAAATATAAAGTGAAGAAAGAGCCCTACAGTCTAAGCAGATGAAAAAGGATTGCTGCAGGACCTCAAGCTCAAATACAACCACAACTCCGAGTCACTTCCTGCACATTTAGTTCAGTGCAAAGACAAGATTTAAACTGTGGTTTTAAAATTAGGAGGAAAAATTGCAGGAGTTACACAAATCATTCTTCCTAAAGTTTTTTTTGGAATGATGTCACAGAGTATGACTACGAACTTACTTTTTACCCCAGCTGGTGATCAAGCTACAGAACCAACATGGGCTGAACAAGACAACTACTTATGTCTTCAACTTCAACTCCATATACATATGGAGTCTTCAACTCCATATACAGTATTCTATATGGAGTTGAAGACCTATCATTTTAAAAGTAAGAGTCCCACCTCCAAGTTGCACTGCTTACCTATAAACAGTCTAGCATCAACATTTGGGTATTTGCCAAGGAGCTTTTTGCACACATCAATAGCTGGATCATCATGATCTTGTACACAGAGTAGTACTTCATACTAGTAAAAACAAAAATGTATTCACTCACATATATATTTACATACATACAGCTAATATCCATATGGTCTATGAAATAAAGCTTAATAGCATAGTAAGCTAAAAAATAAAGAGTGCTGTTATAGAATCAAAAACAAAGGGGTTATTTTATAGCTAAATGAGTCTCATTTCTTGAGGCACAGCCAAGTACTTGTGAAAAAAGAACTAAGGCTGTACCTCAACAAACTCTTGTATTGATGAACATTACTTCTGCTGTTATTGAAGCATTTCTATTAGTCATGAAATAGGATGTCCTGGTGTACAAGGTAAAATTTTCGTTCCCACTTCCATTTTTGTTCACATATGAACCTTAAATAAAATATTATATTCAATGACATTTCAGCACTTGAAATATTAAAGAATGAGGTTATGATACACTATGACTGCATACCTCTGAACTACATCTTTCATTCCTTTACTTTGTAGATACATATGCAGAACACAGTTGGAAGACAACCCACATAGACCATTATCTGTACATACGTACACTTAATTGTATAACAAAACTAAGCTAAGGAATACGCATACGTAACATATCTGTATTTTCCTCATTAATAGATTAATGATTGAAAAAGCAATAAGTGGTAAGGGAAAACTGTAGCTGCTACATGCTTACACGAGCTAGTGATAGTGGGTGAAGAAATAGCATTTTAAGAATCACTCAACATTGAGGCAGCTTTGCAAGCTTTGATAATGGTATTTCTGTTTCTGCATTAAGAGCAAATTCCTTAAATATTTCTTACTGGATATAACCTTTTTTATGCCCTGTTAAAACTACTGAATTGTTACAAGCTATTAGAGCTCCAATACAAAGAATAAAATACAGATGATGCAAATTTCTGATCAAGATACCCACAAGCCATTTTTACAGTCCAAGACTGAAAAATTCAATCACAACAAGAAAGAATTTTCTTGGACCACATTTGCAGTAGCTGCTGTAAAAAAGAATCCCAACTAGCAATCAAAGCAGTTCTTATTCTCCCTTATACTATTCTATCACCTCACTGGACTTTACTTTTTGCTTAAGTAGTTTAATGAAAATAATCTGAACTTTGAAAGCTGCCTATGGGCTCTATGATGACAATCTCTGATGTTATTGTTCAGTAAGGAGTATTTCATACAACAGAAGATATAGAGTTAAATATATATATACTTTTAATAAAAAAATGGTATTGTCATACACAAAAGCCTGCACTACTCTAACTGCATTCAGAATATTGTTGAAATTTAAAATCATTAACCACCGAATGGGAGTTAAGATTTGTTCTAGAACTACAAACTATCAGACAAATACCTCTGCCTCTCAGAATGCAAACTCAGTCATTTTGGCTAAAGAGCAAGCAGTGTTTGATTTCTACCATCTTACAGTATGGAAAATGGATTTTAAAATGAAAAAGACCTGTCTAATTAAGCAGACAGATCCTCCCATCAAACAGATTCTTGACAGCTTGAAAACCATAGAAATAAACAACTGAAGAAATCAATTCTTTATTGCACATTAAATTTGTAAAATAGAACTAGCTTTCCTAGTAATTAAATAATTAATCTTCAATCCACAGTAGCAATGACACTTCTATATCCATATTCTCCAAGCGATTTAATCAGAAATAAAAAAGATATTTCAGACTCCAATATATGAAAACAGAAAAATTCACAATAAATGGCCTTTGTATGCAGTAACAAAGTAAAAAAACTAGAAAATGTATAATAAAAGCAGAAGAAATGCAACGATGCTTATCTATACAAACATTACCATCAGGTTCATTTGAACTTAACATGAATAGAAAGACTCCTGCAAAATTACAAGATGCACAGTAGCTAAGAACTGTTCACTGATAAAAATATTATGTGTAAGTCCTGCAGTTTAGAGATGGCATAACTGGATTCCATTCAATAGGAGACTATTTCAGACTTGGAGTACCACAGAACAGAATCAGTATCACTGCAGGTTGAATTCAGCATCACTGGAAAAAGTTTCAGATTAATCTTTCGTAGTAATTCTTCACTGCACTTTGAATACCAGGCAATATTGTTGTTCTACTTTTTATGGTCAATCTCTTACACGAAGCACTTCTGTACAGTAACTATAAAAGGGTTTTCAGACAGTTTGGGGACCTTGCTTGTACTGTCTAATCTATGCCACAGTAAACTGAAGCATTCACGCGTGCATTTTCACTCTCCTTGGGAAAAATATGATTGACACTACTATTATCTGAAACTCAGATTCATGTGGAGCAGCAACATTTTAAGATTGGTACCCATGTGTTTTCAGAACTAAGGATCAAGACTACCTCTTTTAAAGCAAGATCCAGCACAACTGTTTCTTTGAATTCTTGAAGTTTTATTTGTAGTCAAATATTTCAGCTGCATGATGTTTTGATGTTCATTATAGTCATATAATAGCTTAAGATATCGCTGAAGATTCTTTGCACTGTTTACAATATTGGTCTACACAGCATGCCTTAAGTATGCTGTAAAATGTGCTTGGCCACACCTTACTGCCCTTTGTTGAGCAGAAAGGATTCATATGTCCATGTCCGAAGCTTTTCAAAAGGTCTAAAGCTTCATTATACAAAAAATTCCCAACTTCTAATTATTTCCAAATGCTGGGGATTTTTGTTTGTTTTACCCTGCCTACTCATATGTAAGTTTAAAATTCTCAGAATACACAAAGGCAACTTCTTGTACAGCTTACACAAAACTTTGACCTTTTACAACTGAAGCAGCAGTGTCAGATGCTGTTTTGAGAAGAATTGAGAAAAAGGGAGTTTTTTATTAAAGCTAAATTTCAAGTTTCAGAATTCAGCAGATACAGGTACAGTAGAAAACGTATTCCTTTTCCCATCCACAGGAGCATACTTCAAATACTGAATGATGCAGCAAACATTTGCAGACTTCTTTTAGGCTCTTTAGAGCAAGGACAGCATCTGACACACTTATCAGTTATATTGCTTATCACTTAGATTACAAATTCAGACAGTGTTTAACAGCAAATGTAAGCTTTTATTAACTCTTTGCTTCCCAACACCAATACGTGGCTTAGCGACTATCCTACCTACCAACAGCTGGTGAAGTACACCACCTCATCACTGAACAGGTCTTCTTTAGATGAGTCATCAGTAAGAATCATCACAAGGTTTCAGGCTCTCAGTTGAGTGTCCTCTTTTGGAGGATGTCCTCCAGAGAAGCAGTCAACTGAGGAGGATGTCTTGCCTCTCAACTGATCTTTTATAGCAGTATGAAACCCTTCAGTCTATAAATGCCACAATACAAGAATTATGATTCAGCAAATATTAGTGGCATGTAGAGTCTGTTTTCTCCCTAAGCCTTGGATATGTTCCTCAATAGACAGCTTTTTAAAAAGGAGTAAGTTTTGTTTGCAACATGTAAAATATGTAATTATACATTTTCTGCAGAAGGAAGTACAATCCAAGACAATCAAGTAGCCTAGTTTTCACCCAAGCTTCTCATAACTTTTTGAGGCACAGAAGGAAAGAGAGACACTAAATAATATACATACTTTTGGATAATCCAGTTCAAAGAAGGTTTCTAGGTTGTTGATCAGGTTAGGATCCACACCTTTTAATGGCTTTAGAAGGGAAACACCAGGAAGCTTGCTATATGGCTGTTTGTCTGTGGCTTTCTTATTGAGATGGAGGCGTCTGTAATGAGAAACAGCATGTAACACCACTTAAGAAAATATGGTAGAGAAAGCCATTCAAAATACAGTCAGAACTAAGAAAGCCCTGGAGTTAAAATTGCTGCAAAAAAGAAATAATTCTAGTTGTTGAAAAAACAGCTATTTTGCTATCCAATAGCTGATGTTGAAGTTCATGTCAATACTTGATGTCAAAGGCAATGCCTAAAAAAACTTTACCATGACATGTAGGTTACATTCAGCCTTATTTAATTTATTATACATTTCAGATTAATGCACTTTGCACTATGCATTTTCAGCAATAGGAATATGACCTTTTTTCCAACTGCAGCAGAGACAAGATTTTTCTGTCTTCCTCCACAGCATTGAAACTCATAGTATTATAATAAGATAATCATAAAAAACAGTTTACTGTAAACAAGGCAAAAAAGCAGAAGGGTCAGGTGCTTTTTCCTGCACCAAGTTATGCAAAATTTGGAGCAAACTGAAAGCACAGGGGAAACAGTTGATCCCACTGATGAGTCTGTTAACAAACAACTCCAAGAAAAGAATAAGGATCAATTAACCATACTAAAAAAATCCTAGAAACTGGACAGCAGACTGGGTCAGAATTATAGATAAACTTTCACATGCAATTCCAAACAGTTACTGGTATTTCAGCAATGAATCAGAATTGTTCCGGTTTTGAGAAAGACCTTTAAGATTATCAAGTCAAATTGTTAACCCAGCACTGCCAAGTCCACAACTAAACCACGTCCCTAAATGCCACACCGAATATACGAAATGTATTGACAACAATGCCACAACTCACTAAAATGAATTTTTAGTCCTACACTCCTGTGTGAATGAACACAAAATTAAATTCTGAAAGCTTGATGGGCCAGTACACAAACAAATTTACATCAACTAAATACATATACACAAGTAACTGAAGGACAAGTATTTGCTGAAATATAAAATTTGCAAGTTAGTGTATATACCACATACTGCAGTTCTCTACCATGCATTGTAGTCAGATTGAAAGACTATTTTATTGCAATGTGTACCTAATGATATCAATTCTCAAACTTTCACCAAGTAAAACTACTGAACTATGAAGGAGCTCCAGTAAGAGAAGATATTCCAGTAGATCCCTAGAATTTTTTTCCCTGACATAGGACAGTGACATTTGATACCTAACCAGCCCCTCCCAGCATGTTCCTTTTAGACAGGTTAGCCGCTGGACATCATGGGCATAATGTTACAGAGAATAAACAATGGGTTGACTTAAAAGACAGAAGAACAAAGCAGATTATGTCCTTGTGCTGTTTTTGAGTCCAGGCCTGGGCTCTGCAGAGGTTAAATTGAGATAGACCTGCTGAGCATTTAACCACCAAGGGATGGTCAGACCAAAAAAAGAAAAACAGTAGTTCAGATAGATATCACAGAGAGAGGTTTTCTTAGCAATGTTCACAAACTTCACAGCAAATAAGGCATTTAGAGGCAATAAACAGGGAGAGTCTCATGAAAGCAACTCGGACCAGGAGGGTCAAAAAGTAGATAATGCAAGGGGAAAAAAAAAAAAAAGGAAGCGTAGCAATCCACAGAGCTTTGTACAGCAGCAAAAGCCATAATAAACAGGAAATACTAGAAGGAAGTGTCAGAATAACATGTATAAGTCATGAAGACAACTCTGAGGCAGGACTGTTATAAATGAGCATTAAGTGACAAAACTGCAGGCTGTTGCAAGGCTTCATATTACAAACCATGCTGACACAGTATTATGCAGGTGATTGAATTACAGTAAGAAAAGCCTACAGACTGTGCAAGAGAAAGAAATCTTACAAAACATGCAAATAAGGCATGCAGTATTATCATAATCTATTCAGCTCTATGAAGCACCGTACACTTTTGATAGCAAATGGCAAGGCTGTCCCTAACATGCTGTCTTAAGTAGGACTCCAGTTCATGTGCTGCTCATAACACTGCACAGAAGTGGCAGCCTGCCCTTCTGAAAGCACTGAGGTACTGTGACACTAAAATAATTGTGGTGCTCTGTTAGACACCATGAACAAAGGGCATATTAACAGTAAACCAGACCATTCTACACCAAGGATTATTTGTGAAGTGGCATATTCTGACAAAGAATTAAAGTTACAGTTGAAAACCTACCAGAGAAACAGCCCAACCGTTTAAAAAGTTACAATGTTGAAATTCAGGCTAACATTTAACATGGAAGTCAAAATAATAGTCTAAATTTAAGCAACATTAACACTGTTGACACAATTACATTCTAAGTGAAGTTTTATCTGCTAGAGAACGTGTATCAAAGTCTCCAAAGCAGAGGCAAGATCAAGTTGATGTATTTGAGCACTAACTTGTGCTTATGGTGGTTCAGTTCTCTCAGACAGGTGTTGTGGTTACAATGGTCTTCATTTCTGCATTACTTCTGCATGTGTAACACATATAGTTCAAAATGATAAAGCAAAGCAATCCTTTCTCCAGGTTTGTATCATGTAAATAATAATATATGTTATTTTGCATTGAAATTAGTCAAAGCAGCCAAAACCACTAAGTACCTTTGAACCCTGAAACAGATGCTGGCAGAGCACTCTTTATAGGCACTTTCAGATAGTGTGTGTGAAAGTATAAGTAGCCAGTTTATATTTAAGCATTTTTGCACCCACATTTATTAAACGAATCAGCTTGCAGTCCCTAGGTAGTGAAACTGAAATTTCTCCTATACAGTCTGGTAGTGGTCTACATAGATGGGGAAAATAAAAAGAAAAAGCAGCCATATGGATAATGATGTCAAGAGCTGTAGCTTAACTAGCCGGTATCATGGAAGAGGCACCTGCAAAATTTTCTCTTTGTTCCTTATCACAATAATAATTAAAACACAGAAGCACCTGTAACCTAGATTTCCTCTCAGCAGAGGAAAGAAGTGTTTCCAAAGACAAAACCCTGACAAGTGAGTTATCACTGTTCTGGATGAATTCTTGCTAATCTGTATCAAATTATGCAACAAAAAAATGCCAAGACTATACTTCCTCTCCCCAACTCATTAAGGGCAGGAGAGTATTATCATAGAATGATTTGGGTTGAAAGGGACCTTAGAGCTCATCTAGTTCCAAGCCCTGCCATGGGCAGGGATACCTACCACTAGATAAGTTAGTGCACAGCCCTGTTCAACCTGGCCTTGAACACTCTCAGGGACAGGGCATCCACAGCTCTAGTACACCTCACCAGGAAGCAAAACACGGAGGCAGAGAAACACAAGAGGACTCTCTGCAATAATACAATCAAGGCTGAGTAACACACTATTATCAAGTGCTTATTTCTTATACTTCTCTACCCAGATTTAAGCACACAGGTACTGTTGCACTAGGAGGCCTACTATGCTATTACTCCTTTCTAGGGACCTCCTAGACTTCAGAGAGATTTGAAAACTGAAAGACAGATCGAACAAAAAACCGGTATCACCTGTGGCCACTGGTCTCTTCAGTAAACTGAGAGAATTATTCTTAACGCAAGAACTAAACACCTTGACCTTGTTTTAAACCTTTCTCCCCCTTGAGACGAGCTTTATAATGTAGGTGAACCAGTTTAACTGCAGGCTACTGCTCAGAGGCACTCCCTTTTTCCTCCTTTCTCTTCTTTTTCTGGTATGTCCTGTGCTTCTCACTGGTGCTGATATTTGTCTGATCCCACAGTGAACTAGCTGAGATACATAAACCACCACATAACTATTACCCAAAATGTAATGTTACTATTTCATCAGTTTAACCTAGCAAGTTTGAAAGGATGCAGCAAGATAATCATGCAGCTTCTCTGGCAGCAAAGATCTCCCAGTAAGCCTTCTGTGCTGCCATCAATACCAGCCAAACAAGACGTCATGCCAGTACTGATGCCCATCTAATCCTACTTCAAATCACTCACTTAACAGAAAGTTAAATCTGGCTTTTGTTTTCTTCCACTTCAGATTGTCTACTGCCAAATTAGAGTTCAGGCACCTTATGGAAGGCTGCATGAAGCTCCGGAGCATATTCAATAAGTCTCTGAATGTGCTTCCAAGATCACAGGAGACGAGTAGGAATAGGGGCTCCCTCCTTCTCATGCTTCAGTGGGCTTCCAGAAGAGCTGAACTGACCATAGATTTGGGTCAGGCCTGTAAAAACTATTCCACAAACAACTCTACACCACAGTTTTTCCTTCATAGCATTCACCTCCTTATAGGCTGCTCCCTGACCTTATCTGCCAAAAACAGATAACTTGAGTTAATCAGTAAGAGAAAACACTGCCAGTGTTCACAAGTGATTCTCGAAGTAATACTTAAGGCATACCACTCTTCTACCTCTCACCTATAGAAATATGCTGGTGCCAGGCACCCTTGCTTGGCTGCTGGCCTCAGTCAAACCATTGTACCAGTCAGTCACTGCTCTCAGGTAGGCAGTCTTTTCTATCCTCCACTTTTGTCACCCGCTTACATCCAGCTCAACAGCCATATGTGCACATGGCAAATCAACCCACCCACTCACCTAACAGTTACACAACTGTCAGATCCAACAATACGGAGGAACAGAAACACATGGCTGTGGACAACAGGAAAGGACTTAAGGGGAAACTCTAATGTAATTAAAAACAATTAACATGTCACTTGGCTTTGATAAAATGTTCACAGATAGAGGGAAGCAGATGAATCTGAAAGAAGAACATGGTAGGCAAGATTCAGGTATGCACTTTGTAGTAGAGACTTCTTGTGGCGGTCCGCCAGCAGAGAAACACTCATAGGTTTGTGCATGCCTGCAAAACCACTGGAAACAAAAAATGTAGCACTACTTTTTGCAGACCAGGAGTTTATGTTGAAAAGCATGCTGCAATTGTGCTTCATCACATGCCAGCTGAACACACAAGGCAGATCAAACACTTCATACACTTCCAATGCTTATTTTCTCCTGTACTACAGATACTCCCACAGACAAAAAGAGAAGGACATTGGAATGTAATGCATTGAAATCACAATGGGTAGTAGAGAGGAAGGAGAATGATTGAAAAAAACCCAAACTTAAAACAAGCTCAAAACAAAACTTTCCCCCCCCAAAAAAGTCAAATTAAAGGTCTTGAACTGGAATTGATCAAGAAATAACAATGATCACAATCCAGGTTATTTTTCAGAAGGTGAGTGTTCTCAAAAACCAAACACCAATTTGCTTTTTCAGTTTTGGAAAGTAGTAATTCAATCAGTGGCTAGTAATAAGGACAAAAAAATCATACAATGCAGAACAGTAAGAGTCCTGTCTAGTGTTATTTGCCATTTCAAATTTAAAATCTCCACGCACTATTAAAACTCTTTAACCAGCGTGTTCCAAGTATTACCACAAAGTCGCCTTCAGTAGATGCAATCCGTAACTTGATACAGTCTTTTCTAAAACAGTGGCAGGGGGGAATGGGGAGACAGGGAGAACTAAAAATGCTTTAAAACACGTTTTACAGTTTTAAGTAGAAAAAATCCCGACCTTATCTGTCAGGAATAAGAAAGAGCGAACACTACAGACCTCAACTTAAAGGCAGCAAACACTTCCTCTCATACTCCCTTCCTACTCCCACAGGATAACAGGAGAAACAAACAGGCACCCATACAACAGACGGTGGCTAAACCTGAAGTAATAGGAACCCTTGTACTGACCAAATCCTAGACAGTTTACAATTCAGCAAGCTGAAATGTAGTGGGCTTAACAAAGACACAGCAAGTTGCCTACAACACATCCATTACTGGATCACGCTAAGCATTAAAATGAACACACCATTTTTCCTTGCAGTCTATCTGCAATCAAAATAGCAACTTATTCACTGCTTCTGCTTTCCCACACCCTCAGCCCACTTGTGGCTGTAAAACAGTCAGCACCACAAGATAAATTGGATCAGCCTGCTGATCAAACAGGGAACTACCACACAGAAAAAACTTGCTTGCTGATCTGAGTCACCACATAACCACATGCTCACTAAAGGCAGATTAGAAAGGCAGAAATGTTTAGAAAGGTGTAGCAGCAGGAAGGGATTATCCCCTTGAGCATCAACTCAAGAGTCACTAAGGCACAGAAACAGAAATGCTTTTTGATACATACTTCTTGCAACAAACATTATGCAAGTTCAGAGAACTGCATCCAACACAATTTGTGTTTTGTTTATGAAAGCATCTCCAAGGGATGGTCCCAACTCTGCGCCAGATAAACTAACCACAGCAGACAGCTTTTAGTACAGGATCTACCCATCAATGTTAAGTGTGGGAGGTTCTAAAACACAAAGCTTTAGAACCATTTTATTGTGAGACTATTCAGTTTGGTTTTCTGACTTCTATTTTGAAAATCTGTTAAGATTAGACTAGCTCAGCCCCCATTATTTCATAAGGCACGAGTCTAAATGACAACATAATTTGCTAAACATTAGATAATGTGCTTCCTACAGACCTGTGGCTGCTCCTTTTGTGCAGCTTTTTCCAGTTTCTTCTCTCTAAAAACTTCCAAAACAGTTAACCGCCAGTAATGGAATTATGTTAATGGCTAATCAGAAGCTATATAAACAAACCACAATGCAGGTACCATGCCAACATTTTTTCTCTATTTTCAGTGTATGACAGGCTTTTATTTCGTTAACTCAACAACAAGTGTTTCCAGAGTACAAAACAGCATACTGCTGAAGAAGACACTAAAACACCAATTCACACAAATTTGAACACACAGTCCAAGGCCATATTACCCACAGCTGGGGTAATAAAAAAGCTGTAAACCTTGTGTGGACTACACAGTTGTCAGTGAGAGTGTCAGTGCCCTTGTGCTGCAAATGCCTAAGAAAGCTTGAAAAAGTCTCCCATAGGAAACAACAGAAACTGAAGAAAGCAATTATATAAAAACAAAACAAAAAAAGCTTTGAAAGAAAATGTTAAGTTAAAGCAACACTTCTACACTCCACATCATGTTTAACAGCATTTCAGAAGGGCATTTTTGTTGGTCTTTTGTTTTGTTTTTACATTTCCAACAGATACAAACCAGAAAAACGAACTTGGCAAATTTTACCTGTCTTATGTGTATAAAAACCCACAATACTTGGTTCATACTCTCAAAAAAATTTACCACCCTCACCACTACACAGTCTGCACAAAAGAATCTTCTTGGAAATGCTGGTATAAAACATATATATCACCTCTCTTAAAAATGCTTAAAAAGAAGTGTGAAGTAGCAATTTTGAACTCAATTTTATCTCAATTTTAAACTCAAAGTATTTCAGTATAAAGCACTTGGGATATCTGCTCCGTAACAGCTCACTACATTGACCAATATCTGATTTTCAGCGGCTTGAATATTTTAACAATGTGTGCTTATGACTAGACAAATAATTTTTCTGCTTCATAAAACGAGGAGTAGCATACCACCCATTATTAAACCAAATCAGCAGTCACCTGAGCAATCATTACAACACAGGCAAATTGAATCAAGATCAAGACAAGTGCTTAATAAGAAAAGGACAGTTGCAAAAAACATAAAAGTGAATGGTTGACTTCATTTACAGATTACTCTTCATGGTCTACATTGTTGCCAAAGCCAAAATGAGCCTACCAAGAAAGGGGGAAGAAAACAAAACAGTCTTTGGTTTACAAAGAGGTACTTCTGAAGAGCGGAACTCAAGTGGTCTAAACCAGACCAAACCAACTACCAGCACAAGCTGACAAAGATATGCTGTTAGTTATCCTGCTGTTTTAATTAAAAAAGATTGGTCCACCAGAAGCACTCACCAGGTGTTCAAAAAACTGCTTTAGGAAATAAAACAATTACTAAGCAAAATGTTGCAAGCAGCACTGGCAAGAAAGTTCTAAACTTTCACTTAGTACAATGCATCACTTCAGCTTTCTATCTTTGTCTACTCCGGTAAGAATGTTTTTTACCTTACTCATCCAATGGACAATGTAAGACTTCCTTTATACAACCTGCAACTGAAATAATCTGATTCAAGGAATGAATTCCTTGAATTCATATCAGGCCAATTATGAGAAGATATAGTGTTGCCTAGCTCCTTATCAACTACTATTAAAAGTAACATATTTAAGAAAATGCAAAACTATTCACCTTGCAATTAGCAAAATGAAAATCTTTTTTTGATCTATAGGAAAACATTTCTCACAATAAAGTAAATAATTTCTTTCAAACCATAGTCTTCAGTGAAATGTAAAACCAATATTAAGCATGACAAAACCACAGAATCTTATTTCAGTTAAAAAACAATTAAAAAACCCCAGTGAACTCTGACACCACTATCTGGCATTATGCAATTCTCAGGGAGTGACGGACACAAATACTGAAGGGCATTTTAGTAAACCAGTAAAACTAGTTATATGCTCAGCATGTCATGGAGCAGTTACAACAGAAATTTCAGACATGAATTTTCAGGGTCATTTATCATCTACCACTCTACTCATTCACCTTAATCAAAAGTCATGCTTTTATGGAAACAGTTCATGTAAAGCCTCAATTTCTTTAAACTTCTTTGAAATCTTCATATCCTGACAAAAGCTGACAGAAAGAATTCTTAATCATCCTACTATTCAGTTTCTTCCACTCCAGCTGATAAACAAAGCTGGATGCTTTTTGCCCTATAAGAGCTCCACTAACCCAACTCATTTTATTTCCATATTACATACTCCAAATCTTACAGCCTATCTCCCCCTTCCACACAAAACACTCCAAGAGATGTGACAAGCGGGCTTTCAAACCAAAACACATCTATTGTACTATCTTCCCTCCTCTCAACAGAAGTATACCATCCAGACTGCCATGATTCCTCTCCTTTAAATGTACACTAAACAATCTTTAATCTAGGCTTTGGTTTCTTGCATTCTGCTAAATCATTCAGGGCCACTAATATCATAATGTTTACCCCAAAGTTTATAGTCTGTGTCTTATTATCCCAACTTTCACCATTAAAAAATTGGCCTGCCCTAATGGCCTTCAATATTATGCATTGTCTCATTCACACTGTCACCACTCAGATTTCTGGGCCTGCACTGTTTTGCTTTCCCCATTTATTAAGCTGGTAATACAGAAACTCATTCAACCACAGCCTTAGTATATAAAAAATTAACTCATGTTATTTTCAGATATGTCTTCCCCTGAGGATTACCTAAATTTAAGCCTTATGATTACACAGTGCCAGGTAAACTTCAGCTTAAAAATACAATTTACAGCCTCCACACAACCTCTTTCTCAGTCTATTGCTCTGTAATAGTACAGCTGCCTCAGTGTCATCTTTCACCAAAAAATCACAGTACAGCAGAGGCTGGAAGGCACCTCTGGAGATCAGCTACTCCAAATGTCTGGCTCTAAGTGGGAGTAACTAGATGAGGTTGCTAAGGACCAGCCAGTTTTTCCTGTCTCCAAGGATGGAGCCTCCACAAACACTCTGGAAAGCCTGTTTCAGTGTTCAACCCTGAGTGTCTTCTTTCCTTTAAGATTACAGTCTTTCACTTGAATTTGTCCTTGCTGCTTCTCATCTTGTCACTAGGCACCACCGAGATGAGTCTTGAACCTTACATCCTCCACTCCCCCAAACAATCAGGTATTCACACACATCAATAGGATCCCTCTGAGCCTTCTCCAGGCAGAGTTCCGGCTCTCAGTCTCTCCTTGTGTGTCAAATGCTGCAGTCTCACCCTCATCTCTGTAGCCCTAAGCCAGACTTGCTCAAGCATACCCCTGACTCATACTGGAGAGATCACAACTATGCTCTGCACTCCAAACATAGCCTTACTGGTGCTGTGTAAAAGGGAAGGATCACCCTCCTCAACCCACTAACAATGCAGCGGGGATGCTATTGGCTCTCTGCCAAAAGCACATCACTGTTCATAATCAAACTGGCACCAATTAGCACCCACAGGTCCTTTTCTGCCAAGCTGCTTTCAAGCCTGTCAGTCCCCAGCCTGTGCTGATGCATGGAGTTAGTTGTGCCAGGTGCAGGACACGGCATTTTCCTTGGTTGAGCTTCATGAGCTTTCTGTAAGACCATTTCTTCAGCCTATCTGGGTGCCTCAGACATCAGCACACCCATCTGGTCTATTAGCCACTCTTTCCAGTTCTGTACCATCAGCAAACTTGCTGATAATGTCACATACTCCGTGTCATTAAAGAAGATATCAAACACTACTGGCCCCAGCAATCATTGACACCCGACGATTTTGTGCATCTCAAACTTAGCATTCCTTCAATGGTTTCCATCTTCTGTCACAACCTATCATTATCATATCAATGATAATGATATGATAATTGATAAATGATATGAGTGCATAGAGCAAACTGCAAAAATTTGGTGCAGGTTCAAGCAGGGGATAGAACTTAACTTTCAACTGGCATTTCCAGCCTGAAGAACTACAGTTTCCTTCAGTGATGAAAAAAAAACAGTATCGCCTCTAAGCTGTTAGAGGGGATTGTCCCGCTCTGCTCTGCACTGGTGCAGCCTCCCCTCAAGTCCCACATGCAGTTTTGGGTGCCACAATATAAAAAAGAAAGATATAAAGCTATTAGAGAGTATCCAAAGGAGGGCACCAAAGGTGGTGTAGGCCTTGAGCGGAAGCTGTATGACGAGTGACTGAAGTCACTTGGTTTGTTCAGCCTGAAGGAGACTGAGGGCAGACCTCATTGCAGTCTACGACTTCCTCATAAGGGGAAGGGGAGGGGCAGTCACTGACCTCTTCTCTCTGGTGACCAGTGACAGAACCCAAGGGAATGGCCTGAAGTTGTGTCAGAGGACATTTAGGTTGGATATTGGAAAAAGGTTCCCCCCCAAGGAAGCAACCAAAGCATCAAGTCTGACAAGAGTTAAACAAGTATTTAGACAAAGCTCTCAGGCACATGGTGTGATTCTTGGGGCTGTCCTTTGCAGGGGCAGCAGCTGGACTTCTATGATCCTTGTGGGTCCCTTCCAACTCAGGATATTCTGTTTATTCTCACTTGTGCATTCCCATACTCTGTGATTTTCCTGTGTTCCTCTCCAGTAACTGTACTTGACTTCTAATCTTTGCATTGCTATCTTTCAGATTTGCCTCTGCTACAATGTTGTCATCCACTTGCTGAAAACTCATCAAGTTGTATGCATGTAACACTTGCAGTGAACATCTTGGAGTTGATGCCTAAAGTAGGGTCCATCATCAATGCACAGATTATGGGAAATAGGTTACTGAAGGAAAAAGCAGGAAGACCAAATGTCACCTCAGATCAAACAGAAGCCTCACATAACTTTCCAACTTTTCATGCCTCTCTAATGTCCCAGTTATATGGTCAAACATCTAAGTTTTTTTTTTGCCTCCTTTTAACCCTCTAAGAATTTTTGCGAAAAGACACTGCTAATCAGATCATGAGTTTGCTCCATTCCCTGTTCCACACAGATCAGATCACAGCAATCTGTTGTAAAGTCACCAACATTTCACATCATCCTTGTCTTAGCTATGTAACTGAAGAACTATTTACCTTGAGGTAGACAACCTGCATGAAACATTTCAGTGTAAGTTCAAGTTGAATAAAGGTTCAGTTAAGTCAGATACCCAAAAACAGACACGGCATTCCAGCATGTGCTAGACAGAAGTCTTTCAGCCATTTCCTGGAGAAGCTCCAGTACAATCACACTTTGCAGTTCTCTGTTTGAGTTTGATTATCACCAGGAGCCAAGGGTACCTCTCATCTCGTAAAGGAGTATTTAGGTTATCTCCATCAGAGTCTATCAAAACGTCTGTCCACTTATGCCTGGTAACACTTGATAGTAACAGGAGAGCTCTGTAAACACTGCCTTTTAAATTAGATATACTTAGATATACTACAACCTATCGGGCTCCTATCTGCAACAAGATGTCTCTGAAGCACTTCCACAAACCAAAGAAAATGCAACTTGATGATGGCAAAGTGAGCAACTACCGCTGCTCTTAACACCTACCTTACCCAAGCTATTGCCAGATACTGGAAAACATAAGACAGTCCAAAAGAGGAGACAGTTCCACCAACAAACAAACAAGTGAAATCGAGACAACGAGGAGACGCAGAGAGATTAGAGCAGGATAAACCTGGACACAAATTACAGACTGAGCAGCAAGAGAGGGTCCAAGAGAAAAAAAAGGGTTGACAAGACAAACAGAGCCAAGAGAAATAAAACTGCTATTTTCAGAAAAATGAAGTGTCACAATTACTATGTAATAATAGTTTATTAACCAAAATATCAAAATTACTTCACATTTAAAAAAAAAAAGCAGAAGTTAAACATTGGCTATGTGGAGGTTTTTGTATAGGTTTGGAAGCCATGTTTAAAAAGTCCTTCATCATTGCAGAAGTACCTCAGGAAACTTGAGTTTTAAGCATCTGTGCAAACTGAATTTCCTCTTTGGGTCCATACACACTACAATAAGGCTATTAATTACTTTTAGTTATATCTGGGGTTTTAATTACATTTATATGTTTCTGAAAAGTCTTGAGTTTCACTCAGCAGACAAGGCCCAGTTACACCCAAAGGCCACATAAATGCAGAATTCATTATTTCTTCATTGACTACTGTAACTAAAAGCTTTTTAAAATAATTTGTCTAAAACCAGCAGTATGTTTATCAATTAAGTGACACACACTACCCTTCTCACTTACACCTGGGAACCAAGACAATGAGCAACCTCAGTATCAACTGACTGTGGCTGCCTTAAAGTGATTTCCATTAAGTGCTATAATTAGAATTGCCACTGACAACCGGGACAAGAACAGTGAAAATTCAAAGCCATAACATGACTTCACATGAGTTCAGTTTTTTCGACCAGTTAAATGAAGCAGGAAAGACAAATAAAAAACTTAAGAGAGTTACCAACATCTAATGCCTTTAATATCTTTATTGGCGACGCAGACAATGGGATGAAGTGCACCCTCACATGTTCTCAATGACAATAAACTGGTCAGGAGTGTTGATTTGCTGGAGGGTAAGAAGGCTCTGGAGAGGGATCCGGATCGACAGAAAAGGACCAATTGTACGTGGGCAGCGGTGGGTGCTTAATTTCTGTCTGGGCTTAAACCATGACAGTGGTTCAACAGGGTAAAGTGCTGGGTCCTGCTCTAGGGTCAAAACAACCCCATGCAGTGCAATAGGCTGAGGGCAGAGTAGCTGGAAAGCTGTCCAGTGGAAAAGGACCTGGATGTCCTGATCAACACCTGCCTGAACATGAGCCAGCATGTGCCCAGGTGGCCAAGAAGGCCAATGGAATCTTGGCTTATATCAGCAATAGTGTGGCCAGCAAGGCCAAGGCAATGAGACCACACTTGCCTTTTTACTTGGCACTGGTGAGGCCACATCTCGAATCTTGTGTTTAGTTCTGGGCCCCACAGTACAATAAAGACATTGAGGTGCTGGAGCGTGTCCAGAAAGGGGCAAAAGAGCTGGTGAAAGGTCTAGAGAGTAAGTCCTAGGAGCGGCAGCTGAGGGAGCTGGGGTTGTTCAGCCTGGACAAAAGCAGGCTCAGGGTAGACCTTATTGTTCTCTACAACTACCTGAAAGGAGGACATAGCCAGGTGGGTGTCAGTGTCTTCTTCTTGGCAACCACTGACAGGACAGGTTTTCATGGCTTCAAGCTGTGTCAGGGGAAATTCAGGCTGGATATTAGGAAAAATTTCTTCACAGAAAGGTTTATCAAGCATTGGAATGGACTTTCCAGCGAGGTTGTGGAGTCACCATCCCCAGGGGTGTTCAAGAAATGACTCCACGTAGCACTTAGTGCTAAGGCTTAATTGACGAGACGGTGAGCGGTCAAAGGTTGGAATCAAGGATCTTGGAGGTCTTTTCCAACCTAAATGTTTCCGTATTTTAAACCCATTCAAAGTAGAGGAAAGAGCTGGCAAGAATAAGATTTTGCAGATGCAGTATGGAAAAACAGACCCTCTTCCTCAACTGAACCTTTGCACAGTACCTTAAATATCCAAACCCTACAACTTTCAAAGCAATTACAGCACAAACTGATGCAAAAGAAATGTTGTCTTGACCTTAATCTCAAGAACTGCTGACAGCATTTCAAGACAAAAGAGCTTACTTTCTTGAATAACTCCATTTACCTACTTAATTCACACATGTTCTAAGTGTTTTGCTAAATCAAACTTCTTAAATACCAATGGGAAACCACAGAAGATCAACTGTATAGTCCACAACAGCTTTTCTGACATGTCACAGCATTAGCTTAGTACTCCAGTGGCACAAATGAGACCTTCCAACTCACCTATTCAGCATGGCTAGACACAGCACAGATTGAGCATAAGCAGTAGCCCAACGACTTTAAAAAAATTAAACCAACAATGAGAGAAAACAGGAAGACTAATTAGTTTCTTCTTTAGTACCTGTAACAAGTACAATGTAAGTAATTTCCAGTATATGCCAAGCACCACCTAATTCTGTTCTAATACTGCATCCTCCTACTGGCATAAAAAGTTTCTGTCCATAAGTGAAGACCCCTTCATACCTCAGTGGTCTAGGAAAGAGTGTAGTGTGCTGTGTCTGCCATCCAGGATAAAACTAGTCTCTATGAGATGAGGGGCACTAGTAATAGTGTCCAGCCACTAGAGTTTTCAGGCCATAGCACTAACAATCACCATTTATCTGGAGCCCTTTCCCCATAAGCATGCTCCAGCATTGAAAGCACATACAGTTGATCACCGCCTTCATTCTCCCTTCTCAGGGGTATCTTGCTTGCAGGACCAGGCCATTCCTCCACATACAACTCTATTAGACAATCCCACAGCTCTCCTCCTTGCACAGGGCAATGCTAACAAGTGACACAGGCTCCAAACTCATCAGAGCAGTACTCTCTCTAGCCATCAGCTATATCCCATCAGCTATAGCTTCCCAGCACCACCACAGTCTCTTCAAGGACAGTTCCCTGCTGCAGTCCTTTTTCCTCAGATCTGCCAAACCACTGTAACTGGGGCAGCTCCTCCACAACAGCCTGCAAACCCAGAACAGTTTGCAATTCGGTCACCTCAGCGTTACCAGCTGCTCTCCTCCAACCATGGGCCACAGATTTGCCCTGAACACTAAACACCCCTGTTACCATCAGCCCATTACTCTGTCAAAGACAGCTTCTGGCACTGGCCCTGCTGAGACAGTAATTCCAGAGCCCTGCTGGAAGCAGACTTTTCTTCAGGAGTCTCAGAGCCTGAGACTGAATCATGCCAGTTCCTACTCCCTCCCTTGACAACTTGCAAGTTTTCCACCTGTTACCACACAATTTATACATCCACAATACATACACTTGTAACACAAATTTCCATTAACAAAAAATACAATTCCTTCCAGATTTCACACCAAATACTCCAAATACTGCAAATACTCCAGACCCAGGCCATACCAGGTCCAGCTGCTGCCAGCATTCCCCACCAATTACTGTCACAGGCAAAACTGCCTCAACTCAGGCAATTCTATTTAAATTACTGGCAACTATCAGGCAACTAATTATCAATTTGGTTATTAAGCAAAAAAAGACAAACAACCTAACTTTTGTCCCTTTGTGCTCCTTCCCCAAGCTCGGCTTCACTTCGAGACATTTTCCCTCTCACCCTTCTATCTGAACTGCTCATCCGCATGGTTCCTTACACTCAGTCCCTCCCCTGCCCTTCAGCAAGACAACGCAGGAGGCAAGGGTCAGCACGTAACGGTTCTTCTGCCATGCCTTGCTTCTTACTCATTTTCCTCCACTCCTGGTTGCATCTTAACTGTTGCTCTGCTCTAGTAGGTGCTACTGCTCAGGAGTGACTTACTTATAGGCTGCAATCCCTTTGGCAGAGTCTCTGCCCCAGTACGGACCCACCATGGGCTGAGGTCTCCTCAGGGGAGAGTCAACCCCAGGGCTGCAGCCCCTCAGGGCATCTCTACCCCAGCATGGGTTGCCCACAGGTTACAGTCCCTCTTAGCAGTATATTACCTGCAGCCCAGTGTGCACTTAGGAGTGTCCCTGCTCCAGTGTGTTGCCTCCACAGGAGGCAGTGCCTTTGAGGGTGTAGCTCCTATGGCATCGACTGCCCAGAAGTGTACTCTTCCCTCTAGCTGTTTCCTGTTCTTTCTTCTCACATCTCTTAGCATATCTCATCCTTCTTCCTCCTGTTTATCCTATCGCATGCCTTCCCCATTTGCATCTACTGCCCACTACAGTTGTCACTTATTCTTAAAGATTCATAAGCAGAAGCACCACACACACTCACCTGGTAGGTTGAGATTTAAGCATGCAATGGCCTGTTTTAATCAACTTCAAAGCTGACCAGAATCAGCCGTGTCCATAGCAGTTTACGGTCTCTTCCCCCACTAAGCATCCTTTCTGCTCCCCAGTACTGAAATCCTGCCATTTGTGTCCAAGACAACCCACACAGGTAGTTTTCAATAAAAAAGTTAATTATCCAAGTGAATATAAGATCTAAAGGTAACTGAACTACAGTGGGAAAAAAAAAAAGTATTAGAGCTTGTAAGTGATTTCATACTGAAAAAAGGAAAAAAAAAGGAACAAGGCAACTAAGACCATGGGAAGCAGAAGCAAATCTTTGGTATCCACGAATTCAATTTGTAAAGTGTGGACTGCCAGAGTAAGGAGTAAGGTGGATTGAGAACTGGCTGAACAGTAGATACCAGAGGAGTATAATCAGTGGCACAGAGTTCAGCTGGAGGCCTCTCCCTAGTGGTGAGAACCCCAAGGTTCAATACCCAGCCCAGTCTTGTTTAACTTATCCATCAATGACTTGGATGAAGAAGCAGATGCCTTCTCAGCAACTTCACTAATTAAACAAAGCTGGGAGGAGTGGCTGATACCCTAGAGGGCTGT
Source organism: Amblyornis subalaris (assembly GCA_018881555.1). Classification (NCBI taxonomy): domain Eukaryota; kingdom Metazoa; phylum Chordata; class Aves; order Passeriformes; family Ptilonorhynchidae; genus Amblyornis; species Amblyornis subalaris. The sequence continues at coordinate 1,699,613 of JACAXG010000122.1, read as the reverse complement.
GCAGCCCTTCAGAAGGGCCTTGACAGGCTGGAGAGACTGGCAGAGAGGAACATTCTGAAAACCAGCAAATTGAAGTGCAGGGTCCTGCACCTGGGAAGGAACAGCCCGACGCACCAGCACAGACTGGGGGCCAACCTACTGGAAAGCAGCTCTGCAGAGAAGGACCTGGGAGTCCTGGTGGACAACAAGCTCTCTATGAGCCAGCAGTGTGCCCTGGTGGCCAAGAAGGCCAGTGACATCCGGGGGTGTATCAGAAAGAGCATTACCAGCAGATCAAGGGAGGGGCTCTTGTCCCCCTACTCAGCCCTGGTAACGCCTCACCTTGGAACATTGTGTCAAGTTCCAGGCTCCTCAGCACAAGAAGCTCCTACAGTGGGTCCAGTGGAGGGTGACAAGAGGATTAAGGGTCTGGAGCATCCTTCTTACAAGGAAAGGCTGAGTTCAGCCCTGAGAAGAAATGACTGAGAGGAGACCTCATGAATGTCTGTAAGTATCTGAAGGTAGGGTGTTGAGAGGATAGATCCAGGCTCTTCTCTGTGGTGCCACACTATAGGACAAAAGGCAGAAATTGATGCACTGGAAGTTCCATCTGAACATGAGGAAGAATTTCTTTACTGTGCAGGTGACCATGCACAGTGGAACAGATTGCCCAGAGAGGCTGTGGAATCTCCCTCACTGGAAATAGTCAAGAACTGTCTGGACACAGTTCTGTGCCATATGCTTTAGGACGACCCTGACAAGCAGGGGTGGACGGACCAGATGATCCACTGTGGTCCTTTCCAACCTGACCCATTCTGCGAGCTTTGCTTTCAACAAGGGCTGAGGTTTATCACAAGGTAGCTATCAGATGCAGTGGAACAGCAAGAAAGGAGAATAGATAAGCACAAGGAAAGCGAACAGAAGTTCAGGTATTTTCTAATCCTAGTAGTGATGCAAGAGTGGCCTTTTACTTAAGAGAGCAAAACTCCTATCTACAAAGAAATGCATTCTTAATACTTTCCCCATATACCCACAGAAAATTCCTCTGCCAGGTTCTATCTGCTTTGTCAGTCACTAAAAAGCAAACACTACTCACAAACTCTAAAAGCATTTTTACGTGGACTTACCCAAGAAGGATCTGACTCACAATACATACTTGTTTTTACTAGTACTATCATTATTTCTCAATACAAAAAAGAAGTGTGCTTATGGCTGGCGCACGGTACTGTGCTCTTGCAGTTGTTCTGCTCTACAGCCGTCACACAGTCAAACACCATACATTCTGTAGGTCCTGTGCACCCTGGTCTCCCACCACGACCGGAAAAGCCACACTTCACAGGTGCACCAGTACACAACAAACCCCAAGCCTTCCCCAGCAGCACTAACGGCAAAGGAGCAAAGATCACGGCGCAGAGCAGGAGGCAGAAACCCAGAGGACGGTTTTTACCCGAAGACCATTGGCAGGAACCCAGCCGTGCCCCGAGCACGGCCAGCCCGACGCCCGAGTCTCTCGGCGGGGTCTGCAGGAACCACGCCAGAGGGAGGTAGGCGCGTCCCCGGGCTGACACGCGCGGGCAGAGGAGCCGCCGGCCCGGGCGGAGGCGGTGGGGCGGACGGGGCCCGCTGCCCGGGCGCTCCGGGCGCGATGGCGGGTGGGTGACGGAACAACGCCGGCGCCATCCGCCCCCGCACCCCGGTGCTTACGTGTAGATGATGGACATGAAGTGCATGAGCCAGAGCACGACGAAGAGGATGAGCCCGAAGATGGCGAGCCCCTCCAAGGCCAGGGCCACCACCGCCATCCCCGGGGGGCGCGGCGGCCCGGGCAGGAGCCGGCGGCGGAGCGCAGCGAGGCGGGGGCGCGGGCGGCCCGCGGGCGGCGGAGCGGCGGTTACCGCGGGCGGGCTCTGGGGGGGCTCCGGAGGCGCAGCTGCTGCTCCGCACCGGCCTGCGCGCGACACCGCGGGCGCACTGAGAGCCGCCGCCGCCGCCTTTCTGTCAGCGCAGGAGGCGGGGCGGGCGGGCACATCCGTTACCGGCCCGGCCCCCCGCCCGCCGCCGCCGCCGCCTGACCTTGGGCCCGTCCCCCTCGGGCCGCCGAGCGAAGTGCGGGGCCACGGTGGCGGCGGGCAGGCGCGGGGCGGGCGCTCCCCGCCCGGTCCGGCCCGGCCGCCCGGGAGGGGTGCGGGCGCGGCGGAGGCGCCGGCTCCGTGTCGTCCGACTTGGCTGTTGGCCGCTGGGGAGGTCAGAGTAAGCCCCTTATCCACAGAGGTAGGGATCGGGGCAGCGGGACGTTGCCGAGCATATCTGAGAAGATACTCCGGGACCTGGGCCTGTTTAGTCCAGAGAAAACTGAGAGAGGATCTTATCAATGTATATAAATATCTCAAAGTCGAGTGCCAAGACCATGGTGCCAGACTCTTTTCGGCGATGCCCAGCGACAGGACAAGGAGCAATGGCCGCAAACTAAAACACAAGAAGTTTCACCAAGAAGTTTCCCTCAACATGAAGAAGAGCTTGCACTGGCAGAGCACTGGAACAGACTACCTACGGAGGTTATGGGAGTCTCCCTGTCTGCAGACATTCAAAACGCACCCTCACGTTCCTGTGTCATCTGTTCTAGGTGACCCTGCCTTGGCAGGGAATTGAACTGCACGATCTCCAGAGGTCCCTTCCAGCACTAACTGTTCTGTGATCCTGAGATCTAGTGCAGAGGGGGCTGATACAGGGGCTGCATGGCCTTTGTTATTTTTCCTTATTGCTGTTGAGTCCACACTTTCTTGGTCATGGTGAATGCTGCAGGACAGGATTGCTATTTCTAGCATAGGTGTGCACCTGTGAGTCGCTGGTGGTGCTGACCTCTGTGAGTCAGAGCAGCTCCTCCAAGGACTAGGGCATTTCCAGCAGTCACACTGCCATCTGCAGAGCCCAAGCAGTGCTAAAGCAACCTGGTGACTACCAGCCTTGGCTACGTTTGAGTTAGTGCCTGGTTAATGAAAGAGTCAGTTGCTCATTACTAATCCTCTGAGCCAGCTATCCCTGCCTTTATTTCATTACAGTGTTTATAGCAATTCCTATTACTGTAATGTGGCCCCATTTTTGAGGGGGTTCATATGAAGAAACCTCTCAACAGTTCTGCTCACTTTTACAGTTTAGCATTTTAGATCTGGGGTCAGAAATGTCAATTTATATTTTTTGGCTTATTGTGTAATAGGCAAACATGCATTGCATTAACTGTTTTAAATTTAACTGCATTAATCTGGGGTATGCTGTGGGAAGATAAAATGACTTGACCAGCTGTGTGTGCATACTGAGTTTGCCAGAAGAAGCATAGCCATACAAAAGAGATTGTTTACCTGTACATGAGAAGGTACACTTTCTCGGGACTCTTGACCAATAAGACAAGCTGAACATTGCAGTGTATGCATGTTCTCTAATAGTTTTTTTCCTCCACAGCTCTCTTGTATTAATGCAGGTAAAGGAGTGTTCCTAAATTCTGCCAATAACTGAGTCCTGGTTTTGAAAAGTATTCTAGTCACCACAATAACTGTAGAAAGAATTGGGTTTCAAGGTAGCTCTAGCTGTATATGAGAAGTTAGGATGTAGCGATTTAAAGACACCTTACTGTCAGGAAAGATGGAATCTCATCTGGTGTGGAATTGAACATATTAAAAGTACAATTTAAAACTAAAAGTGAAAAACTACTAATACTGGAAAGAACAGGTGAGGTATGAGTCCATCCTAGAGCCAACACTGCCTGTGTAGTCTGTTAGTTCCTGGTTAATGTTAGTTTCCACATAAATAAATCATGGAGCCAAGAACATACCTTTTCACTGGCTTCAATGATTTCTAATTATAACTTCCTTAAAAATAAATTTTCAAGTAAAACAAATTACCTTAATTTTTAAATTCCCCTATTGTGTTTGTATGTCATTTGTAACTGAAAGTGGCAGGTTTTTTTCTATTTGTTCCTGCATTTAGAGTCTAATGATCACATTTATGTTGATTTAAGATTGCCTCAATGAGCTATATAGGCATTTTTTAGCCATGATTTGAATTGCCATGCTCAATGTTGGCACTGCCACAAGACTAGTCAGAGAATTATGAGCTGATACATATGAACTGTTGGAATATAGCTGATACAACCCTTAACTCTTTGACTTGCATCTCTCTTCCAAGGCAGAAATAGCCTACGCAAAACAGTATCTTGGATTAAAATATGTCAGTACAGGGAATTGAGGAAGATTGAGGGCCTGTTTCCAGTAGTCTGTAAAGCAGATAATCACAGTTTATTAAATGGAAGCAGTAAAGCTTATTCATTGTCCTAGAAGGTGTTTGCCTGGGAGATTACATTGAGAGGCTGCTTATTGTGCAATAGGTAGGGTTAATGGCTCCATGCAAACAAACTTTGCTGAGGCTTCTTCATAAATAAAATGAATAAAGGTGCTGACTCCTTCAGCAAACCATACTGATGAATGAGCAGTCCTCAAACAATGTTACACGGGAAAATGCCAAATTAGCATAAATAACTTTGTTTAGAAAAGGATCCATTTTTCTGCCATCCTCTCCGGGATGTCACTCTGCCCACCAGTTGTATGGGGAGAAAGAACTTCTCTCTCATGAGGCATTTAAGGCAAAAAGCTGCAGCACTCAACATTCAAGTTGATGGCTGGTTTAAAACCTGAAGTTTCAATATACTTTCAGGATTATAATGGAGGAAAATCAGGTATGGTAAGGCCTTCGACCTGAGCAACTTCTCTGGTCAAACCTACTGCCACAGGGATTCTTTCAGCATGTAGATTAAGCCTAGTGGCAGAGCAAAGAGAAAAGGTTCCCTGAAGCATGGGGCCTCCTGGAGCTGTGACAGTTCAGTGGCAGAGGACATACTCCCCTCTGTCAGTGTGGAGTGCAACAATTCACAGAGAGCACTGTTCTTCAAGTAGTGCAAATCTGCCTCCTCAAAGGTGCCTCATTATGCCTCATGATCATTATGCATGATACACCGTGGTGTTTTAATCAAGTGCTTGGGACTTCATGCTAACGTGTACTATGGTTAATTTAAAAACAAAACTAGCTCTCCCATGTGCTATAAAGCTGCTGATCATGGCTCATTCATCATTTTGCCAAAATATCGATGAACTCAGTTAAGAGTGCGTGAGTGTAGTTTGTTGCAGACAGAAAAAGATCAGTTTAATAGAAGTCTCCTTCCTAAAGGGCGTAAGTGGCCTAGATAGAGACAACTTGTTCCAACAGCAAAAATGGTGCAATCTAAACACTCATGTAATTTTGAACTGATAAAAAGGGATAAATGTAATTTGATCGTTAATGAAGGAACATTAGTGGGTTAACCTGTAGTGATACTGGTATTAGTGCTGAGAAGGCTGTGGAAACCAAAACCAGAAAAGTTTCTCTTACTAGTGCATCTGTAAAAGCTTTCAATCCCTATACAAACCTCACGGTTTTCTTCTCAACCATCAGTTTCTGTTGAAAACCATTGTTTACATAAGCTTGGGAGAGATAAAACTGGTCTAAGTCTTCACCTTCAGATGGCAAGACAGTTTGTCACCTGGATTACAGTTAAAATTGTATTTAAAATCTGCTGAAATGCTATTTCAGAGTTTGTGTTAGTGTTTCCAAGTATATACTCTCCAGTTCACTTTACTATTACTGTTTCTGTTTAGAATGATATCACAGGTTTGGGGCAAATAGAAGGCAAGGACAAATTAGCTTTTTCTTGCTTATGTGTCTTTTCCTTTAGGAAAATATAGAAATAAGTGGCCAGACAGTGGAAGTTTTCTCTTTGCCTAATGATTAAAACCATTAATGCATCTGCACTCTGAAACTGCTTTGTAAAATAACTTATTGTAAAGGGAATATGCATTGGTAGGAATTGTGTGTCTTTGAAATATGGTTTTAGTAATTTAAACTCTGAAATGTCTGTCTCCTTTTATTAAAATCCCTCTTTTTTTTCCTTTTTTTTTAAATTAAATCAGAGAAGTGTGTGTATTGCAGGTCTGCATGTCTGTTATTATATAAATACTCTGTCTTGCATCTCGTTTAAATGTTTAGATTATGAAAAAAGTATGCAGTTATTAGTTGGATTTGATACAGAAATCTGTGCAATTGCTCCCTGCTTGTTAGTTTCCATGCATAAGTGAGTTTAGAACTTTATCTAAGTCCTAGAGCACTTGTAAATATAAAAGTCTGTGTAGGGGCAAGAGAGGGAGACCAAACACAGACAGTTCTGCCAGTATCCTCTTTATTTGGCAATAACAAGCTATCTGATCAGCATGTGTGAAGTGGTCTGTGAGGTTTAACAAATGTAGCTACCCATAACACAGTCTTTCTCTTGCCTGGTACTGTGTCTTAAAAAATTGAACACCAGAAAAATTAGATGCCAAAGCTCTTACGCCCAGGGATTGAAAAAGTTAAAGCTATAGGTTGCAGTGAAACCTTAAAGTACAGATCTCTGAGGAATGAGGCCTCAGTACTTTTGATCTTCAGAAGTCATTTTGTAAGAGAACATGCAAGCAGGTTTTTTTTTTAAATCTCAAACAATATTGTAAGAGCCATGCAAATGTTTCAGGTGCATGCATTTTTCTTGACAAATTGATCCAGGTCTACACTAACCTATAAACCTTCCAAGTATTGCTGTTGGAAATGATTATGCTTATGCACTCAGCATTAAATTGTGGAATACTTGGAGAATAATTACATTCAGAAAACCAAGGTAAATAATTTCACAGAGTCACAGAATAGCTGAGTTTGGAAGAGACCTCTGGAGATCATTTATTCCAAGCTACTGCTTGAGTAGGGTCATCTAGAGTAGTTTGCCGAGTTTGGAGTCTGTCTCCATCTTCATTACTGCCCCCGACCAGATATTTGTACACATTGGTAACATTCCCCTAAGCCTTCTGCAGGTTGAAAAATCCCATTCTTTCATCTCTCCTCGTATGTCAGATGCTCCAGTTTCTGCCATCTTTGTGACCCTCAGCTGGTCTATTTCCATTCTACTACACGTAGTGGCAATGCATGTAACAATGAAAACCAGGATGATGTTGGCCTTCTTTGTCCAAGGGGCACATTGCTGCTTATAGTCAACTTTGTGTCCACCAGCACCCCCAGATGCTTATCTACAAAGCTGCCTTCCAGACAGTTTGCCCTCAGTGTCCCAGATGCAGGACTTGGAATGCTCTTTCTTGAATTCCAAGACTTGAATTCCAATCTCCAGACTGTTAAAATCCCTCTGCATTGCAATCCACCCGTGTATGTTATCAGCCACACCTCCCAGTTTATATCATTTGGAAACTTTCTGAGGGTTCAAACAGCACTGGCCCCACTATTGACGCTTGATACATTCCAATAGTGACTGGCCTCCAGCTGGACTTCTTGCCACTGATCACAAGGCTTGGAGCCTGGCTGTTCAAGTCAGCTTTCAGTTTACTTCACCATACCCTCATCTGGTTCATTCCTTATCAGTGTGTCTATGAAGATATTATGGGAGACAGTACAAGCCTTCCCCTGAAGTTCAGATTCACAACATCAGTTACCACCCCTTATTCACCAAACCAGTCATCTGGTCATAGAAGGCTACCAGGCTGGTTCCCACTGCATAAGTCCATGCTGACTACTCCCAATCACTTTCTTGTTCTTCGATTGTTTAAAATTTTTCCAGGATAGTTGATCCATCACTGTCCCAGGGATTGAAGGGAGGCTAATCAGCCTGTAGTTTTCTGGCTGTAACTTGTTGCCCTTCTGGAAAACAGGAGGGACATTTGCTTTCTCCTAGTCCTCAGGAACCTCCCATGTTCTGCCTGATCTGTCAAAGACAATCAGAAGAGGCCAGAGGCCTCAGCATTCATGTGCATCCATGAGATCGAATGGTCTCCTGTGTGTCCAGTACCATTCAACGTTTGCTAACCTAATCCTCCTACACTGAAGGTAGGCACTGAGTAATTCAGTCTTCTCCATGTCCTTTGTCACTAGGTATCCTCCCTGCTTAAGCAGTGGTCCTACATTTTCTGTGATCTTACTTTTGCTCCAGGGTACTTGTAGAAGAACAGCATCCTTCACATTCGTCATCAGATTCAACTCCAGATGGACTGTGGCTTTCCCTGTGTGCTCAGAAAGTGTGTCTATATTCCTCCGGAGCTGCCTGTCCTGCTCCACCTCTTGTAAGATTCCATTTTATACTTGATTTTGAGAATGAGCCCTTGCTTATTCATGCAGGCCTTTTCAACCTCTTTCCTTAATACGTTCTGAATATCTTCCATTTCTTTACTGCTTTTTCCTGACTCTCCTTCAAAGTTCTTATTCTTCACTTTGGTGGCCACATTTCTTAAGGGTTTGTTCTCCAAGGCCCATCTCCAAATGTTTGCTCTGGCTTGTCCTCTCTTGCGTACTCCAGAGTTTGTCCTTTTAATTTCCAATTATCAGTAAGCAAGAACAATGGGGCTTGGGGCTTTGTTATAAGTGTTAGCAGGTAATTTTTTTTTCAACTTTCGTCTGGTCTCTTTTTATTCTTTACCTCCTCGTCTCCATTTCTATTTTGAAATTTTCAGAACAAGGATAATCCCTCTAAGATGAAAAGACATTATTTTTCAATATACAGACTGCCACAAAATTGTCATGTCTACACACCGGTGTTTTATTTTTTAAAAGTGTAATGTCCTATAAACAAACTACATGCTCCTTCTGGGGAATATCATGCTATCTTCACCTCCTGAAAACAAAACCATCTGGCCACAGTATTTTGATCATTGCCGAGCCACAGGCTAAGGAGGATGGTGTTACAATCCGGTTTAGACCCAGAGGAGCCAAGCCTCTGTGTGCATAAAGCCGGAGGTGCTTAGGTTTGTAATGTTCCCAAAACGTGAGATTAAGACCAAACGGGATCAAATGTTGATACCAAAAAATTGATATATTTTATTTAATGGCAAAGGAGCCAGAGAGAAAAGATGAAACTAGAGAAAAGTTAGAAAAAGCTAAGGTTACTTTAAAAGCATAGGATAGGCCACCACCACACTGTGCTACCTGTCTTGTTGCTGAGACGGAGGCAGGGGGAGCGAAGCAGTTTTGAGCCTTTTTTTCCTTCGTTCCATCTGCCGCTCGAAGTGTGTTATCTGCCTTCTCGGATCCGTGGAGCAGTTCGGCCGGGATGCGGCCGCCCGTGCTCCCGAGGAGCGGGCGCGGTGTCCGACCCCCGCGGCCGAGCCCTGGGCCCGCTGGCGGTGCTGCCGCCTCAGCCCGCGGGAGCGGGGAGAGGGGCGTTCCCGCAGCTCCCTCGGCCCTGGGCTCCGCGGGGGCAGGAGCGGCGGGCAGCTCTCCTCAGGCTGGCGGCGGCGGCTCCCGGAGCGCCCTCGGTGTCTCGCAGCAGGCCAGGTGGGAGGCGGGTGGGCGCAGGCGGAGGTCAGAAATTCTGCCCTTCTCCTTTCTTCTCCACCACGGCTTTTCCACAGGTTTTGCCCTCTTTTTGGAGGCCTCAAGGCAGGCTGCTCACTTAAAAGTCCATCCCACTGATAAGCAGACACAATGACGCAGCACTTTTTTGAAGCATACATGAAGCACTTTTTGAAGCATTTGTCTTATTGTTAGGCTCTTACAGATGGCCAGGAATTCCTCCCTGTGTGAGAAAAAGAGGGTGGTGATCAAGGGTGAGAGCATTTGATTGAAACAGCTTGATAATTATGATACTTTTCACACTGGAAGTACAAAAGGAAACTGTGTGTCTGTGTTTATATACATACATATCTCTGTCAAGGGTTAGCCTGTGGGTAGACTCCAGACCTCCATGCTATATTCTTCAGAGGATGTGAGATGGCAAAAACAGGCCACAAGCTTGAAAAATGATTAAATAAATTTATTCAGTAACTACTACTAAGAATAGAGAGAATAAAAAAAAAATATTAAAGCATAATGTACAAATATCATTCTCCTCCCAATACATCCCAGTCTTCCTTACTGATCACACAAAGGACATAAACATGAGATTCTGATCTTTTGATTAAGAGTTCTTATTGCCACTTTATGGGATAAAAGAGTTCTTTCTGTCCTGTAGTGGGATCCATGCCACAGAAGATAGCTCCCTACAGAGTGTCTTCAGTGTGGTCCCAAACCTTCAGGAAAACACCACAGCCCACCCAGGTTTTGCAGTGGTGTATAGTCTCTCCCACAATACTCTCAGCAGTTTGTGGGTCACAAGAAAAGTCTAATGGGGTTAAGCATTTAAGAATAAGTCATCCCAGCCTAAAGGCACCAAAGGTACAGTCTCCTGCTTTTACTCCTAATCTCTAAAGACTGCAATTTCATCTGCTCAACAACATAAAATGTTCTTATCTTAGGCTGATGAATTTGAAATTCCTCCATGTCTCATATTTTGTGAGTTACAGAGAAAATTGGGTTGGATGTATTACAGATCACACAGCTCACAGAAAAGTGAAAATCCCGATGCTAATAAAAATGGCTCCTCCTCTGGCACTTCCTGTTTCACTTCCGTCTTTCTTGCTCAGTAGTCTGCTGGTCTCCATATTTATCTCCTTCACAAGACTGCGTTCCTTTCTCTCTGGCTTAGAGAAGAGGTTAATATTTGCAGAAAATGCCTACAGAATTATTTGTAACAACTTACATGCTCCCATCAGATAATTCAGCTGTACAGCTGCGTCTCCAGTCTATATCAGGCTCTCTTCCCAGGGCCCAAGGCTCTCCCCCGGAACTACGTTGTCTACGCTGGCAGCTACCCAATTTTGTAACAGTCTTATTAGCTGCTAATTACTTCCCTGCAATTCGCCTTATCTGCAGCAGCAAGGTCACTCTTTGATCCCACCCATCCACCTCTGAAAGGGAAAAGGAGGGGGGCTTTTTTCTCCAGCAAATGTCAGCTTCTCTCAGCTTCTGCCCGGCTTGGCTGCTTCTCTGTTTAGCCTTGGTCCAGATGGCAATAGACCAGCTCCTCTCGGGTTCAAAGGGCATGGGACTGGTGGGGGTGAGGCCGGGGCCCTCTGCCAGACTCCCAGGCCATGGGCCCCTGGACCGGGGCGGGGGAGGGGGGGAAGAGAGGCCTCTGCCACTCGTGGGTGCAGCTGGGAACAAGTAAGAGTTAGTTCCTGGGTGGTTTTTTATAACATATTACCAGAGTTGTAGTCTGAAATCAAGTGGCTTACACAACTATCCATCATCTGTTTTAACCAATCAGATTTGTTTCACACCGGGTCTAACCAGCACAATGTCACCGAATCAACTAGGTTCGAAAAGATCTTTGAGATCATCAAGTCCAACCTATGACCTAACACCACCTCGTCACTAGACCCTGGCACTAAGTGCCACGTCCAGTCTTTTCTTAAGCAGCTCCAGGGATGGTGACTCCACCATCTCCCTGGGCAACCCATTCCAATGCCCAATCACCCTTCTGTGAAGAAATTATTAATGTCCAGCCTAAACCTCTTCTGGCGCAGCTTAAGACTGTGTACTCTTGTCTTGTTGCTGGTTGCCTGGGAGAAGATGCTGACCCCCATCTGGCCACAACCTCCTTTCAGAGGTTTGTAGAGAGTGATAAGGTCTCTCCTGATCCTCCTTTTCTCCAAGCTTAATACCCCCAGCTCCCTCAGCCGCTCCTCATAGGACTCGTGTTCCAGATTCTTCACCAGCCTTGTTGCCCTTGTAAAGAATATATATATAGAGATAGATATATATAGAGATATCTATCTATGTATATGTGTATATATATATATATATATATATGTAGGCTCAGAGTTTTGGGGGTTTTTTTTACAGCTCTAAATCCTCTCACTTTTGGGGCTACATTTGCTTCAAAAATAATCTCTCTGTTTGTAGGTATTATTACCAAAAATCAGTAAAATAAAGCTCCTTAACACCAATGCAGCATTAAAAGAAGCAGGCCTTCTTTATTACAGCACCAGATGCACAGGGGATATCTCCACAGAAATTGTGCATGTTGAGTATAGAAAAGCTCCTGCTTTTATACTGTATTTTACATAATATTAATTGATTTTCCTGGAATAAACTTACATATGATAATTATTTCCCCGAAATTATTGTTATGTTCCCTCCCCTTTGCACATGTGTTCTTCTGTCCCAGGGTTCCATCTGGTGGTCGTAAACCCCAAACTTATAGCTGACCGCTGGCTAAACTGGTGTTACTTCCCAAATACGGCAGTAACTTCATAATTTTGCATCTCTTCATGGTCAGTGTTTAACATGATCCTATAGGATAAGCATTGTGTGGTTCCATAGGCTAGGGGTTTTGCAGAATAAGCATTGTATTCTCCTGTCAGCTGGGCAAATAGTTCTTCATCTGACAACAATATGTCCATGGAATTTCACATGCTGAGCAGAATGTGTATCAAAATATAATTGTTGTTTTTAACCAAAGAAACACATTAGAGAAATATTGAGTACAAGCAAAGAGAGAAGGAGAAGATCATTAGGTCTTACATTTTTATCTGTTTAGGTAATGTTTTAAATTTACGTTTTTCATTAATAGTTCTGAGAATAAACTTGGATTTTTTCACAAGTATCTTAAAAAAATACTTATTGTTAATTGTTCAGCTGGATACACACTATGTATGGACTTTTCACTCTGACTATAATTTATTGTTTTATTCATGGAACTCAATTGGCCATTGACATCACCTCATAATGGCCAATGTCCTGTATGGACATTTCAGTTTCATAAAGATAGGGGAAAAAAAGCAAGCAAAATTGGAAATTGATTAGATGGCTACATCTTTCACGACTTTTAGAAGAGCAAGCATTCATTCTACAGCAGAGTTTCTGAGAGTTTCCATCAATGCAAACCTTCTTGCAAAAATAAAAGTGCTGAGTGCAAGTTAAAGTATACTACCATTAAAAACATGTAATCAAGTTTCTTTTTCCGCCTACCAGAGCCGAGCAGACACTCAGAGTTCTTTGCATCTCTCGGTCCTTTTGCTGTGAAACTTGCATTCTTGTTAACCCAAGCAAGGATAGTCAAGAGCACATTCCAAAGTCTTAGTGGATTCAATGAAGGGAAAGTTGTTTGGGTACTTGGGAATCAAAGGCATTCAGCAAGGGCTTGAATTGGGGGAAGGAGTTTGGTCTGGGAGCAACTTAACAGAAATTGTGGTCAGAGAACCCCCTTGGGATCAAAAACATGAATGTTTTTTTTAAGCCAAGAGTAAGAGCCGAAAAGGGTGAAGTCAAGGGAACAGAGTCTAGCCACAGAAGTGAGCTAAGTGGTGATGTTTCATGACTGAATGGGACACTAGATTTATAATTAATGTTTGATGCTTTCGTGAACAAGTATTTGATGCTTCAAGAATACATATAGATACAAATAATAAATTTAAATGTATCTACAAATACTGACACAAAGATTAGTCGTTAAGAATCTCCTGGGCCCCAACACTGGACACCCGTGGTACAAAAATGGTGGCTAGGGTAGGAGGTGCTTCCTGAGCTCAGTAGAAGGAGATCCAGGAGCAGCTGGAAAGCTCACAGTCCTTTCTCACTACTACAGCCAGGACACCCTGGAAGCAGAACCGCCTTGGCCAGGTAGGTGAGCAAAATCATAAAGATGTTTTGGTCACTACTTAACAAAGCTTAGAGGGTGGAGGGAATAAGTGCTTTAGAAAGATATCTGTTTTAGAAATCAGGTGCAGCCCTGCCTTGAAGCAGAGTGCCTGGCAATTTCTGAAGTGCACGTTAACACACTGACTACAAGATAACTCATGTGATTGAATAGAGTCCAAGGTATCTCACAGGGTTTCCTACTCATGTCTTAAGGGCTGGAATTACAGCATACACCATTAGCTTTGTCAGAGGCATCCCTAAGGAATGCCTCTTTCCCAAATAGTTGCGAAGATACGAGTTGAATTTGAGTCTTTCCCAACCACTACAGAATTGTCAAGCATCCAGAAATGACTCTGCACTCCCATATGGAGTGCTGGGATCTCCTTTCTGATATCTGTGAGTACTTGCATGCAGTTTCCCACAATGTGAGTGGAGGTACAGACTGAAGACGGAAAGAAAGATTATGTGTAAGTAGCCAGAACACACTGAGACATCTGTTTTAGCCATATGCTTGGTTCTCCTCACAAAGTGTCACAGATCCATAGCACTGATTGAAAGGGACATCTTGACCTGTCCAGTCTCTACCTGGATACTGCTGAAAGAAACTGAGGACAGCATAACCTAAAGACAAAGATACACAGCTAAAATTGTTAAGAGGAAAATTTGTCTGGCACTTCAGGAATACTGTTTCTAAAAGCTATTCTTGTGGGTATTCCTAAAGTGTTTTAGAAACAGTTGTTTCTAAATAGTTGTTAACACAATATTTCAATCAGATATGAATGATTCCAGAGTTGCTCATTTAGCGGTTAGTGCTCCATCTTACCACTATGCTTTCTGATATCCCAGTTCCTTTATTTTGTGTAATAGAAGTCACAGGAACATAATAAAAGCTGCTGTGCAAATATCTTTCACAACAACATCGAGCAAGATTTCCCATCTCTTTCTCGGGAGCACCTCTTACTTACTATGTCTAATACAGGTATATGTCCTGCAAAAGCATTTCTTTAAAGGGGCTGCAAGTAACAGGCCCCTGTATCTAAGAAGCTCTGCTGTTTCAAATTGTGTAATGTGTTTATAATATAGTCCAGACCTTCTGTTTCAAACAGAGAAGTGTTTTTGCCAGAACAAAAGAACTGCTGTGTTCAGGACTTGCAATAGCACAGCCATTTTCACACTTGTGTGCTGAACTGGGCAACACTAATAGCTTATGACTTCAGTAGCTACTCCTGCACGTCTGAGAGGTGCACAGAGTGTGGTGAACCGAGAGTAGCTGAAACAGTGGGGAGTCCTGTGTGCAGAGGTTTTCCGATTGGTGCCTCCAATGTTCCTTACCCAGCTCACAGGAAACATCTATTCTGAGCTATGCCCATTTTCTGCAGCAGTTACAGACTCTGGCTTTGCACAGGGACGTGCATCCACTTAGAAGCAATGAGGGTGACCTGAGATGTCTGAGCTGCCAAACTTCCTGTGTTGTCGGTCGTTTTGTATTTCCACTGTGGTTGTTTAATTATCACTTTCACAGTGAAGCAGCTGTTAAGTGGCTCTGAAGACTAATATACATTGAGTCTAGACGGGCACAGTTTGAAACCGGAGTTTTCAGTTTCTCTCTACATAACTGATGCTATCTTTCTGTTTATAAAAACATTCAATATTTCCATAGCATTTTCACATTTTTTGCAAATGAAAGATCATCCTTAGTTGCATTGTTACATCCTTCTTGACAGGAGTTACTCCTTAAGAATGTGGGGAAAACTGCTGAGGAAATTATCAAGTTTCAGTTACCATTTAAGCCCATTACAAAAGCACCACAGTTTAATATTCTTCTAAATTTCTCTGCAAAGGAATATTCCTATAATTAGGTGCACAACAGGGGAGAGAGAAGGCTGAACTTTGATTTGTTACAATGGAGTTAGCTCTGAAAAAAGAACTCTATTTTTTAAATAGGGATTTAACAAAATTCTATGTACATTTTTCTTCCTCTAAGCAGAACCTGTTTTAGTTTGTTCTAAATACTAAGCCGTTAGGTGTTGGGTGAACTCATTTCATTCTGGGAACTGCTACTTAGAAGAGATGGGGGGTTACTAGAGCTCTTAGCATCATGGTCTTTTCAGGTAGTGACTTCTGCTGTACTCAGGAGTTTTCTTCACAGTTTGGTTTTGGTGTTGACCCAGAGAGTGCCTGTTATATAATGATGTACAGATAGGAATGAATGTAATTTGGTATGGATGAATGGCAGAATGCTGTCCAAAAGGATGCCCCTGAAATGGAATATCAACTCACCTGTTTCTAGAATCAACTGCTCTTAGCAACTGCCAGTGTCTGTTATCAGGCTTACTTACATTTGTAAGAGCAGAGTCTTGCCAGGAACAGAAGCAGAAGCAGCCGGTTGTTCTTGTGTTAAGATTAGTGATATCAATCTGGATATTAAGGTTGGAACAGTGGGAACAGGTGCAGGATCCATCAAAATTTCACCTTGTTCAGGAGCATGATCTGTTTCAGATACTGAAAAAAGCAAACAAATGATTGCGTGATTTCCCCCGATTTCATTTGAGACCTCAGTCCAGAGTGCAAAAGTGAAAGCCACAGGGTTCTTGATTTGTCTGTCCTGCTTGTCTGCAAGCCTTCTGCTTGTCTATCTGTGCCAAAAATACCTGTGGTAGAAAAAAACTGCTCTTGAATCAGTCTTATCTTGAGTGCACTTGGAGATGTCATGAAAGCATTAACACTGTGTCTGGGAGACACAGCTGCTGTGGTGCCTTTTGCCTAAGGACAAAAAGTTCAGTCCTTCACCAGTGAGTCATAAGTGGGTGGATCAGCTGTAATGCAGGGGACAGTTTCATTCTGCACACTTGTCATCATGAGCGTTGCATTGCATCACGCATTCCAAACCCATGGTGTCAGTGTAAGGTGTGACAGAGATTTTGATAAGTAGGAAGCAAGTGTCTACAAATTACTGCATCCTCCAAAAGAGATTATTACAAGATTCTATCTTCTCATCCATTTCTTGGTGACTTGTTCTGGTTTTTAGTACAGTTAAAGGTTCTTTTCAGGCATGTAATTGTTGTAAGTTAGGACACGGAAAGGCTATATTCTGTTTCTGTGTATTACAACTATAAGGTGCTGGGCATTTGCAGAATCCAGTAGGCATTTTGTCTTCAGCTAACTTCCTCACAGTTGAATCAGAAACATTTTATGTATCCCCTCCTACTAACCTTGCCATTGCTGTTTCACTCTTTGCCTGTCTCAAGCAAATAGAGATATTACTCAGGCACCAAACGTTTTGTGTGTGTGTGAGAGAGTACAAACATTAGATATGATTAAATAGACAATGTTTCTTGACAGTCTAAAGCCATTTCCTTGCATATGTGTTTGTGTGCTCAATATGGCCTTACCTTGCTTTTCATTGGGCTGCGACATTGTTTCTCAATGCCATGAGAGAGCAGGCAGCTCACCTAAGAGGCTTGTATCATATGAACAGGTGTGGCTTTGAAAGAAACTCCAGACTGTTTCCACCAGGAACTTATTCACCACTGAGTCTTTTCACAGTTACCTACTTGTGAGAGTGGAGCTGATAAACAAGCTCTAATTGGGCAATAAAGCTATGCATGGCATGAAGTAATCAGCTTTTCCACAGGTTAACAGAAAACCTCCTGTGGCTGATTCAGACATTCACATGGCGACCTACTCTTTGGTTAGAGGGCTGTGTGGCTGAAGAAGCTGGGATTTATTTCCTGCAGTACTTCTCTCCATACCAAGGGAATAAGGAGCAGGTGTCACACCTTTGATGGGGAGCAGGCCTATCACACAGGGTCTGAAAGCAACCTCTTTGAGAATCTTTAGGGAAACTTATTGTTAAGGGGTGAGAGCACAGACCAAAGGAGTCCTGCAGGCAGAGTTTGGCACAGTGGTATGAGCCTACACTTAGACACTTGAAGGTTGTAGCCATGCTAGCATCAAGGCTCCAGCAAAAGTACTCCCAAATATTCTTCTGTACCTGTTGCCTGCAGGTATTCTACCTTGTATGGAGACAGTTAAATATCAAGGCAGTGTGAAAAAGGTGTGACAGACAAAGCCAATTAAGGAATACTTCCACAGCATTTACCTAATTCTGGGAAATGCAAAATAAATTACTCTGCTATGTTTTATCTGTTTATGTTTTACTTATTTGTTAATACCCTCTGATGACAGATATAAGCACAATTAGCTATGTCCTGGCTTAAGGGGTGGATAAGATGCTATTATATGTCCATGTGTTAAATACATAGTCCATGACAAAGCATTGCTAAAGCAGAAGAGTAAGCAACATGTCAGCAACTGGTAACTGGTGTCCCAAAGGTGAGTCTGTACTGATGCAATGCACCATCAGTTCACAGAATCACTGAATGCATCAGGTTGGAAGAGACCACAGTGGGTCATCTGTTCCAAGCTCCCTGCTTAAGCAGGGTCATCTCAGAGCACATGGCACAGGATTGTGTCCAGACAGTTCTTGAATATCTCCAGTGAGAGAGACTCCACAACTTCTTTGGGCAACCTGTTCCAGTGCATGGTCACACACAGAGTAAAGAAGTTCTTCCTCATATTCATCATTTGTTCCCATTGCCCCTTGTCCTGTTGCTTGGCACCACCAAGAAGGGCCTGGATCATCCATGCTCTTGGCACCCTCCCTTCAGATACTTGATGAGGTCAATTGATGAAGTCACCTCTCAGTTGTCTCTTCTCAAGGCTGAACATGCCCAGATCCCTCAACCTTTCCTCATAAGAGAGATGCTCCAGTCCCTTAATCATCTTTGTTGCCCTCCACTGGACCTGCTCCAGGAGCTCCATGTCTCTCTTGTACTGAGGAACCCAGAACTGGACACAGCACTCCAGGCGAGGCCTCACCAGGGCTGAGCAGAGGGATGGGATCACCTCCCTTGACCTCCTGGCAATGCTCTTCTTAGTGCACCCAGGATGCCATTGTTGGTATCCTGATGTTAAACCTGACTACAAGGGAACTATATTCAACTATACCAGACTAAAGCCTGGCCCCAAAAAGCCCCACTTCCTGATATTAAAATAAGTCCATGCTGCATGTCCAAGAAATTACTGAAATTTTCATTATTTATCCTAGAAATGTTCTGAAGTTTTAAAGAAACCTCAATGTACCTCCTTTTGCAAGGACTGAAACAGAACAAAACCACATTCTGCTTTCATGAATCTCACTGTGGTGTCTGAAACATACAGTGTTTCACATCTGACCATGCCTAATTAATTTATATTTCTTTTCCTGCTTTACCTATACTTATGAATTTGAACGTTTGCTAACAGTTTATTTCTTTAGATGCAGTGAATACCAGCAGTCTTTCTTATATATACTGTTCCTAATTTTTATCCACATTTTTGACAGCTAGGAAAATCATTCCCAACACTACAATTTCCAATTAACGCAATTTTAAAATGTGTACTATGATAAAATTGTCATAATTCACATTATGTGCAATTCACTTATGTGCAAAATCTTCTAGATTTTTTTATTATAATTTCATTTCACTTCTACTCTAAGTGTGTTGCATAGTCTGTGGTACTACAAAGAGACCAACCCCTTCCTCAAGCAGCTTCTGGTCAGATTTTAGCCATGATACTACAAAGGCAATTAACAAAGATGGGGCAATAAATAAAGGAAATTAAGGTTACAACTAAAACATTTTGTTTTAATACTATGGAGTATAGAGATGTCATCAGAAATCCATTTCATAGTCTCTCTACAGCAATGTAAGAAATACAAAATACTAGAGAAAAACCCACATATTTAAGCTGAATCAATTTTGCTATGATAATTTTGGCAAATAAGAATGCAAGTGGTTGCCATGTACTCAGAAATACAAATGCTTCAAAATTGACAAAATTATTTTTGTATTTAAGGGTCAAAATCACTTTCTAACACACCACTTAGGTGTAAATTAGGGCTTAATTTTAAATCACGCCCTCCTTAGGAAAGTAACTTCTGTGTCCATTTTTACTGGGCACATTACTAGGTTCTTCTGTTTGTTACCAACTTAAAAGTAAAGGCAGTTTCAGTGGATGCATTGGTTGACCAGTGAAATGATTCTCAGCAGCTTTACAGAGCTTTGTATACAGCAAAAAAAATGGTTTCAGGATATGGGAATATTAAATATTTGTTACAACAGTCTTAAGCTGCTTTCTAATTCTGAAGATTACTGAAGTGTTTTGCAAAATGTTTTCATTAAAAGAGAATCTCTTCGTTATACTTTCTAAGAAAGCTGGTAAGATTAGAGTGGCTCCTATCTGCTGACTCCAACGAACTGAGGTTAGTTTTTCAAGAGACTAACATGAAGAATAATTTTCTTCTAATATATTGTTTCTTTGTTTAGTATCTAAATTCTACAGTTATTTTCTGATATACATATCTCAAACACTTTCCCCCTTCAGTCCCAAAGTGTGCTGCACTTCTCTTACTTTCCTAATCCACCCATTTTACTGAATGGGAGTCTGTTCTAACAGCCAGCTTTACCATTGTTGTAAAGCACCAGATCTATCTACTGTACAGAGATTCAGAGACACTCTGTATCCTCTTTGGAACTACAAAGGAAACAACATGTTAAAAACCCTTTCCACCCCAGGACTGGGCTCATATTCAGTGGCAAAGGGGCACCATAAGAACATCTCCAAAGCGGAGAGGTAATATGAGAGGTGACATTGATATTGCAAATGCCACACATCTTTTTCTGTGCCATATATAGATTACTGTCTATGGATTCAACTTTTGGCTTCCATAGGCTTAAGATCTGTGATGTCCCTGAAGAAAGTAAATGCTTCCTGAATACTTTGATCATTTTGTGTGCTATGCACTTTTCCTAATTGAATCTGTGAATCTGTAATTCTCTTTTTCATGAACCTCATCCTTTCACAGGTGGGTATAAGAGGAAAGTGCCTGTCTGACTTCAAAGGGCCTTCCTACACCCTGCACCCTGGCTGTGCTGCCCCGCATCTGTAGTGGACACTCTGAATCTGCTCCTCTTCCTCTCCCTTCAGAAGATCACTCCCATTCCACAGCTGAAGGAGATCT
Organism: Amblyornis subalaris; assembly: GCA_018881555.1. Classification (NCBI taxonomy): domain Eukaryota; kingdom Metazoa; phylum Chordata; class Aves; order Passeriformes; family Ptilonorhynchidae; genus Amblyornis; species Amblyornis subalaris. The sequence continues at coordinate 1,679,002 of JACAXG010000122.1, read as the reverse complement.
GTTCCTGGGGAAATGGGCTGAAATGAGGTTGAAGTAAGAGGAAAGTGATGCCTACTTTAAAACATGAGAATGAGTACTCCAAAAGTCTGTAAGAGACTTGGAATTATTTGTTTGCTGTGTTTGATGTAGATGCCTTGAACAGTGATATAAGAATGAGGAGCCAGGTTTTCAAAGAGCTATCTTGACCTTCAGAGCCTGAAGGACCTCAAGACCTACCTCTCCTCAGTGACCCTGCTGTCAAAGTACTTCTCTTGTTGTCAATACTCACTTTTAGAACCTTACAAGTGCATTTACTGACACACCACATAGAATCTTGTGCACTCACTACTCACTACAGCTTGATGCTTAAATTTCCAGCAGACTAGTTGCTTTGCACTGTGTTTGTGCTCAACAGTCAAGAGCGTACACTGCCTAAACTTTGTTATATGTGTGATTTCTTCATTTCAGTCCAAGTTCATCTCTTTTACTTCCTATTTTCAGGCCTTTGACTTCTAAAGAGAGTTAGGCACTCCAACCTTAGTGATACAAATGACAGTAAAATGAAGTACACAATAAGTCATGCTTAAAATACAGGTTTGAGGTCTACCAATACATGTAGGCCAGGCAAAAAGATGATCATGGTAGCTATAAACTCTCCAGGTACGTAGTTGGGGAGGACTACCTGAAATCCAGAAAGCCTTCTGGCATGTTTCTACATGCTGTAGGTCTGCTTAGACCCTTCTCAGCACATGCAGCTTGTTCCAGCTTCTTCACCATCCCAGCCTTAATCTGCTGCAAGGCAGGGTTTCTAAGGAGGTCTGTGGCTCAGAGATGTGTCTTCTGAAGTGCCTGCATGGAAAAAAAATTCTCTCCTGGATAGATACAGGAGTTTTCTTTTTATTATCACTTTTGCTTTAGATCTGTTGTAAAGGAGCAAAGATCTCATGTAGCTGAGAACAGAAGAGGCATCCAATACCAAAAAAGAGGATGCAATTGTAGTGTAGTAAAGCAAAACAAAAAGCAGAGGTTATTATTAAAAAAACCCAAACCAACCAAACAAAAAAATAACAAAAATTTTTTGTTCAGGCTGGGTCAGCAACAAGAAAAGTGGATCAAGTCAGAGAGATGCAGGTCTTCATAAACCTTGATAGTCACCAAAAAATGTTCTAAGCATGTGATTCAGAAAAATAGGTGGCAAGAGTGTTTGGAAACATAGCCATGTGCTGTGTGGTTTTGGGGCACATTCAAAGCCCATGTGTGTGTCTGGCTTGAAATAACACTGTGTGTGCAGCTTACCAAACAGAGACACCCTGATCATGTTTTGCAAGTTGTATTTCTCACTGAAATGAATTAGTGGCCCACTGGCACAGCAATGTGCAGGAATGTTTGGTCCGCAGAATAACATATTTCTGCTGACATGTAGTGAAGTGCAGCACTAGAAGTCATTACTAGCCAAGAACTTTACTGAGAATATCTGCAGCATACACTTGTGCATATCTAATGGCTGTGATTACAATGCACACAGTGCCAACCATGCCATCAGCAATACACAGGGCAGAAAACAAACCTCTTCCTCCTTTCCCTATGTTCAACATGTTTTTCCAACTTTTTCTTCCAGCTTATATCCACTTATGTGGCTTTTAAATTTTTTTCTATACTTTTTAGGTATATGAGATCTAGAAAAACCTGCTTTTTGCACAACAGACAGGATTAAAATGCTGTTCTTATTTGCAGACAGGTCAGAGGGGAGTAGGGTTTTGTTTCTATTCATGCTGTCAGGTTAATGATTTTCTGTCACGAAGATCATACTTTCTGTCACGTCACAGAAGCTTTTCCCCATTACAAATATTACCATGAGTTAATGTGACAACATGAGTCCTAGAATTATGTGGTCTCTGTGTCTTTAGAGTCATACCTTTGAAGATTTTAGAAACTTTTCAAATTTTGGCCCAGTCTCGCTTTTCCAGTATGTGCTAAGCCACCCCAGCAGATGATCAGTGGTATTCTAGTGCTAACAATCCATTGCCTTCCTCTTCTGTAAACACAGTAGATTTCTGACAAACCTTCTTCAAAGTAAGCCAATTGTATTTATGCAACACATTTTGAAATCTTAGCTCTTAGAAAAAAAGCTAATTTGAATCACTGTCAGATCACATGAATTCAAATGGTGTGAAATTCAGATTAAATTCCTTGGATCTAGAGAGTGGAGAGGGAGCGGGGAAAATGCTATTCATAAGCAGTTTAACTTGGGAAAAATTAAATGACAACTCTTTGCTGATGAACATGAGCAAAACTTTGATACAAGATGTTGTGACTAAGATTTTAATTCCTCTCTATTATTTTACATTTATTTTGCTTTATCAGGTTTTGATTGTAGGCAGAGGCCCAGCATTCATAGAGCTTCTTAGCTTGACAAACAAACATTTTAGAAGAAGAAAACCTTTCTGTATGGATGCAAAAAGCAATCTCAACTTGAGGATAATTTATTATACCGTTCATACCAACAGTCAAGCATTGTCAGTGCTGTAATTAATTTACATGGCAGTACAGGTATTAGAGAATTTGACTGTAAGAAGGCAGTGTGTTCTAAGCTCTTTAATTTTGCCCAGTGCCTTCTGATACTTTACTGTCTCCATGGCATTTTGATGAGCCCAAGTGTCAATAAGATCTTTCTATCCACTTCTTACTTGTATGAGGCTGTATGAACATGCCGAGACTTGCTTCACTAATTGCACAGGTGAAGCAACCATGTCCCATTTCCTGTTACCAAGTGTATTGCTATCTATAGAGCTCAGCAGTTTATAAATATTGCCACAGCTTCTTATCAGAACTACATCAGCTACAGTATTTCGTAACTGTTCCATATGAAAGTGTTCCCAGGTACCAGGGTGTGTTCAAGAAGGCCTGGGAAGAATACTGCCCAAGCCCATGTTAAGCAACAGCAAACAAATGAGTAGCCTTCTCTTCCTTCACTTGTACAGCAATCCCCACTCTTGTATGCATTTTCCATATGATGGGAAATGATCCTGAAGAGCCATGAGCAGATATTGCTGCAGTACTGGCCTGCACTGGAAATTCTGCCAGAAGTGTCTTAGTATTGTTTTCATGTGCCTGGCCTCTTATGTCCTGAAGTGACTGCTATACTGGGTGAGGAAACAGTAAAAAGCACACCTGGGGAAGCAAGTTTTACCTGTGACCTTTCCTCCCTCTGCTCTTCTTTTCCTAAATGTTGCCATTAACTGTTCCCTTTTTCATCCTTTTTCAGCCTGCGAGCTGTTTATGAACAATAATTTATTCTCACAACAGTTCAGGAAAGCAAGTAGATACAATTATGACCATTTTGCTGAAAGGATAATTGAGATGCAGAGTTCAACGAACTGCTTAAGGTGATAAGACAATTAAGGTTTTATTTTTGTTTACAGTTTTTTGAACAATTCAGGGAAAGAATCTCAAAAGCATTAATCTACTTCACAGAGGTGTAAATGAGACCATTGACCCCAGACTAAATTACTTTTCTTCATGTCAGCCAGTGAGATCAGCACTTGTTAAACTTCACTTAACAGTCCAGCTGTCTCCCTCCAAAACCAATACCATCACCCTTCTCCATGACAGTGGCACTTAACAGCAACATTCTGCACAACCTTTACTGTAAATCAGTTTGAAAGCAAGTTCGTAGTATAAGTGCAAAGTCTTCCATCAGTAATCTTCACTCAGTGTAAACCTGTCTTCTGTCATCCCTTTTACCGTGGTGATGGACTTCTAAAGCTACCTGACACTGAGCAGTAGGAGCACCTGCGCAGTGATTTGGCTTGGAGTTAATGACAGTAACTCCACTCTTCTCACAGATGTTTTACTCCCCTTGTAGCAACATGACCCAGCCATCCAACATAGGAATAAATCCCCAAATCCTTGAGCTCCTGCACGCCTATTTTCATCTTTGCATCTTATCTGCAACAGAGTAGGGTAGAACTGCAATGTCTTGCCCTACAGTTTCTTTGCCCTACAGTGGCAAAACAAACTAACAAGCCATTACCAATGAACACTAGCGTGCAATGGTCATCACTCCATGTGCTAGCAAAAGTATCAAACTACATTTGCCGAATATATTCCTTTAAGAAGTTCACTGATGTGCTGCTTTAAAAGAGAGAGTAGATGGAATATTTTTTAAGCCTGTCAAAGTTGAGAACTTCCAGGAAGACAGAAATCAAATCATTACCCAAAATTTAGCTACTAGTTTCTGGTAGAAAATTGTCATGATTCTGCTAGAAAATTAGCATGGTTTCCTTTAATCCTGGTAGGATTAATCCAGGAATATTAAAAGAACAAACTCAACAGCAAGAATAGTGGTTTCAAATTTTCATATTATAACTAATGCTTCATAAAATTCTAGGTTACAACTATATGGTCTTAATAAACTGTACAAAACTAGCAAGGTGTCTTTGAGAAAAAGTAATTTTCTTTTTTTTGGTTTAATAGAAGGATTCAGTCCATGGAGCTTTTTGTTCATTTGTATATGTATTTTTATTAATAGAATACATTTCAAGTGACATTTGTCCTTGTCTATTGACAAATCATGATATATTGGGTTTGGTACTTCATAGACAACATTCCCTTATTCTGTAACAATTTTACTAGGACTGAAAGCCCTGCCAGCAAACAGAGCCTCAGGAAGCTTTGCCCCAACCTTCATTTCTTCTGGGCAAAAAATATACTCCTAATGTGGCAATAAAGGAGCAGAAGCTAGTGTAATGTACATGGGTGGCATCCCATATATTGCAAGGGAAAACCAGCAATCTAGCCAGATCCAGTTTCTTCATGCTCTGGCCAAAGTTAAGAAAGCATTGCTGCTTCTTAGTTTCACATGCAGTTTGTGTGTTGCTTGCAATTTACCCAGTCAAGTAAATTTTGCCTTTAATATGGCAGTTTCAATAATGCCTGGAGCTATCATAGGTGTCCTATGTAGTTTCAGCTAAATTTTGCCCTGTATGGACTGATGGGACCAATATGCTAAAAATATATGGCTTGTTTCTTGTCATGTGCAGATTTATATTTAAAAGACTATAGTTTCTTCCATCCTGTCTCCTGCTAAAGCTCCCTTTGTTATGTCTTATCTAGGCCACATAAACAGCTTGCAGCTGTTCTTTTAAATTGGTTTAGCTGAACTTTCTGAATCTTTCCTTTCTCAATTATCAGCACTAGAGTCAGAGGTTCCCGTGGAAACAAGGGGGAAAATAACACAAAACTAATTGAAGACTTGCCTGAGCCCAAGCTTTAAGTGGAGCTTCCTGCTTGTATCCTGATTGTTCAAGGATCTTTCCTTGAAGTGACCATGTAAACTGTTAGACAACAAGTAAATGACAGCAGATTGACTTTGGGGATAAGAATTATAAACAGGCCTACACATTTTTGTCTAGTGCCACAGAACTACTTAAGGAAAGTGGTTATAATGTATGGTTTTCTACCATTATCCTGTGTGTCATAGAATCATAGAATGACACGGGGTAGAAGGGACCTTAAAGTTCCTGGGAGTTCCTAAGAACAAGCATATTTTCATAATTTCCATAGCAACACCCATTATGAGATGGAGCTATTCAGCTCATTCATTATTGCTGTTGATTTTACACAAAAAGCCGCTTTTGAAACTAACAGTTAAGAAAAAGTACCTAGACTGTAGCCCAAATTTCTCTGCTCCTCATGTGATAACTAAAATTGAGACTAGGCAATGTGACCTCTCCCTTCCAGCCATTGCATTATTCTGTCAGAACATTAAAAAAAAAGAAATTTATCAAATTATGATTCTCCATATAAATAATTTTAGCGATAGTATCTTCATTTTTTGCGGTTACAAGGACGTGGGCAGGACCTATGCCAGCTCTAAGTCTTCAGCTCACTGCCAGGTCTATGTCCTGTGAATAAATTTAAGCTTAGGATCCTTCAGTTGTGTCTCCTTTCCTGAAGAACAGTTTACCTGTCTTCCCCTTCTGCACCAGCACTGGCTCATAGTCAAATGGGGGCTGGCTCCATGCGGATTCTTGTCAACGGGAGTTCATAGATGCTGGATTTCCACTTCATCTGACATACAAGTAAACCTGGAGCATAACACCTCTGACAGAGGAGTACCTGGGGACTGCAGCTGCGGGATTGGTGGTATCTTGGTCATCCATGGTTTATGTCAGGTTCATGTCACAGACTGCTGCAGGGTTCGAGTGTCATCACTGTCACAGTGGCATCAGCTGACCATGCAAGGCATGGTGTCCTGAATCCTTACCCCAGAGCTTACCCCAAGCTGTGTAGCATTCAGAGTTTTATCCACAGACTAACTCAGGATAAGAATGGTTGCCCTCATTCATAGCTAAAACTACGAAATATTCTGAAAAGTATATGACTTGAGATTCATAAAGTGCTATTTAAGAAGAGAGGATTCCACAGTTCTTTATGAACTACAGACATAAACACCCTAAAAAACCCAGCTGCTGGCACACAGGTGTCACTAACTGTTCTTAGTTACTATTTACATTGTGAGTAATGCGTAGAAACTCCAGGCATTGATAGGGAAGCCACAATGATTGATGTTGCACTAACAAAGGATGAAAACATAGCCCTTGCTCTAAAGATCCTAATGTTTATACATATACATACTTTATTCAGCAAGAAGTGACAAAGATAAAAATTCAAACGTGGGATGCAGCTCCTTACTGTCTGGGCAGCTGTGCACTGGCGGTGCCAGAGGCGTGTATCTGCTGCTGGTTCGCACAGAACAACTGTGCTCACCTCACTCTTTCTGTGCTTACCTCGCACTTTTCTCTGTGTGGGCCCCACTGCAAAAGCAGGTGTAAACATCTGTGCAGGTGTTGTTCAGGCAACAAAATGGGGATGTAAATGTTAAAGAAAGCAGATTTGGAGTAAAAATATTTAATTTTCATGGAGTTTCTCTCTTCCCCAACAGATATCCATCCCTGTAGGTGCCTCTAAAGAATGCACTGCATTCATCTATCCTGCCACTATGCCTACAACAGGGCTCCACTAGATGCAGATCAGAGGTGAGGTTGCTAGCTGGTGGGACTCCTGTGGCTATTCTGCGGGCAGATATGTTCCCACAAGATGTCTTGTTTATGCCAGAGCACAAATACATCATTTATATAGACAACTCATTGCAGTTACATGATCTTTCCCTACAGCTAGGGGTGAGACTAAGGCCCTGCTGATCTGAAAGTTGATAGCAGGCAGACCAGGAAGATATGCTCCCTTCTCCGTGATATTCAAAACAGTAAGTCCTTCAAGAGGAGATCTGCAAACAGAAATTCGTTCAAAACCCACATTCTTAATCAGGTTCCTACCCTGGCCCTAAACAGGTGCTGGAATTCACCTATTCTGTCAATATGAGGTGAAACTTTCATCAGAGCCAGGAGCCAGTTGAAAGATACTCTCTCTGTGAGTACTACATTATTTTCAACTCAAGGGATTAAATAAAATAAAAAAGAAAAAGAGCTGATCTAAACTCTTTTTAGTTTGACTCTTTCTTTGGGATCATTTACTTTTTAATCACCTCCACCAGCAAATAAACTCACTTCTGATTGAAGCAAAAGCTTAGACTGTATTGTAACCACCGGACTACAGACTACAAGACAAACATCAACCATTACAAGAGTCAGAGAAGGAGTTGCCAATACTGTTTATCTTACAGTAGTGCTTTAACACCCCAGGAATTTTATTGTGTGCATGCACTTATTGAGGGACAGTCCCATCTCCAAAGAGCTAAACATTTAGCTGTAGAAAACAAGGCGAAAAGAGGAATAACCATGTTTTAAACACACAGGTTTATACATAAAAAACTTAAACAAAGTCTAAACTAGAATTTAAAGATAACTAATACCTAGATTCATGTTACGTATATCTGAATAAGGCACAAACTAAACATCTACAGGAGCCCATAGTTTTCTTGTGTAGTAAATGGAGAGAGAGAGGGCCATATCTGCAGAGGAGTGTACAACTAAACTTAAATACATGTGAATAATTCTCCTCTTCAGGAGTAATTTATACAATCAGTTTTAATTAGACATTACTACAGCGATAGCTGGGTGGGATGAATCATTCTATATGACTTACCCAAGGACATATCAGAAGTTAATGCTGGAGTATGACCCAGAGTCACCTGTCTTCTTGGATGCCCTGGTTTTAACTCAATGTCCTGTGTTTTACTTTGCTTCTTATCTAGCAGAAAGTTCAAGCAGTTGATATGACCTAAGAAGTAGACGAGAATTAACACAAAATGTTAGTAACCTTGAGTAATTTCTGTTTATATCTGCTGTAGTTAAATGTCTTTTTTTTTCAACAATAATATTTCTGGGAAAATTCTATGGCATTTCCTTTTAATCTGGAGCAAGTTTTACTAATGCCCTATTTGCTGTGAAATATAGCTCTAAAATATACTGCTATTCAAGCAGGAGACCAAAGCTGCACTCAAAAACAGGGAACAGCCTTTTTAATTTAGATATCAAGAGAAATTATCTTTTCATTCTTATGTGCTTACAAAAATGCTCTAATATTTTTTTGTGTTATCCTGCCGTGTCCTCTGCAGTTGTTGGAGACCAGTTAGGTCAACATCAGGTTGGCATTCTGTTCTGGGTTAACCAAAGGATGTATTCTATCACCATCCACATAATTCCTTGATGAGCTGGTTAACGATGGGTCGTTCACAGTAGCTGGGTACACACCTGGTCCCTCAGGCTATGAGCTGAGGACAGGCAGATCATGTGAGGCCGAGTAGTGTTGCTTACCTCAACCATCATAACTCTCCCAGGAAACAGCAGCACCACCCATCCTGAGAGGGTCATCTCTGCTAATGAGCCATCAGTGAACTGATGAGGCATCGGCAGAATAGAGCTCCAGACGTGAGTCATAGGATTACATCACCTGCATCGTGAAACTCTCCGCCCAGGGGGACGTACCACCTAAGAACCACCACTGGACACCCAGAGGACCAGACCTTTCTAGATGATCACTGCTTCCAACGGCTTAATCAGACTACAGCTACCACCCTGGTCAATGGGGTATCAGGTTGTACTCTGACCTTGTGGTTTTAAGCCAGTTTTGTTTCTGTATTACTGCATTTATTGTAACCTTTCTATTAAAATTGTAACTAACTGACCTAAAATCTCTTGCAAGGTTATTTGTGTGGGGTTAATTTCCCCTGCTGGTTTATTTTCAAACCAGCATACATTTGATTTAGCAGATAGCCAGCATTGTGTAATTCCCTTCCCATTCTGAGGAATGCAGCTGTCGTGGGTGTCAGTGGCTTGGGGACTGTCATTCTGGTCACCCATGTTAACCTCTAGTAATGATCTGAAAGTTCAAACAGAAAAGATAAGGGCTTGTTCACTGCCTGAGGTCCTCTGATCCTGTATTACACAAAGATTGATAGTGAGGTAGTCCTACTGGCCCTCAAATAATTCAGCTGGTGGTCATAAGCAGTTTGTCACAAACCTGTGGTTTTTTGGGGGTTATAAGCAGAGCAGTCCTCACATGGGACAAACCAATGTTTTCTGGTCCAGACTGAGATTTTCAACATTAGAGACTCTAAAAGCTGTTAGTCACAAATGTGCAAGCATCAATTCATATAATTGATTTTCCAAGATGAGAAGTGGTAATGAAAACTACATTATACTGGTGTCTGCAAGGAGCACAGACAATAATTTTCTAACAGTGGGCATGCAGGTGTACTGAACAGAGGCCTGTGATTCTGCAGACACAGATACATAAAACATCTCTGACAGCAGATTGTCCAGCTTGCTCAAGTTCCATAGCAGATCACAGAATTTTCCATGATGTTTCCCATGTTAAGACATGTTGCTATATAGGCTTAATGCAGAGAAACTGTAGAGAAGTTGCATGGACAGTGACAACATTTTAAACTATTTTGTTGTACAACATCCCAACCACAACACAGGAAAGAATATGGGAGAGGTGGAGGAATTGTTTGCACCTGGTGAATTAATACAATGATCATTTTGCAAAATCATTAGCCTGTGGAACCATACAACTAAGACTACAATAAACATTAACCAAGGAGAGGAATAAGAAACTACACTTCATTGATCTGAGGACTTGCAAGTTAATGAACTAGGCCAGTTATGCCAACTTTTCTCTTAATTTGGGAAGTAGTACCAAGTTCATAAGGTGGTCAGGTATAACTTCAGGATCACCAGCCACCAGAGACCACTGGAGGAACCCTTGGGAGAAGAGAACGGATGCGCCGCTGGGAGGAAACGTGTTTGTGACCTCGGGAAAGTGGTTATCATATGTATATTTCTTCTGAGAAAATTATCAATATGTACATAAAATATAGCATATAAACAGGAGCCTTTTCTGTACTTGGGATGCATGGTATTTTGGAGGAAATATCCCCTCGTGCATCCAGCGCCAAATAAAGAATGCCTGTTTCTTAATGCTACATTGATGTTAAGGAGTTTTATTTTACTGGTTTTTGGTAACAGAGATGCCAAGTGCACTGCTCTACTGGAGCAGCTTTTTGCACGGTGCAAAATTAGAAAAGGGTGCTTTCACTGGAAATAAATATTTTTAGCAGCGTTCCTCAGCAGAGGAGTCATTCACTGTGCTATTCTGTAAATCCTGGATGGATTCTCTAAGAATAGTCAAGGGTGTGATCTTCATCTGGGCTCTTTCATACCTGGAAAACAGTGTGCTGTGATGAATCTTGCAGTATTATTCTGCAGGTAATAAAGAGCACCTATGATCTTAGGTTGAGGATTGCTGACAAGAAGCCTCGATTTTTTCTTCCTTTATGAAGTACCACCCTGTTATTTTCTTCCTAGTTGTATGCAGGTTTTATGTCAGAAGTGCTTGAGCTAAAAGACTGTATGTTTGCAAATACCTTCATTGCTTTGTTTTCAGTCAATATTCTTATTACAGCAAATATTTCAAACTTACAATCACATATTTACTGCTTTTTTGGAGATTTTCTATCTCATAAAATGCTTAAGAAATGCTGCAACTTTCTGCAGAGTTTGCCACAATATCCAAATCACAGGTGCACACTTGTGCAGGATCTGTCATCTCTTTGTGCCTCAGCTTCTGCAGTTATAGCACTCCCATAATTATGGCTTAAAGAGAGAATATATACAAATTATTCAAGTGTTGGCCTCCTTGTTCCTTTGGGTGTTGCTAATTCCCAACCAGCCATTCCTGAATCAAACTCATAGCTGTTTTCAAAAGGAGCTCTTCTCCAGATACACATGGAGAACTGTCAAACTGGCCAGACACAAACCATCAGCAGAAACTGTATAGCACAGTCTGGATAAACAATTAGTAAAAAAGGCTCAGTTAGACAAATAATAATAACTGCCATACCAATAGTCTGGACATTCCAAGTTCCTCACCTGTCTTTTTTGGAAATCATGTTGAATGAGACTTAACAGTTTGAACAGATCTGTCTCTTTTCAGACCCTAGGTAACTTTATATTTATGTGAACTGTGCTGCTATTAAAATCACTCATGTCTGTATACATGAGATGTCACAAAATTCAGAATGCAGAAAGCCCATAATTGGCTGCAATAACAAGCTGCAATTTTCCCAATTAACATTGCAGATTATCTATCTTTTGGGTTTTAAAGATGAAGGCATGCAGTTAAATACATCTGTATATATATATATTGCCCCATTTTCCCACTGAAGTCATAAGTCACACCACTAAAATGACGATTTGGTTTAAAAATTATGAAGTCACATTTTTTTGTAGTAAAACCAATGTGTATCTAGTTGCATTCAGAGCTTTTACTCTCCTTAAATTGAACTTCTGACCATACATCAATGTTGCTTCTCTTAGTTTTGTAATATATTGTATTTGTGGAAAAATCTCGGGGGAAAAAAAAGCATCATGCTAAGAGGAAGAATGTTGCAGAAAAGCAGTGCAAAATGTGGGAAGAAATCACATGCTAAAAGGAAGAATATTGCATAAAAGCATTGCACAAGGTGGGAAGAAATCACAGTTCACTCCTGTGACTGAAAATTATTATTCTTTGAAATGTGTTTGCTACACCAAAACTGCTTGGTGACCTTACAGTTAGGATCCAGTTTTATCCTCTGTGTCATTTGCATAAAAATGCTACAAGCCAGTTGCGCCAGAAAGTACTTTTGCTGATGAAATCTAAATGTACAGGCTTCAGTTCAAAGGAGCCTTTTAGTGTAAAGCCAGTCCTGCAGTCAACAGTGAAACTGCCTTTACGGTCAGAGCTGCCTATATATCTTAAAGAAGTCAGTGCCTTTCCTGTTCTTTCCCTATCCACAAAAAAAAAATAGTCAATTCAAGTAAAAGACAAGTGCACAAAACTGCCTTGTTCCCATTCTTGTACTTACTTATGGCACATCTTCTCAATCACTATGTGCAAAGTAAAGGACCAAAAACATTTTAGCTAACATATGCAGCAAAGATTGACAGGCAGAGCTTGGTAGCCTTAGAAGGGGATTTCCTAAAATAGCTCAGTAGATCAAATAACTATCTTATAATGAAATCAAGGGAGGTTTGATAATTGTGCATGGTAGTACCTTTATATCTTATTATTATGCACATACATGTAGAAATCCAAACTACACATAAGTTTAGCCGCTACTTGTTCTTATATGAAATGGTAGTTGGTACAGTGTTAATTTAAAATTAACAGGCAGCATTGAAAAAAATTGAGATACAGAGTAACAGAAAGCAACTTTGAGTTATAACAGCAAATCCAAGGCCTGAAGGAACAGAAAACTTTATTCTCAAAGGTGCTATAATCTGTGCAGTCTGAGTGGAAGGAATTGTACCTTCTGTTTCTCTCCTGGGCTGGGAGGAAAGGGCATCAACAAAGAAACAGTGGTAGCATGGTATTTGAGATGAATCATTTGTTAACAATAATAACAACAACAAAAAAGCCATTTCATTCTGTGTATCTCTGTTAACTGTTGGTGCAGTTTGATACTAGCTGGGAATCCTCTTCAGCAGGCTGTTTTAAGTAGGGAGTGAGTTAGTTCATTAAGTTAGCCCTTGCTTGGAGCAATGACAGATGTGAATTATAAGTATCGTTTAGCCCAGGACAAGCAATCTTATAGTCTGCAAATTGCCATTCTAAAGTGGGGAGGCAAAGCTGGTTCAAAGGGGTTCAACAAGGTGAAGTACCCTTGGGTCATGAGAACCTCATGCAGCACTGCAGACTGGGGCAGGGTGGCTGGGAAGCTGCACGTCAGAGAAGGACCTGGGGGTGCTGGTCCACAGTGACTGAACATGAGCCAGTGTGTGCCCAGGTGGCTGAGAAGGCCAAGGGCATCCTGGCTTGTACCAGCAATAGTGTGGCCAGCAGAACCAGGGCAGTGACCATCCCCCTGTACTGGTGAGGCCACACCTCAAATGTGGCCTCCAGTTTTGGGCCCCTCACAAGGAAGACATTGAGGTGCTGGAGCAAGCCCAGAGAAGGGCAATGGAGCTGGTGAAGGGTCTGAAACATAACTACTATGAGGAGCAGCTGAGGGAGCTGGGCATGTTAAGCCTAGAGACAAGGAGGTTCAGGGGAGACCTTATTGCTCTCTACAGCTGCCTGAAAGGAGGTTGTAGGCAGGTGGGCATTGTCCTGTTTTCCCTGGCAGCTAGTGACAGGACAAGAAGAAATGGCCTCAAGATGTGCCAGCAGAGGGGTAGGCTGGATATAAGAAAAAATTTCAGCGCCAAAAGGGTTGTCAAACATTGGAGCAGACTGCCCATGTAACTGGTGGAGTCACCATCCCTAAAGTGTTCAAAAACATATGTAGCTGTGGTGCTTGTAGTGGTGTAGTGGTCAACATGGTGGTGCTGGGTTAACAGTTGGATTCAATGATCTTAGAGGTCTTCATCATCAATGATTCTGTGATCTTTTAGCTTTGTCATTGAGTTTTAAAAGACAAGCTCCATTACCATGTCTGCTTGAATTTGTCCACAATTATATATATACTCTGGGGGGTATATAACTGTGAGGTTTGTGAATGAAAAATTGTTCATTTTCTACACATCTATGGAGGGAAAAGGTTATAAAAGCAGAAAATAAATATATGTAATTAGTGGGGCAGGGTACTTTCAAACCATTTGGCTGAGAAGGCTAAGGTGGAACATGTAAGATTGTGAGAGAAGTGTAATAATGGGGCTTTGCCTCTCATTTTCTTTTAACCTATTTGGTTTATGCTTTTAGAGTGCAGCATTTGAAAAAAAATAATGGGTGTTTACTGGGATGTAGCCTCAGCTAAAGTGATATCTATATTGAAAACAATGGACCACACCTGATTGTATCCCCATGGCCTTTTTAAGCCAACTATATATTTACCTTTCCCAAAGATGCTCTTCTTTAGGTAAGACATTATTTTTTTAATAGGTACTACAGTACTCCATTCAAAACTTTAAAGATTATTGAAGCACATAAGTTAAGAAAAAAACATTCATTGCAGGCTACTTTAAACAATATGACAATATCTTTTATTATATACTTAGGATCTAATCTCTACCACAGCCTTTCAGGTGCCCTTTAATGCAAAGCATAGAAAGAAAATTATATACTTGCAATTGATTTAGGCTAAGAAAGAAGCTTTTATGAAGACTGAAATGATTTTACATGCACTTAGGCAATCTATATGTGCTGTCATATAGAACAATGACAAACTACATGAAACCATAAGAATATAAATGAAAAAAATAATCAAATAGGGAAATCAGGGACTACATGTTACTTATCATTATTTCTGCTTTCATCCATAGTGAAAGGCCTTTAGGCCTTCTTGATTTACTTCTGTGGTCATTAGACCTAAATATTAGAGATTCAGACTTTCATGATTTGAGGATAATTATACAAAAAAATTGTTTGTCTACTAGAGATCAAATACAACTTATAGGTGTCCAGGGCCTTTTTATATGTAATTGCAAAGCTGCTCTGTCTCTGTAAGCCACCTTATCACTCTGCGTGGTGCTAAGTTCAGGTCTAAAATGAGGTCACAGAATAATTTAAATGTGAAAATACCCTTATAGGCTTTTGGTCCAACCCCTTCTCAAAACAGAAGAAACTAGCATAAGTTGCTTGGGACCTTGCTGAGTTTTGAGTGTCTCCAAAAATGGAGAAACCAACAGCCTATCTGAGCACCTGGGCCAGAGTCGGACCACACTCATAGTGAAAAATTTTTGTCACATATTCAGCTGACGTTTCCTTTTCTGTAACAAGTGAATAATGCCTGTCTTACCTCTCCACTGTGCACCTCTGGGTCTTAGCTTTCTGTTCTGCAGTAGAACAAGCCTGTGTTCCTTAGGCTTTCCATATGTCATGTGCTCCAGCTCCTTCAATTATCTCAGTGTCCCTCCTCTGGATTCACTCCAATTTGTTGGTACCTCTGTTGAGTTGTTCAAAACTGGGTGTCTATATTCCAGCTATAGTCTCATGAGTATGATTTTAAGCAATTAAAGGCAAGTAATCATGTCACAGTCTAGGATCACACCTTGATCAATGTAACCTGAATGGTAAAGATGAGCACTGAATTTGCCGAATTTACTGACTGAATTTACTGTAGTTAACTGAAGAAGTTAACTACATATAACTTAAAAAAAAGAGACAAATCAGAAGTACTCTCTTTGAATGATGCTGTACCACAGTGCTCAACAGGATTATATAAATCAAACTGATCAACTCCATAGCTTCAAAGGGATGAAGCAAACTGTGCATCAAGTCCTGGAGCTGAGGTCTGCATTAGCTGATATTGTTGCCAATGTCAGTGTCTTTTAAAGCCACCTCTCAATTCCCTTCACAACCAGAAAAAGAATCAGCCCTTATATGTGAAATAATCCCACAGATCTTGCAACACTATTACATAACCCTATTATAGTGATGAAAAATGTCCTGACTTGAAGATTCAATTCTTTAAAAGGTATGAAGAAAAGATATGTAGCATGTTTAGCAGTTTACACCACATTTTCAGACATGTCTAAGAACCTACACTTTATTCAAATACAGAAATGGTTCCAACAGAGTATGATCAGAGTTGATACATACTCTAAGCAGAAAGACTGCTATGAGAAATACATGGAAACAGAGATACTGAAAGGGAAGAGGCAGTCTCTAACTCTGAACCAAGAAATAAAACAGCTGAGATATGCGCTTTCCTAAATACTCAAGTGATGACATATTTTCTGTAAGTAAACAAGACCGTAAAACTGGTAGAATACTGGAAAGTTAGGAAAACAAGATAACAACTGACAGTACTGCACACTGGAAAAGCACACAGCCATGAAGCCCATCTTTGTATAACTGCATTATTTGAGGCATTGTATTTAGTTTTGATGCATTGTTATCATTATAGTCACTTAAACTCTGGTAATACCTGGATACTGTGTCCTAAAATTAAGTATCTTCTGGTATTTTCTCATCACAAAAAAAGAGGGATGACTCAGTGATGCCTTTACTCCAATGAAGAAATTTGCCTGAGAAGCTCCTGCCTCCCTCTTCCTTTTGGCCTACTGCTTGTCCCTCTGTCCCTCCTATATTTCTACTCACTGCCATGCAGCTGTCTGGGAGGTTAAGAAATTATCCTGGTTAAGGATGAAGCATTTTTTTCCAATCTGAGATCCAGGTAATTCCAGAACCAAATCTCTTCTCCCTAACTGTTCATGTGTTTACACTTTGCCCCATCATTGTAGGGTCTGAATGCCGTGTCATTTGACAAACCTTACATATGTTCCATCTTGCCAGAATTATGGGATGGAACTCACGAGCCGTTATATCCATCATAAGGAAATCAAATACGTGGGGGAGGGGGTGTAATTCCCAGTTACTGGATAGTCACACAGAATGGCCTCTAAGGCACCAACACAATACAAACAATGGATATTAAGAAAAATAACATCAGCTCTTAGTCATCTTTGCCACAAGAAAGGAGGAAGTGGATTCAAGTGGCTACCTTGTCTGCTTTAAAAAAACAGCTCTCAGGGTTAGGGTACGGTACACATGAACTATAAGTTTGGCTACTGCTGAAGACAGTGGTTAAATTATCCAGCTGCCCTACTTCTCTCTCCACTCTTCTGTGCTTGTTGCTCCTCTTTCAACACTATCGGTGCTTGTTTGACCAGCCTGATCACAGAGTTAAGCTGACATAAAACCAGCCCTATCAAATAAGTAAGTGAATGGTTTTATCCTTGTTTGGCTTCCTAAACTGACTCATCTCACCTCCTGACTCCTGTGGTGTGTCCCAGTTTTTGCGTGCTGTTTACCCCTCCAAACATGACCGTAGTAGCCTATCTCAGATATCAGAAAGCATCATCGTTAGCCAAGACGTGTGCAAACCAGCAAGTGTTGGTTTAATTAGTCTGGGTTTGCTAGAATTTAATCTGAGGGTAATAACTTTAAAAGCAGCTATGTGATACTGAGGAAGTGTTTTGCTTAATGACTTGGCACAGAGCTTCTGAGGACAGACAGGACAGAAACTGAATTCCTATAAGTTCAGAGAAACATAGTCAGCAATTTCTGCATCAAGCCTGTACCTCCTGCTTGAGCATTTCTGCACTTCTTTTCAACAAAACTACAATTCTGGAGATGAAGAATCTCTGAGCAAGTGTGATTTCCAATGATTAATTTGCTTTATTGTTAGAAATTCATGCCTTACTTCAAGCCTGAATTGGATTAGTTTTGACTTCCAGCCAGTGGATCTTCTTATGCTGTTGGTCCCTTGACACTAGTGTCTATTCTGTGCAACTGTGGAAACAGCAGTAGAGAAAGCACTTTTATAAACTTTTATCAGTCTGAAATATTGCTGAGAAGATGTACGTTCCCACAAATCTTCATATTGTCTCCTTGTCCTCCTCTTTCCTAAAGTCTCTAGAGAGAGCTGTCAGGGAAGACACCTTCAGTGTACCCATAGAATTTGTTGCTCTGCAAAGTTCATGCAGTCACACTGCCCCAAACCTGGAATGACTGTTTTTCTGAGAACAACACACTCAGCTGCATATGTAAATGTGGGGGTGGGAGGGAGGTTGTGGGGTAGGGTTTAGCCATTGTCTGAGGTGCTATTCAATGGCCACAGCTAGACAAGAAATATCAGATGGTTGTGACAACAGGGTAGGAGTTATACCAAGATGTCTGTTCTTGGATGCGCAAATGATCTGTCAACCTCATCAGCAGACTTACAATCTGGGATGATTTTTCTAAAGTTTCACTGAAGGACCAGCTGGTTTTATACATTTTTTGCAGGTAGAAGGTAATATTCTGTTGAATCATATGTTGGCATATGTCACCAAAGCAATTTCCTTACAAGGTCAGAGTGGCTTCACTGCATGTTGAGAACACAGGAAAAATGGAGTCCAGGCTTGCATTGGCACCCATGTAAGCCAGCCTGGGTGGTGGGTGATTCTAATTCCAGAATTCTGGGATTCTGATTCCATTAGAATCTCATTTATTGTGAGGGCAAAAGGGCATACTTATGGATGCCTCCAAGCCTGTGAGAGAAGCTTTTTTCGCATAGCATTAAACTTCCATGCACAAAGCCTACCTTCTCAGCCTTAAACCTGCACAGATATTTGTGACATTCAGTGAGAGAACCCCATAGGAAAACCAGAAAGAAATCCATGGAAGAAAGAAACCAAGAGATGTCAAGTGCATTTTTTTTTAGGTTTGGGTATCAATGAGACTTCACAACTTATTTTGCCCTCAGTAATGCATATAAAACAGACATTGGCTCAGTGGGACCATACTACTCCAAAACCTCAGCACCCTCACACACAGGACAAGCCCCTACAGGACAGCAACATTACCCTCAAAGAGGTCTGAGGCTGCATAGTGCATATGCTTCAAGTCACTGAGAATGTATGATAACTAATATTATATCTAACAAAATTTTATCAAATATAATAATAAAGGACTAATCAATTTCCCCAAAATTTCCTAGAAAGAAAAATCCTGGAATACCTAATAAGCTTTCATATTAGGTATAGATTAGTTACGAAATAACCTTCACCATCTTTAAATAAAGCCGCGTGCTACAGGGCTTAGTAAGTTTCTGAGATACTCCTAGGATTTAGTCACACAAAAAAAACAGCTGCCCCATACAGCTGCATGCATGTGTATTCTCACCGCCAGCCATGCTGAGCCTCCTTTTGTGTGTTGCTCACTAGCAGCAGCAGCTGGGATGACAATCCTTGCAGGTGTTAAGACAGCAAGCAAATTTCATACTCTGAATTTTCCAGGCCATTAACCTCTAGCTGTCTTGGCTCAGTGGGACATTCTACTACCCAAAAATCTCATCACACTCACCCACAGGACAAGCCCTACCAATGGCTGATCAGCAGCATTGTCCCCAAAGAGGTCCGACACTGTACAGTGCATGTGCTGCAACAAGACAAATGCCCTTCACAGCCCAATCTTAGCAGGGATGCTGAGTCCTGCCCTCTTCCCTTCCAACTCCACCCTTTTATAGCAGTGAAGGAAATGATTCAATGAAGAAGGGGCTAAGCCCAAATCCAGTTATTTGTTTTCCATGGTGACTTCCCTAATCCTTCATTTTTATAGGCTCTCTTTATAGTCCTTTAGAGAGCAGGGACTGGGTAAGTACTCTGCACAGCCATAGTCACGGTATGTATATACAGCCCATGACAGAACTTAACTGACTACTCCAGGCATACTGATGGCACACACACAGACTGCACAACTGTGAAACACATTGTGCCAACACACTCTGCAAACTGCTCTTTGGTCTGCTCTTACACATTGTACTGAAAAGTCATGCTGTCATCACGCAGTGGACCCTTTGTGAGTGGAGGTCAAATAATGACACTTCTGCATGAAAGAGACCTGGCACAAAGTAAGATCTATAATACTGCTACAGCTCAAGAGCTGTTCAACAGAGGGTTATTGGTTGCTAGAGATTTAACTCTGCTACAGTGTCAGAAAAAGCCCTTCAGCCTTATAGTCCCTTATACTGATTCCTGTGATATTCTCTGTAGCATTCTGACTTTCTGAACATTTATTTTTTTATAACAGGTCTTTCGAACATGTATTGTGCATGTTTTAATATCACAGATGGGGATTTCAGATTTAATGATTACTTTTGTTTCTCTGTTTTGTCTGTCACATTTTCTAAAGCTCCCGTCTTTTCCTGATTTAGACAATGCCTCCTCAAAATCAAAACATCTCCTTGCTGGGTACATTCCCAAGACTAGCCAGTCCTGCTAACTCCTGATCAGTTTCTTTAGAACTGCCCATGAATTGCAACGCCGTTGAGCATGAATTTGTGAGACACAATGTGCATCTGCAAAAACATTTATCATCTATTAATGATACCAGTGGGTTTAATATATGTGTACTATTAAGCAAGGAGCCTATTACCTTTCATTAGTAATCATTCCTCCTATTTCCATTTTCTTGCTACCTTTTTAGATTATATCCAACCTAAACTGCAGGCTCTTCAGGGTGGGTTCTTTCCTTTATCTGTTCATTTAAGTGACAATAATGGAATTATGCAGAACTTGTCACAAAATCAGAGGTGGAGCTTCTTATCACTAAGTTTCACATAGCTAAGCACTGAGAAGGAGGGAGCGGATTTTGGCAGGCCAACGCAAAAACCAAGTTGGCTTGTCTTTGTCCTGCATTGTGATAAATCTTCCAGCCATGTGAAAGTGTTAGAAGTGCCATCTCAAGACCCAGAATCTCAGGATGTGAAAACTAAGTGAAATGTGAGTGTACAGTACGAATTACTGGGAACTGAGTCATCAACACAAAGAGTTTTGTAATATTAAAAATGTTTCCCCCTTCCAGAAAGATCCTACTGAGTAAATACTTTAGTATGTAATAGTATGTAGAGTATGTAATACTGATCCTAAGAAAACCTTGTTTGCTTATAAGTACATTTGAAGCTGAAGCTCGCTCACTCAGTCATCAAGTGTACACGCCTAGTGCAGCATAATGGTGCCCTGGTTTACACTCACATCTTCTAACTACCATAATAAGTATCAGTGACAGTAAGGATGTTCATCTTACGAAAAAAAAAAAGGAAATTGCTTGATCAATGTACGACTGGACAAAGCACAATGGAGTAGCTGACATTTTTAAGGGTGATTTTTATCTCTTTCTTATATTTCAGTGTCTCTAATATCAGCTGTGGCCAGGGACATAGCTACCCTCAGAAAATGACCATCACACTGAAGAAAGTCTTTGCTGGTTTGATTTTTCCCAGCAGAAACAAAGACTCTATGTTCCCCCTGTGTTCCTGCATTCTGTGTAATCTTTAGAGTTATGAGTTGCTTCTTTTCTTCTGCATGCTTGCCAAAAGAAATTATAAATGGGATTACTTTGTTGCTCAGTCTTGCTCTTGTAGCATTTAGTGAAGTGTTGAACATCCCAAAAGACATTTACATAACACATATTTGAAGGGTTTATCAATCCACCCCAAAAGAATAGAAGGAAGCTTTTGGCTTACTTCAATACCTGCTGTCTTACACGACAGCTTTAAGAATAAAAAAGATCAAGAATTTTTTCTTCAAGTAAAAGTTAGGTAATTGATTATTATAGTGCAAATTAAGTTAAACTGAAAAAAAATAAACAAAATACTTCTTTAAACTTAGTTTGAAACTGTGGTGTTGCCCATTAATTTCAGTTCATGGCACATGCTAACAAGGAAATTTCCTTGGCAGAGTCTGATGTTAATGAATAACCAAAGGGTGTCTCTTAACTTTCACGGCTGAGGGTCTCATTCCTGAAAAGGACACCATGGTTTCGAAATACTGCAATACAAAACAGGATGCAGGCGTGGGATGCAGTTCACTGAACACAACCTGAAGTTTTTACATTTTCCTTTCAACTGAAGTACCAAAGACCTATTCTTTCTTGTTTACTTCATACTGGATAAACTTTCAGGGGCCATAAATACATCAGAAATATCTCTGTATGGTGTTTTACCTTGCTTCTCTCTGTCTAATTTATGAAAATACAAATTAAGCATTGTTAGGTTTGCATCTCTGTATAGAAATTTTATTTTTATGCTTTTGCTATTCAAGAGTTCCCTCCAATAGTAAATCTTTGCTCTTGTCACCCTGCTCAGCAGATGGTAGGGAGAGCTGGCTGGACTGAAACTTCAGCTAGACTTTCCTCTTAGGCCACACAACACACATTATGAAAACATTCCTTATTTTCCAGTTTTATGTGAAAGCTATAACCAGTGTCATATTGGCTAAACAGGAATTCTGACAGTCTCGAAACTTCTGACAGTGAGTGAGACTCCAAAAGCATGACATGACATATCAATATTGCAGAAGACCACATGTCAAAGATTCTTGCAACTATGCACCTGTCCTCCCTGCAGTACTGATGGAAAATGCAATTAGGCTCTCAAGGTGTAACATCACCCATGTTATACAAAACACTTCTTATATCACTGTATCATTCTTAACATCTGTACATTACAAATCAGGCAGTGCAAGAAGCTTTCTCATTCGAATAACTTACTAATTTTATAATTTAACATTGCTGTGTGGCACTGCAGGGAAACTACACATGACAAATGAAATGGATGGACATCAGGAAGTGGATGTCAGAATGGGATTACTTGGCATACTGTGAGGGTCCAAGCCTTGGTACTTTTCTGATCTTGGGTTTAAGGAAAGGGTGTTATGAGTTTTGTTGTTTAGACCTTCCTGAGAAAAAAACCCATGGTAGCAGAAGTCATTGTGGACCAAGCAGGCCCAGGACAGGAGTTAGAGATGGAGCATACTAACTGAAGTTGATCTCTCCTGCTGACTTTCTGTCAACACAAAAATGACCCCACTACCCAAATGACAGTACAGATGTCTCAGGTGCGTAGAAGAAATGGGCTTAGACAGTACTAGTGACACAGAACTGAAGGAGGGTAAATAAGAGGACATCATGAAGGTACTTGAAACATGTCTGTGTAGGAATTCATCTCAGATTGATGGCACCTGCAGCACAAAAGCTTAGAAGACACATCACAGGGATTGAATATCCTTGTAAAACAGAAGCAAATGCTGCTTGTCACTGCTGCTTGTCACTGCAGGCACAGTCCAGTGGTATTAGGGACACATGACAAATTCTCTTTCACACAGCTATTGCCACATGTGAACTTTTTGCTACTGCTATAGCTTTCAAAGCTTTGTTTCTTCCACCTTTTTCCTAAGTACAGAGTAATTACAGCCTACTGGGACAGGTTCTGCATATAAGTTGTTCCAACTACATTGACAAGCCCATGAATTTGCACCAGCTATCTTTTCCTCTTTTCCATGACCAGCTGTTAACATTAAATGTAATGTTTCAGCAGGAAACCAGGCAACATTTAATTAATTTCTGAGTTATAAAAAATCTGACCTTATGCACTGCAGCCAAGATAGAAAGAATCCCAGCACAGAACATTAATTACCCTTGGAAGGTCTCACTATACAAAACAATTTGCTCAAATACAGTCATAAGCCGAAACCTGACTTAATAACATTTCGCAACAATTATGACACTTTTGATCCACAATCCTGAAAGTATTTAATGTTGTAATAAGTTACTCAAAGTCAGGCTTCAATAAGAATAAGAATTGGAATCAGAAGTGAGAAGACGACACTTAACAGACAAGGCAAAGCACACTGCATGTTTTTAGTTTTATATCTGTTTGTTGGGCAACTAACATCCTCAAAATTGCTGTTGTCCAGAGTATATTAGACACTGTGTGTTAATAAAAGCTTGTGGCTACCACCAGTAACATACATTTTAAAAGAACTGGACCTTTTCCTTAAATCAATCTATCCTTGCTATGAAGTACCTATAGAATCTATTTTCTGTGCGACATTTTCTTTTTTTTTTCCTCAAAAAAAAATTTCAAACCCTTGTCATTAGGTTTTACAGATCATCATAAAGAGAATGCACTGGTGCCTACAAATATTTGCCAAAGACCACAGTTTGGAAAATATTTACTCAACAGTGCTTACAATGTCAGCAATACTATACTTCAGTAAACAATGGAGGATGGTTTTTCAGTAGTTAATCTTTCATGGCAGTTTAATGCCAGTTCAAAACAAAGCCTCCCTCTGTGCTTCATCAGGTGTGGAACATGAAACCAATCAGATGACTAACTAAAGTCTGAAGAAACAGAGTAAAAATGTCCAGAGACTCACAGATGTTTTGAAATATGAGATGTAGCTTCCTACATCAAACCACTTTACATCCAGCCTGGTCTCATGTCTCCTGCAGCAGCTATCAATATTCATTGCTTCTGCTGAGGGAGTAAACAGATAATACCTGTAGGTGTGGAAGCACCTAATGAATGGTGAAAGGTGAAGGGAAAAGAAATATGTGAGGCTTTCTGACCACAACACTGCCTTTCACCACCACAAGCTGCTTGAGGGATAGCTAAAAAATTGCAGCAGGGATAGTATCAGCACAGTCCTAAGGCAGACATCTTGACATCTAAACTCAGATAAGTTCCGACCTTGATCATTATGTCGAAGATTCTGTCTAGTTAGAAAAACTGAGCTCTCCTTGGAGTTACCACTGCTGTTGCAAAGCCTTGAAATATTTAATTGCAGAGCTGTACTTTTCCTAGCTCCTAAAAAACATATCTTGTAGGGCTTATTCTTTAGAGGCCCTTCCCTGTACCAGACATCACAGTTCCTGAGTGCATTCCAAATACCCATTAGTGTGTTATCTGATGTATTACGTCACAGCCTTGCACAAAACCTGCCTTTGTTTTGGATTATAATGTCCAAGAAGCTGTCAACACCTTAACATTCTGGAAGTGTTCAGTGAACAGTTGAGCTTATAAAAAAAGAATTCACAACCAGCTGTTAGTCCTCGTGAGATCATGATGTCACTCCCTGCTTACTGCCCACTGTATTATGGACTGACACACTTACTCATGTACAAAGAATTTTTCATTGCAGTTTCTCATTACCCTCTGACTCCAGCTAGGAGTTTTTATTCAAGGCCCTCCATGCCAACAATCACTGGAGGCTGCTGACTCCTTTGTCAGAAGGAAAGACCAATTTCATTCTATTCTTTTTTCTCATTATTGTCTGAAGTGCTTCACAGAAAACAGTGGGCCATCCTTCCAGCAGCAGAGATGGAATTAGTCAATACTCAGACTACTTCCCCTGCTCTCTCATTTGTAAGTTCCATTTTTAAGCACAGTAGAAACTTCTGAGATGGTATCTGAACTACAGTCTTGTCATGAAGCTGGTAGTTAACTGGCTTCCAAGTCCTCAGAACTGGATGATACTATTACCTGCAGAAAATCAACAACTTGGCTACATTTCAGCTCAGACCAAAAGATGTTGAGTCTAACTGTGATAAGAAAACATCCAGAGGAACTGTCAAAAATCTCTGAAAACCCCATCTATCCAGGGAAACTGTTCCATCATAGTTACAATAGCCAAAAATACCAGCGTCATTCAAGCCACTAAGATCAGGCTATAACAATGTATTTTCCCTGTTAGGAGACCTATGAAAACTTCCCCTCATGGTGTATAGTGTTTTCTACCACTGTCAGCATCTCCTTGTTTCTGTTAGTTTTATATCCTGATGAATATAGTTTGCCGGGTATAACTGAAGTGCTATTGTGAAAAATTACTGAACATTAGCTGATCTAGATATGTGGAGACACAAATCATATAATTGTGTATTTTTTACACTTTTTCTTCATTTTACGTGCAAAAATGTTCAGTAGATGTCCATATTTTAACCCATATGTAAGCCTCACAAGTAAAAAAAGCATCTCATGTCACTCAAGCAAATAGATTTTTACAAAGTTTTTGCATTGCAACACTTAATGAGTTGAGCCTTACAGTTTTGCCTTAGCATTCTATTGGCTACCTCAGTCTCCAAATACATCACAAATTATTTGACTTAACAAATTTTCATTTCAGCTGTATTATTCAAAATTGGTTATTTTGCTATTCATTAAAAAAACCCAGCCACATCAGCAATTAATAGTGTGACCAGTGCTGAAGCCCTTAGCTTCTCCATACCCAACTCCCAAGACACCTTGTTCAAGATGACTGCCCAAGATATTAGAGCAGTTTTATTCAGTCACAGACATGAGATATATATTGGAGAGAACTATTCAAGCTATTTACAAACACTTACTTAAGTCAAGACAACAAAAAACTGCAGCTAATCAGCAACCTCATGTCAGTATTATGAATAGCCTGATTGTTGCCCTTTTTTAAAGAATTTCATTAATATCTAACTTTTCACAGTTGTGGATACACAGGAAAAAAACAAATGTAAATGCCTCAGATCCATCATCAAATGAGCTCAGAGAAAGTAACAACCACTACAAATACTTAGTAAGTGCAGAAAATACACATGAAACAATGCCTGAGAGTTTTAGTTGGCGTAATAACCACAGCGAGACCTGCAAAACTGTCTGCTGTAAAGAGAACACAGATTGTACTAACTACCACCCGACAACACATGCAGATTTTGTGTTCATCTTCATCCTTATGCAGCTTTCTGTCTGGTTCCCTCCGCCTATACACAACACCTACTTTCAGACAATTCCTGTTAGATTTGTTATACCACTAAGGACATTGCACATGTGTCTTGCCTGAGTTTGGACCTCTGTGTTTCACAGTTTTAATCTTGTTATAATTAACAAATTTTATAAAATCACAAAATACAATCCTTGCTTTCCTCCTGTTGCCTTGGCTATATGTTGTAGTGAGACCTTACTAACACATGCATAGCACAGTGTTCCCTGTACCTCTTCAGCCACTCTGCTGTCAACATGTTGACTCCTTTCTCTTTTCAACCCTTCACCTTTACTGGAAGCTTGGGTGAAAGACAAGCTGTTTTTCAGAAGCTCTGGATGTCCTATCCCTGGAAGTGTTCAAGGCCAGTTGTATGGGGCTTTGAGTAACCTAGTCTAGAGGAAGACATACCTGCCCATGGCAGGGGCGTTGGACTAGAGGATCTTTTAAGGTCTCTTCCAACACAAACCATTCTGTGACTCTATGGTGCAGGTGTCACAAAGTTCTGCAACATGAATCCTCCACTCACACATCACAGTGGAACAAGCTACTATTGTGCTTGAAGAGGAAATGTTAAATAGACAGATTTTCCCAGCAGTGATCCAGCAGAGATGGCTTGTGTTTTTAAGCATTGAGGGCAGGTAGTCTACTGATCAGGACTGAGAGCTGCAGCATTTAATGGAGGACAGTATTTCAGACTTGTGTTTGTATATGGATTGTTGCCCTTAAGCAGCATATATCTGCATTATGTATTGCCCTTTGGCAGCACATATTTTGCCAGAACATGGCAAAAGTTTCAGAGCTGCTTTGAAGAAAACATAGGAATGGCAGCATGACAACAGCAACCCAACACAATGAGGAAGACATGGATGCTGAACTCTTTTTAACGGCAGATGCTCACAGCAGAATGGTGTTTCTAGGCCAGAAATGCAACCCAGGATTGCTGGGAGTAATCCATCAATTTACACTTGGCATATGTCTGAATTCAGAGACAGGCTTGATAGCTAAGAGTAATAGCCCTCCTCAGTCTGAGCAATGAAATACACTGAGCAGTCTTCCAGGCACTGAAATATAGAGCACCTATGTTGACTATGCATGGACCCTGACACTAAATACCTTGAATTAAACAACATATGTGCCTCTCTTGTGATTAAAAACACACATGACCACTGAATTTTATAATCTTCCTACCTGTGCAGCACAGAAGGGACTTGCCATTGTTGTTCAGATTTAAACACAAGTCACCATAATTAACTGTCCCTGGAATTTTTTGATTCATCAAATATTGGTGCTGTTGTCTCAGACAAGTGTAAAAGGTATGCTGTGGTTTTCCTTTTACTTCTTGATCTATACAGCTATGACAGAAAAATTACTTTTTTCCCCTCAGAGGAATGTTAATCTTTTGACATCACAATTTCTGCCTGAAGTGCTTAAAATATCTTATAAAATAATACATACTGAAGTAAGCAGCCAGTAGAAATCACAGTAACAATGACTACACTGCATCTTTTTTTAAGATACATACAAGGTGTTGGTATGCTTCAGACACTAGAGTGAAAGGTATCACAGTTAAGACTACCCTTTATCATGCTAGAAATCTGTATGGTTTTGATAAATGAACTAAGAAGTGTGAGTTTAAAGAATTGCCTTTGTAATTTCTCTCTTAGCAATGAATGCTTCATCCTGACTAGGATTCTGACTGACTGAAAACTTGTTTTCTATCATATCTCCAAACTGAACAGAAGTGGAAGATCAGCAAAACCGTCTGTTGTATTAGTCACAGCATGTCCTGACACACAAGCAGTTTGGGACGGTAGTGAGCAATTCTAACGAAAGTTTTATACCAACTGATATTTTGGCTTGGATATGACTGCAATACTTTCAGATCTTAAAACTAAATTTGTGCACTTAAAGAAGACAGTACTGTATTGAGTTCTTGTAAACTGCTGTTTTGAACGTCTTCTCCCACTACTGTTTATAGTTTTGATCAGGATGGTCAGATGAGGACTGCCATGGTGAAAATCCTCTCTCAAACATGAAAGTTCAGAACTCCCATGTGGTCCTGCATTTTGCATTTCTTCAGATGTGCAGTGTTTTTGGTTCAGCGAAATAGTTTCTCACGCACTTTTGTGTAAACACGAATTGTTGACCTAACCAGCAAAGATTGTTATGAATTCCTAACCTATATGATAGACAATTCTATTGACCAGTAGACAGCAGGAGGTAACATTCCTATCCTCCAATCTACGGTGGTTTCTGAATACATATAAATAAAGTTAGGGCAGAGGCCAGCTCTCTTCTTCCTCCCTTTTGGCCTCTGCCTGTTGGAGAACCCTGACAGCTGTCTCCATGTGTTTATTCGAACCCGAGAACACTCCCACAAAATTATGATAACAAGGTTGGCAATGCCCATATAACCTGCCTGAGATGCTGAGGTTTCTGCATGATTTCCAGTGTAGAAATTCTCTGGGTTTGCATGCCTATGGAGTTCCAAGAAAAAACAAGCCCATAAATTAAGGCTAAGCTCTTTCTAAGGCTATGTATAACCTACTACTCCATGCCTTTCTTTTCTAAGGTTTATAGTATCCTTGCAAGCTGTCACATAAAAAAAACTGTACCCATGCTATTGCCATAGATCTAGAGAGAAACCAGTGGCCCATGAGCCATCATGAGGAAAGAATAAAACAAGCACGATTTTTCACACATATGTCTTTATGGTAACAACACACTCTTCAGAACTGCCCTTCAGCTCTATGATTCAAATTGATAATTCACTCAGTTCTCTCTGTATATGGCAGGAGAATTAAATTAAACTCAGATGGAAACAAGAGCAGTGAAGACAGAGCATAAAAATACGTATCACAGGTTACCGACCTCAAAAGACAAGAGATAAAAAGCCTATTAAATAGAAATTAGTATCAAGGAGAGAGAACACCATTTTATAAGGTCATCATTGAACCTTGGAAGAGTTCAATCAACTGATGCTGTTGATTATGTTTTGTTCAGGGTTTCATTAGTTAGACTAGTTAACAAACTGAAACATTTCCTCAATACCACTCATATCTGCAATTTTTAAAAGTTTAATCTGCCCCTCTTTGATTTCAATGAGAACGACTGAAACAAATCCAGCTATTTTGCCTTGTGCTTTTCGGTGAAACCATGCTCAAAGCTAAGTCTCAGTTAGCAAAAGGTAGATAGATATTCCTATTTATGCTTTCACCAAATTTCCACAGCTAGCATACCTGTGGCAAAGTATAATACAACATTTTCACACCACAGAATGTCTTAGACCAATTTATAAAATGAACAGTAACAAAACTCTAATCTTAAAGATATCACAGAAAAAAAAATCTCGCTCATGTTGTTTAAGTTTTTATAGGTCTCCAAGGTTGTTTGCAGCTAGCACATCTGCATGAGGTCACATTTAAATAGGTTTCCTTCACCATGCAAACGGCCCAGGACTGGAGGTACCTTCTAGTGTCACTCTGACGCTTACTCTCATTAGGATAAGATGAGGTTCACAAATGCATTTCCAAAATCATTCTTAATATTACAATGGTACTACTCAACTACTTGAATGTCTTTCAAGGCTTAGTTGTGATATGTGTGATAAAGTATTTTTCATACCAAAAAAGTAAAAAAAAAAAAGTAAAAATATTACCTGATACTTCCTCCTCAACACACAGGGTTTGCAAAAACAATGCACAAATCTTTTGTGTTATATGTCAACGACCATGTACAATACATACATGGTTTTTCAAGAAAGATGGCATGATAATTTGCAGTATTCAGGAACCATTAAACAAAAATATTCAAGTTCACAAAATTTCTGTGGCAGCATAATAATTTGGTTGTCACAAACTTTCTTTTTTTTTTTCCTTTGAAAGCAAGTAAATCAAATAGCAAAGAAAACACATCAAAATTCCATGAAAGCATTGTACTTTTATTTCAGGGTCTATCACTAAAGCCAATTTCACTTATGAGATTTTTCCATTCTGACAGAGGCGTTTTTTCTTTAGGCTGATACAAAGATCCCTTGCACGGAGATACCTGGAGATCTGAAGCCCTTCTTTCTCAGTTGCTGTGGGATTTTTCTGCCTACAGTTCACTCCTGCAAGAGGAAGCTGTTTGCCTACATGTGTGACAATGACAGTCCCTAGTGGAGCTCAAGTATGTCCACATCAGCCTTTCACAAAACCTCTTCCACAGCCACTGCAGGATTTGCAATATGTGGATGTGTATTTTTCTTAAGTTGATGAATGAATATGGCCACGTTTCTTCATTTTTATACACTCTACCTAGATATTAGCTATTTTCCCTGTTTCACCAAGTTTTTTATTTTTATCTCGTCACCACTTCTAGACTTACCTATTATATTTTCCAGTTACTTCTTTCTGAAATGAAAATCAGTATAAGGTTTTATTGTTTTTATCATTCTTCTAATTCACAAGTAAAAAGAATCTATTTGTTCTTTGTTCTCACCTGAAGTGGCGCAGCATTACTTACTAACAGGTATCTTTAGTATCTCTGTTTTTCTTTGCAGTTTTCAGCTCTCTTGTTTGAAAGTGGATTTTTATCTTCCTCCCCTTCATTATGTTGTTTGTCAGTGTCATGTGACTTCCTACAAATAAGCATGAATTTTACCTTGACGAAATAGTTACATTATTATCATTACTATTATGAAATCTGGCTATTCTGGTCGAGATGTTCTGACAAAAAGCAGTCTCTTAGAGACTAAAATAATCCAATGCATGATAAGATCAACTGGTCAACCCAATTTAAAAAGTAAACACTGATATATTAGTGTAGCTGATATAGTACTGTAGCTGTGAGAAGTGTTGCAAAACAAAGCAAATTTAACAAAACGTAATAAATGATAAAATAGTATGTTTACTTGTGGGATAAATTTAATCTCATCAACCTATATTTCTTCATACTGAAGCATCTATTTTAGAGGTGCATTATATAGCTGATGTAACTAGATTGAGATGTCTTTGCAGAGAAGCTAATTTCAAGAGCAGACCACTGAAAAGTCTTCAGACTCCTAGCTGGGTAGGACTGCTTCTGCATGCTGAGCTAAAGAGCTGTGAGATACAATTTTCCCTATTTCAGGCTATTCTGGTCTGATAGTGTCAGCCATTATCAGTTAAATATACATGCTTCACAGGAGTAACGGATTACTTCAGACACAGGATTTAGTAGCAGAAGGAAGGCAATGCGACTTTGTTACTTCTAAAAATCTTAAAGGTCAGTCAGATGACTGTTTTAAGAGTCACATTTATCCTCTGGCAGCTTTTTCAACAGGTACCTTTATCTCCAGCTGATCAGATGCAAATCAATGACTGTAAAAAGTATTCAAAGGAATGGTATTCACAAATCACGGTGATGCACTGAAAGGGTATTAACTTGTATTTATATAAACTGTGACACAGACCACTTTGTAAAGACCGTAAGATGGATTCTCCCTGAAAAACAAACTAACAAACAACAGTAACAAAAAAAATCTTGTGAAGCTGCAGGATCCCACCATCCACATTTTGTGGCATGGTGGGGACATGGTGCTAGTGTGTGCTGAGACCAGCAGCGCTGCCTTTGGGGTTTCAGAGGGCTGCAAGGCCCTCATCCTTCTGGGAGGTGATGGTCCCCACAGCCATGTCTGAATCACAGACTTGTTCAATTTTCAGTTCCCACATCCTTGTTTGGATGAGAGTAGGAGATGCTGGGCCCTGCCCTGCTCACTCAAGTACGTCTTGCCATCCTCCAGCTGTCGGTGCACTCTTGACAGGAGGAAGGACGTGCCCCACTTTGCATCTCTGGGAGCCCATGTTCATGGATGCAAAGCATTTGGAGAGCCCTAAGAGGCCCAGAGTTGTCTTTGTCAGGCCAAAGCATATGTGCTCTGGATGCTTTGTGAACGATGTATGTTGACAACCCTGCATTGCCTGAGCAGCATTTATAACATTACCCAGGCATTTCTATATGCTATTAATTAGATCACAGAGGCTCCACTGGAGAAAGGACTTTTCCTTCATCTGGTTTTCCCCTGTCTGGTGAGGAAGATGCTCTGAGATTATTTTTAGATAATTAAAGAGGAATTAGAGCTTTTGACAGCAGGTACAGCTCTTGCCTGATCTTGGAAGTCTTCATTTCTCACCTAGTTGAGTCACCTTGACGTGCTCTGGCAGTAGGACATATGTTGTCTCCCAGACACAGTCTTCTCCTTGAGTCTGTCCCCAGAAAGACAGCTCAGCAAGCCTGTGTCTGCAGTAGGGGCTGCTCCTGGGGAAAAGGATCCAGGCCAGCAGCAGAGTTGGGCAGGTAGAGGAGGATCTGCGGATGGATCGCTCATACAGGGCAAGGAGAAGATGATCTCTTCAGTGCTTCACCTCCCTGAGAGCATCCCTGTGTCCCTACAGGCTACCACATATGGGGAAAATCTCCAGGCTGCATCAGGCTTTTGGGCAGGGCTGCTCTCCACATCCAGGCTCATGTAACACAGCTGGAGAGCCAAGTGAGCCCCATCATCTGCTGGATGGGGAATCACAGGTCAGCCAGGGGGAGGAGAAGGAGCCATGTCCACTCCAAATAGTATCAGAGTGACAGGGCAGAGAGAAGAAACCTCACTGTCCAGAGATACCTAGAGTCCCTGAGTGCTACTGTGGAAGTTCTGACGCAGGGGCAGCACAAAGACCTTCTTTGGGGTGCCAGGCAGGTCCGGATGGTGAAGCTGGAGTGGACACAGCAAAGACAGTTACTGGAGCTTCTCCAGCAGTGACACCAGAAGGCTCTGGATCTCCACGAGCACACCCACAGGTGGCATGCTTTGGCCTGTGCTCCTCTCCTCTGTAAGGTCCTTGCCTATACCCCTGTTCATCTTCTCTGGGGTGGGAGTGCTGGGCTGCTTTCCCAGTCCATCTCTAGGGTGGGTAGGCACAGAGCCACATCAGTGTTGTCCTGGTGGGGGAAGGAGAGCAGCCCCACAGTTAAGCCAGGGTCCCACCCTCACCAACACTGTGCCATGGCTGAAGAGGAAGAGGAGGGGCCAGTCCCACTACCAGGATGTCCCCAATGTGCTGGGTATGGCCATGTAAGCAACACTTTTCCTGTGTGACCTCTTGGGTAGGAGCCAGATGAAGCTGGTGGAGGACACTGATGGAGGTAGTGCTGTGGCAGGAGAAGAAGCACTGTCAGCTCAGCTCCTGTTGCCGAGTCAGGATACAACACAGCTACATCCCACATCCCAGGAGCAGCACAAGCAGTTCAAGGGTACATTTCATCAAAGTGGGATTCATTCCAATGGGACCTCCAGATATTGCCTCTGAAACATCAGACCAGCACAATCACAGTGTAGACTCTCATCTCGGCTAATAAGTTCATTGGAAGAAGTCAGTCCAGCCAAGGCTGGCAAAGTGGTCTCCCCTTGACAAAACAGTGTCTTGGGGGTGACCAGAGGGTGGTGAGCACAAATGCATGCAGTTTTCCCATGCATGTGGTTTGGATGGAGGGGGGTTTATCCCACCTCGTGCTGATACCACCTTGCTGCTGTCTCTCCCCAGAGCTTCAGGGCAGGCTGTTGCAGCAGCAGAAGGACATGGAAGAGGAATGCAGCTGATTCCAGAAGGTGGTTGCAAAACTGAAGGACAGGCTGAGCAAGCAGACTCAGCTGCTGGAGCAAGTAAGCCCACACTGTGTCCTCTGTATGGGTCAGCCCTCCTGTGTGGGTATGCAGCATATGTCTTGCCCACTGGAGGTCCCTGGCCTGGAGCTTGTGAATGGCATCTGTTGCTCCTCTGCGTCCAAACCTGGACAGAGGAGGGCAATGGCAGAGGAAGTCAAAGCAGAATTGCAGCAGCGCTCACTGGAGGAGCAGCAACAGCTCATGATGCAGCAGCTTTCCATGGAGTGAGAAGAGCTGGAGAGGACAAAGATGAGGTGGGGCAGACATGTGCTTTCCACATGTGCCATGAGTCTGAGCATGGCTGTGTGATATCCCTCATCTGCCCCGTCTCCTTCATCCCACACCTGATCACATGGGGAATTGCAATCCAACAGACCCTCTGGCACACAAGTGATAAAGGCTGCTGTGTATGTGCATGCGCATGCTGGCTCTCAAGAAAGCAGAGCTCTCCACACAGGGTGCTGGTCAGGCTGGAACCAGCCTGATGTTGTGTGGGGTTTAGTGACAGCAATGGGTTAAAGGAGAAAAAGCCTACAGCAGATGAGACTTAGGGCATCCTCTCTTCCCCTCTTGCAATGCTCTCCAGAGCACTCTACTGGACGAGCACAAGTTGATACTGCAGAAGTTCTCAGAGGAGTGAGGGAGCTGGTGGCCAAGTGGGATGAATTTCACACCCAGGAGTGGCTGCTGAAGGAGTGGCTGGATCATGAGACAGAACAATCTCAGCAGAAGGGCTCCAACATGAGACTCCACTGCAGTGGAGCCCCTTCCCATGGCCTCTAGCACTGCCTGGCAGGCTCAGGGGTGGGTCCTGCACACAGGGGAGACATTCAGCACTGCCTTCAGGCATTTAAGACCGAGGTGTCACTTGGGGTTGGTGAGAACCAGGCTGCTCCAGGAACAGCCTCCACCAGCCTGGGTTAGATTTCCCCTGTCTCCTGTGCCTGTTAAGAGTTTGGGTTAGCCAGAGCAGGCAAAGATGCCTCTGTTGTAAATCCAGTGAGGGGAAACCCCCAAGGTGGGCTAAGCAAAACCTCTGCATGCCTTGGGAATGTGTCCAGAGTCAGTTATTCTCCCACCTGGCACTGCCCAGAGGGCATATGTGGCATAGATATGGCGGCAGAGCTGTCTTTTCAAGGACTACTGGGAAAATAGTAATTTAGGCTAAGTTTTTCCACTGCTGACAAACTGCCATGCCTTGAGCATGTTTTAGGGTGTACAACAAGGTGAGAGGCTCTGTCCTTTCTGTGAAGGAGTGTGGGTGTGTGTCTGTACAATTATAGCTCTGCCAGCCCTGGCCCCCATCCAAGGGAAGATGGATGAGGGCACTGCTCAAGTACCTGGTGGTGCTGCTCTGCACTCCAAACGCGTCCACATGAGAAGCTCAGCAGGAACAGATCTCCTTCATGACTTGGGAAGACGTAAGTGAGACCGTGTCCAGGACAGGGCAGGTAATGCATTGATTTCTTCCATGCCCATCCTAGGAGCACACAGAGCTGAAGTTGTGGGGCTGCAAGCTGAGCCAAGTAGGAGTAGCTGGAGAGAGAAAGGGATCAGATGAGTCCTGGAATGAGCTGAAGCAGGAGAAGGAGGTGAACAGGGCAAGGCATCCAGCAGAAGGAGGAAGACATTCAGAGTGCAACCAAGGTAAGCAGAGTATCTACACTGCAATTCACAGCTGTACAGAGGCCATGCGGAAAGCTGGGCCTCCACACCCCTCCCAAAGTCATCAATCCTAATCCTGAGCCTGAAGGGAAATAAGGGGATGCATAAAGGAGAGGGCACAGGGCAGCAAGAGTCCCTGCCCCCTGCCTCACCAGCCAGTCTGCCTTGCAGCACTCATCACAGAAGTACAAGAAGGGGAGTGAGCCCTGCAGGAAGCATGCAGGATGGAGTCTGATCACCAGGACAGGCTATATACAGTTGCAGTTGTAGCAGCTGAGGTGGCACAAAGAGCTTCTGCATTAGGCAAATACCCCCTCGCCTTTCGTCTTCAGCCTGGGGCCTCCGTGCCAGGGGCCTGAACCTTTGCTGACAGCTTCTCTTTCTCCTGGGGATGGGGCAGGATCATCTGAGCATGGTAAAAACATGCATTTCTCTATGTTCCAACTGGAGATGATCACTTCTGAAGGATTTTAATTGGAAGGTCTTGCGTTTTTTGTATTGTGCCTATTTGGCCTAACAATTTGTCTCCTAATTCTTAGAGAGCAGACTAGAAATACATTTTAAATATATAAATACCAAGAAAACTGTAAGTTTTTGGTATTTGCATTTTTCGTAGCAACAAGTGTCTAGGAAGCATTGGCAATATGCCTGTGACTGAGCTAAACCCATCCTCACAGTTACAAACATTTTTTAAAAAAATTACTTCATAGCAGTAAAGAAAGCACCTGTCATACACTTCTTACTTTACTTTTTCACTCAGTGGGATGTACAAATACTGATGGAGTTCCTGGAACCCGAGTGAAAAGCATAAATTTTGTTTTCCGCAGAGAAACCTACCCTCATCTGGAACTCAACCTGCAATGAGTTCTTGAAGGAGACACATTTTTCCAGACTCCCAAAACTATTATCGCAAATGGCTGAATGCACCTACTGCAGCATTGCCAAGGGTTTCCGCACTTCTGATGCGTTCTCTGTGGGTGTCCACATCTATGGTGAAACGAGGAGGAGGCGGCATGGACAGACAATAAAATGGCTTTGTGGAGCCTACCACAGTGAGGTGTCATTTCAACAAGCAGGGCTGTCTGGAGCCTAGTTATGGCTAGATGTGTGCAGAGTCAGACAGTGTGAGCTAGGAGTGGGGAGATGGAGCGTTCGCACAACTGCTCCTGAAATTTCTGTCATTCCAGGGATTAGTCAGAGCCTGGACACTGCAGAAATCTGATGCTAAAGTGTCTTCTGAGAAACACAACAATTTGTTCAAGAGATAGCAACTTGAGGGTTGTGAAAGCAATTTAGGCTACCATTAAAAGCAAAACAAGAAGTAAAAAAAGAGGCCACAGTTTCTTGTAGACACTGATATTTCACACGTTTTCTGAGCATATAAGCAGAAGCATTTCTAGATATTAAGTTGTGGTCTCGTTCTATTTCTCTTCCCCAGATAACAGGCAGCGGGTCGGTGGCTTCAGATACAATCCCTTTACAAACTAACCCGGTCCCTTTCTTTTAGCTTCTTCTCCCACACAAGCTGCTACCGGGAGAGAAGAAGATGGAACTTAATTACTTAACTGCGTTTACTTACGCATTTATTGCTTTAAAAATATTTTCAGCTCTGAAGATCATGTAAGTCTTCCTATCTGCTGACTCCTGAGGATTCCCCTTTGTTCATGCAGCGAGTAGGGACGCTCCGCTCGTGAGGGGAGGGTGGGGAGGCGGGAGCGGCGGCACCCAGTCAGAGGGGAGTGCTCCGGAAGACAACCAATCAGAGGGGAGAGCTCCGAACGGCAGCTAATCAGAGCGGCGGGTTCGCCGTCCCGCGCGGCGCTGAGGGGGATGGCGGCCGTGGCGCTCTGAGGGCTGAGGTGGGTGGTGCTAGTTGGTTTCTGTCCGTACCGCTGTAGATTTAAAAACATTTGACGCTGACAGAAGTACCTTATACTCCATATTTCATTTACTGACAGGGGTGTTCCCTCGAGTCCTTAGAGAATGAAACAGGGTCATATGCTGTTACAGATTCGTTGTTCTTCCTTAAAAAGTTTTGAAGACTTTCTTTTATCCTCACAGACTAGTATTTCTAGGTCCCACTTTTTCAGAAAATGTGGAACGTACCCGGATGAGGTGGTTTTGATGTTTACTGATTGAGACACCCTTAAGAAACTGGTGGTACCTGAAGTGACTACTGAGCAGTTCACTACTTCTAGCTGTGTTAATCAAAATTTATCACTGGGAGTAGTAGTTGCAATTATACAGGTAATGTTTGCATGAATGCATGGTTATATTGCTATAAAAAAATTTTAGTCAGTGATACACATCAGTTCTGCTAAGGTGCGGTTCTATCCACTGCCTTCCAGCACTTTGTGTTAGGGTGCAGATCCCTCCTTACAAACTCATCCCTGCTTGCTCCACCCTCCCAGACCAAGTCTGTTGTATGTGGATCTGATGGAGGGTCCAGCAGGCTGTCCAAAGGGTTTTCTTTGGTATCTTGTGTGTTTGGTCCGCTATTTCAAACTATCCACAGTCCTTCCCTCAAAAGGTTCCCCTCTACTTTGTTCTCCACATGATTTATTCCCCATTTTATTTCTTTGCCTGAAGCTACCTTTTTACCTCTCCTGCACTTTCTTTCTCTGCCCAGACTCCTTTCAAGTAAGCAATTACCCCCTAGCTACTTTTTCCTCCACTGATTCCTGTTGTGTTACATCCATACCTGAATTTAGTCTTTCCAAATCTACTACGTAGACAATTTTAGCCTCATGTCATGGTACTTACTGAGACATACATGAAGACAACCTTCTGTCACAAGTGTCCCTTGTGGCCCTACAATTCGTTTTGGTTGCATTTCAATTACATCATACACTTTTTTGATAGAATTGTCTTACTTTATCTTTGACTCTTCTACCTATTTTTAATTAAGAAAAAATATTGTCTTACCTTATGCAGATCCCAGCTACCATATACCCTGTTTTGCTTTCACACTGTATCTCTGACCTTGTATAATTTTTGCCTTGCTCCTGGTTCCCCTCAGAAGCATCAACTAACTTAGAGACCTGGTGTTCCAGCAGGGCCTCTTTCTTCCAACTAGCCTATACAATCTCCTTTTCCCTTGTAAAACTGAAAGGGCAGGCGGAATCCCCTCACAAATACATGAGGCAGTGAAAAGTTAATAGTGTAGATAGTTGTCTTTAAAAGCTAATTTATAATCCATAAAAATTCATTGAATCAATTAATTTAAGACTTATTGCTTAAGGGGGGTAATTTGTATTGCCTACATTCACTTAATGGTTTTAAAGGTTTTCTGTGAAATAAACAGCAAGAGGCATAGCTAAAAAAAACCCAAAAGCCCAGTTCTTTTGGGTAAAAATCAAGTGTTCATGGTCTGTAGTTGGTCTGTTACATCCTTCCAAAGGAAGAACCCTGAACGCTTTGGGTAGTTGCCTTCTACAGGAAGTTCAGTCCAAGGTGCGCGTGCTAGAAATTATGAAGCTATTCATGTTGAACCTGAATTTTCAGCCTTCTCTTTCAACATTTTTAGACAATATAAAAAGTTTTTAACTGATCCATATTCTGTATATCTTCCAGATAATCAAAGTGTTGAAAACATCACACAAGATGTTTGCAGCTTTGAAGTATCACTCAACAGACTATTTATATGAGGTATAGTTTTATTGTTTCTCCTAATAGTCTGAACGAAATACAGCAGTTACTGAAGAAAGGATTGAGTGCAGATTTTAAAAGATAACAAGAACTACTTTCTTTGGAATTCAGTTTCAGACAGGTTGTTGTGCTGCACTTTCAGGGATAACATAGTGAAGTGATTACAGGAGTTTTTTTAATAAAATACAGAGTAAAATTTTGCCCAAACTGAAGAGCATCAGTTATTTTTAGTGTCTTTTGCACTTACGATTTACTTATAATGCACTTATAAGTTTGGAGCTTAGAGTTTTCTTTGGAGAATACACTGTGCCTTCTAATGCATTAAATTAAATTAATTACTTTCTGGAGAACTAATCCAATTTTCTAGCTACTTTAGCATGGATAAGAATAGTGATACACAATGCTGTATTCTTTAATGATTGTAGGGAAGAGGTTTTGTAATGTCTTAAATTCTTGGAAAGACGTTTTTTCACACCTACAATGAATATTTTGGCTTTACAGATTTTGATCAGTTAAGATCTAGAAGCCTTGTGAAGTCGTTTTCCTTCCTGTCTCCATCTGTGATGTTGCCAACTGCTTATCCCTGAAGCACACTGTCATAATTGTGCTTTTACTTACTTACATTTTCAAAAAAAAGCCACAGACCAAATACAAGACTTCTCTGGTAGAGTCGTGCTTTGCCAAACGAGCCTTTTCTAGTGTGTGAGCAGAAGAATAGTGTAGCAAGACATGATGCCTTCAGGAGTACAGGGAGAGTACAAGGGCATATACAAGTGCTCCTGGCACATAGCTGGAGATTTGCAGCCTGGGAAGTGGTCCAGCAATAGTACTTGCAGTTAAACTGGGATCCGTGTTATGAAACATTGCACACATCCCTTTCCTTAGAGTGCAGCAATTGTTCCATGTAGTACTGGTTTATGTACCTACTGTTTTCTTAGATTGTAGCAACCAGGACTTCTTTTTCTATTGTAATTCCAACGGTATGCAGCCTGTCATGCAGTGTTTGTGTGGAAGCCTTCTCAACACAGTTACATTCAGCTTGATTTCCAGATATTTCCTATTATCTATGAATAAAAAATAGATGTGTTATCAAAACATGTTGTGAGCTATATGCAAAAGAGAAGAATTGCATGGCTTTTACTGCCTGAGTTTTGAGGAAGACAATGCTGACATCAGGACAAATGAAAACTGTTGGAAGAGAAATGCTGAGTGACCTGCTGAATGGCTGCTCTGGAACAGCGTAAATCTTGCTCTGTAATGCTACTGGAAGGGGTTAATGGATGTGATCACCCATTTAAAGGTATTACAGATCTGACTGTGCAAGAGAGATGCTGTGCTCAATCTGCAGCTTCTGGTTCCATTCTTGTGCCTAGTTGCCACCCTCTAGAGAAAGTTACACCGATTTTTCATGTATCAAGAGCATTTGACTAATGCTTCCAACTTGTAGGAAATGCTGGATTTCAGTGAGCTAATATCAAACTGATTCCTGCACACATCTGGTTCAACTGGATCCGGAAGCCTGCTCTTAATGTACTTGTTATGCATTTATATCAATTCCAGATGTAGTTTTTCCAGCTTCCCTTTATAAGTGTATCTTTGAAGAAAGGAGCCTTTTCAGTCACTCAAGATGCAACAGTTGCATTCTTCATGCTACTGAGTGGTATAGGTGTGATTGCAAAATCATCTTAGTAGTTCAAGGTTTTCTAATGTTGCAAACTGACAATACATGCAAGCTGTATGGAACTATAAAAATGCATGTAATATCTTTCATTTAGAAGAGAAATTTGCAGAGTCCTTTGTATTTTCTTGAGAAATGGGGTAAATATGCACTGATTGAATGCTGCAGCCATTAATAATGGCCATGAAAAACACTTTTATATATTTGAGAAAGGCAAGAAAGGCTGTGTCTTATCAGACTCTGTGAAGTGAACGAATTCA
The DNA here is from genome assembly GCA_018881555.1 of Amblyornis subalaris. NCBI lineage: Eukaryota > Metazoa > Chordata > Aves > Passeriformes > Ptilonorhynchidae > Amblyornis > Amblyornis subalaris. The sequence continues at coordinate 1,637,593 of JACAXG010000122.1, read as the reverse complement.
GCTTAACCTTTACACTTAGAACAATTTCATTTAAAATGTTTTGTAAAATGCAGTTTTCCAGGTTTAAGGCCATTACCTGTGATGATAGCTGCAGTATGTATTTTTTCCACTTCACAAACATCAGAGACAGAAAACAATTTTAGCTATTAAGCTAAAATTAGCCTCAGTTAAACATACTAGTGCTTAAAATCTCTTTATGATATGTTTTATTATTATGTGTATTTATTTGTTCAGAAGCTTCTACTTTGACAGTAGCACTACCATTCTTCTTTAACCTAAGAGTACTTTGCCAACTCTTATGTCCCAATTCTGATAGTTTGTTTTAATAAAGGGTTATCATCAGCATTTTCTTTTCCTGTTATCTCTATCAGAACATTCACTAGCTGCACTTTATTTATGATAAATGCAATTGTTTCAGCAGTAAGTTCAATACGGATTACTTAAACTGGTATATGGTCAGTAACGTGTAGAAGACCTAGGTCCAGCTGCCCGTAGTAGTCTGATTCTGTTTTCTTTATTCAGAATTTGTGAAAGAGATCACTGGGGAAACACCATGCTTGACTTAGGCAAGAGGGACTGCACTGAATCAGATCTGTTTTCTTAGAAAAGCCTTCTCAGGAAGACTATAGCAAGAGTTTTTGCCTTTTTAATTAAAATTAACTAGCATTTACAGAATTGTAACTATCCCACAAAAGATTAAACTGAAATGGAAAAAGGATTTGTTTTGATGAAGTAACCATATTTGTTCTCATTGCTTCCCATGTCTTCTTCTCCCCTCCCCCCCTCTCAATTTTCTCTTTTCTTATACAGGAAGCTTTGGAAAGTGCACCGATAGCATGGTTATTCTGATTGTCCAAGTCAGTGAAATATTTCTAGTTTGTCACCTGAGATGTCCAACAGTACAAGCTATATTTGGCTTGACAGCATGTGCTGAAATGGGTGGACATTTGTAGGACCTAACACAACACAGCTGAAGTGAGGCAATGGACTTATAGCTAGAGAGACGTTTCTAGTCTCATTCATTATGTTCTCCCACATGCCTATATCTAGTTGCCTTTTCCAATATGCCTTTTACACCACAGAGTTTTTAAGGATAACTTCTTTCTTCTTCTTTCTATAAACTTGTTAAATACAAAACCCTGTGTAAGGATAATTTTTTTTGCTTCCTGAATACACTGGTTATTCTGTGGTTCTGTGCTCTTTATACAATACTGCACATGGGCTTTTGTGACAAAAGAACTGTAACTGAATTTGGCCTTCAGTGAAAAGTTACCAAACTTGCCACATAAACTATTTAATTCCAGAATTCAATTGATTACTACCACTGTTTTTAGTGAAAATGAAAGTGTTTAAAAGAAATTCCATTAGCTTATAATGGCACATGAAGGACAAGAGGCTTTAGAACATTAAAAGCACTTGAAACAGCAATAGTAGGAATGATATTAAATTGTGTCTGGTCAGTTTATTCATGTGTGCATTCAGGAGACCATTCCAAGTGTTAAGATAAGCACTTGTAAATTCAAAGTTAAGTTAAAATGTAGCTAAGCATATGCCGAGTTTTGCATACTCAGAGGTAAGTTCAATAGCAAATCAGGTAAGTGTTAATATCTTCTATTAGTTTGGACTGTGTCAGCATTACAAAAACAAGGTTTAACTATAAAATATCATGTTCTAGTAGAAAACACTTGAAAACAGTGGGAATGTTTGGCGAGGTAGTGCACTAAAAGAACTGTCTCTCTCATAATTTTATCACATGCCTTTTTTTATTCAGAGCATGGCAAGGCAGAAGTTTTCCATCTGGAAATTATCACTTTGCTTTCCTCCCTGTTTACATCAAGATGAAAAGTATCATCTCAATGGACTCTTTGCCGATGATAAGTATAGGAAGCCATGGACTAGAAGTATGTTATATAGTCCTTAAATTTTATTTTAGATTTACTGTGGATTAAAGGAAAAGCTTGTGTTTATCCATAATATGATAAGGCTGGTAAAAAAAAATTATTTCCGGAAGTACCACTCTGTTAGCTCATTGTGCTGGTTTGAACGTCAAGCAGCAGGGGAAATTAACGCCTCACAAATACCTCGAGAGAGATTTTAGGTCAGCGTTACAATTTTAATAGAAAGGTTATAATAAATGCAGTTATACAGAAAACACGGGTTTAAACCGACAGAGTCACAGTACAACCTGGCAGTGGTTGCAGTGCTGTTGAAGGTCTGCAACTGGATTTCCAGGGGTCTAGGTATCCAGTGGTGTGGAAAGCAGTAGTCCCGTAGAAAGGCCTGGTCCGCTGGGTATCCAGTGGTGGTGGTCCCGTCCTCTGGTTGTCCAGTGGTGGTGAAGGGTCACAGGATGCTCTTCCTGCCTTCAGGTTTCTGAGAGATAAGCATTCTTGATAGCAGAGGATGGGTTTTTGTGCAATCCCACAAAGCGTCTAGTCCTCTGGGTATCCAGTGGTGATCTCTCTCCATGCCCGAGCCTGTTTTATGTGGTGTTTCTTGACTGATACCTCCCCCAGGGGCAGGGATTTCCACAATGGAAGGGAATATTTCAGACCTTCTATTCCTCGGGGCTTATCCAGTTTCTTAATGGGCCATTAGCAGAGATAATTCACTCAGGATGGGTGGTGCTTGCTGATTCCCGGGTAAATTATCACGGTTGAGATAAGAAGTACTATGCCACCTCACATGATCTGCCTCTCCTCAGGGACCAGGTGTGCAACCACCTAACCGTGAATGACCCATCTTATCAAGGAATTATGTGGGTGGTAATAGAATACATCCTTTATGTTTAACCCAGGACATTCATATATCTCTTGAAGGTAGAACATCTTCATTGCCCAAGTAGAAACAAATGGGTAATGGATATTTATTTGTGTGTGGCACCATAAATGAGATGGTATCTGATTAGTTTGTAGAGATCTCTGGAAAGTTTTCTTTCCAGAGAAGGGTTTATGAAAGAAAAGCAGTGATCAGAAATAAATAAAATACTAAATCTGATTAGTTGGGAGAGGTTCAAAAGATGATGTTGAGGTTGTGAGATGTGGAAAAAAATGAGGGTTTCAAATCACAAAGGTAAATACATATATATAAGTGATTGCATCTTTCTTGTGTATTTTCATTACCTTTGTTAATGAAAACAAAGTGTTATTTCTTCTATACATCGTGTGTGAAGTTTGGTTAACCTCTGCAATGATTTAATCAATAGACAAAAATTAATTTTAATAGTTTCTGTGTGATCTTTTTTCTCTCCTTTTTGTCTTAGTTGGTTCAACACAGAACATGATCGCTATTTCAGTATTGGATCAGTGGCAGAAAAGTTTACCTGTGGAGGATTTCCTGGAAAAGTCAGTAACTTTAAGTTAAAAACATTTATGATTTCTTTGATATCATTCAGGTACTTTGTGAATCAGAAGCTAATGATGATAACAGAATATGGGAATGTTTCCTGACAGTAGCAAGTATGCCAGAGCTGTACACTGTAGCAGATAGCTACCGTTTGTCACTAAAAGTAGTATTGTGTTTTTATGGAGTTCACTGCTTCTTTATATAATTTTTTAATGGATGTGTAATCTATTTATGACATTCGAGAATGTCTCTGAAAACTGCACGAACATAAAAATAAACGTTTTCCCCCCTCCTCTCTAAGGCAATTATCTCATGTAACTGTAGATGAAGCTATTCGAAGAAGGGTATGAATTTTGAAAAAGTGTAAAAGGTAGCTATTAAATGTCAAACTTGTATTATAACAAATAAATATCGATGTATTTATTTTTAAATGTTATGTGCAAAGTCAAAAGTATCAAATGAACTCTGAAACTGAGTTAATTTTAAAAATGGGTTTGCAACACAGCTTTAACAGCATATATTAAACAGGAAAGAAGATTATGCTTCTGCAAAACCAGTAAATTGTGTGTATTTCTGCTTTCAATCATCAGTATGAAAGAAACAGAGAAATTACATTTGTTTTTTCACAGGTGCCAGTGGCAGGCTTCCCAGTACCTTGCAGTGGCACTCCTCTGTGATTTTAATATGATAGTCTTAATTTCATTCCTATATACTATTTTTTTTGACATAACCCTCTGCTCACTCATGTCACATAAATGGTCATGCTCATAGAGCAGATGAAGGCTGTACAGAAAATCTTGTGAGTGTCTGTGAAATTCAGTGCACTGAAGTGCAATTGAAATTACATTCTGTATCTTCTGAAAAAAAAAGACTATTATATGTAATATGATCATCTTTGCACCTTCAGAAAGTGATAAATATTATGAGGATGCAGCAAAACTCGTGCAAAGATCTCATCAAAGACATTGTCTAGACTGAAAGAAAAAGCAATTCCTGAAGAAATTGTTTTAAAGATACAGGGTGATTGAGGTATCAACACTGAGCACTTGAGAAATCAGATAGATGCCATCTCAAGGGGTATTAAATGCCAAGAATTAAGAATTTTATCAGACCAGACTATATTTATTTGGACCTGTTGTTTTAGCACTTAAATTAGTCATAAGATCTAAATAAAACCAAGGAAATCAGTCTATGTATTAGGCACCAGCTACAGAAAGTTTGAAATTATTTCACTTACTATACTGTAAAATGAAGTGGTCTAAACTTCTGTAGCAGTGAAAAATTAATCTGAGTGACACAAGAAAATAAGGAGCAGGGAGTTAAACTTAGGAGGAAAGGATTTGTATGTGCCTCAGGTTCTTCAAGTGCTTTGCATTCTGTTTAAGGTAAGTAAAGAGAATCTACGTTACTTAGCTATTTTATGATAGTGATTTTCCTGGGGGCAGGATTAAGCACTAATGGTACACATAATTCATCGCAAATCATTATAAATATTCCTGGTGGGGAACGAGAGATACTGCTATGGATTTGCAAAGCTAGTTATGCGTACGCACACAAAAAAAGAGATAGAGAGTGTGCGGTAAATATAGTAGGTGGTTTGTTTTGGATGTTTAAAACTTGACCTACAGGAAATGTTTTTCAATTGATTTATTCTTAGCAAGGAACAGGGAGTGAGTAGTGTGACAAGTAAATTCATAGGTAACACTAATTTCCTTTTAATAGTCAAAACCAACAGATCACCGGAAATAAGGTGTTAGAATATTTTCAAAAATTGTAAGAAACAAGCAGTAAAATATTCTGCTGTTGCCATTTCAAGCAATAGTAGGCATTTTTTCTGGAGTACAGTGTTCTGGGTGTGACTCATAGGAGAACTGTAGTCCTGCAGTTGAACAAAAAAGGTATAGGTGTCTAGTTTAAAGATTCTACACTTATGGTTTGACATCAGAGTGATCAAAAGATGTGCCAGTTGTGCTGCTATGTAATACAGGTAAAATTGAGTTCAGTATCTTTGAATTGCTTATCATACATTCGATTCTAAGACTCTGCTCAGATGATGTCTGTTTCGTTTTAACAGGCACAAGTTTTTACTGCTAAGTAGGGGCTTTTTGTAGAATTTTTATGCTTCTCTGTGTATCTAAAAATTTAGATAACTAGGTTAGGAGAGGTGATGTTTTGAAATAAGCTTGTCTACTTGGCATTTTTTGGGTTTGTGATTTTTTTTGTAAGTAGCTCTTCATGTAAGCCTGTCAGGAGCGTGAGGATCTGATCAAATTGATCGGTGAAGAGGCTTGATATATTAATGAAAACTGGTTCAAAGTATCAAAGTGTCTCCTTGGAGAGGCTGAAAAACAAGAGAACAAGAAAAAAGTGGAAGAAAAACACTAAAAAGAAGACAGTAACTGCCTAGGCTGGGGTGAGAGAACATCTGAGAGTAAAGGAGATAAGGAAGTGAGTCTGTAATTTCTAGAAACTGCCAAATGACTTAACTGGATAAACCCCCTTACTAGCCTTATTACATGCACCTAATTGCCATGCTTATTTTTATGATGAGACACATATCTCAAAGTTACTGCTGCAAGTTTTACTTCATATTTTAAAAATCTAATTGAAGCTAAATACATTAAACTTAATGTAGTGCTTTCTGTGTTCAAAACACTGTACAAACTTAGCTATATGATTTGAACATATGTTTCCATACTTAGGATAATCTGCATTTAAAATATTTACCATTTTCCAGAACAGCCTTACTAAGGGTTTGACTTTGGAAAAGGTGGCCAGTGTAGCCTCAAAATAGGCAACTCACTTAGGTTTGTTCTATCTATAAAACTATTGTGAAACCCAGTGATTTCAAGGGAGTTGGCCCATGTGTAACTGGGCAGTGTTTTAAGGTTCATGGATTTTCAAAGACTTACGTCATGTGAAAGTTTGGATAGTAGCTATTATCAGTACTGCATGGTTATTGCATGTGAACTATACTACTTGTAGTTTCAAAATTAACTTCTGAGCTATACTCAAAATGTTGTAAAATAGTTGATTCTTTTTCAGATGTGTAGCAGAGATTCCTCTCTATTACTGTTTACACAAGAAAGCCTGTACTGAATTTCAGAGGTGCACTTATACACTGAATGCATTTATGAGAATTACCTTTAGATGACTAGTAAATAGCAAGATGGTGTAATGCAAAGTATTATTAAAAATATTAATAGATCAATAGGATGCACAGTTGAGAAATCAGTTTTCTGAAATGAGAATATTAAGTTCAATAACTATAGACAAGCTTGTTTGGGTTCTTCAGAAATGTCAGCACTCATCAGTCAGAGTCACTATATTGTTGCAATCAATTTATATGAGTAACACAGCATTAACACATATTTTAATTAACAATTACAGCTGTTTCGTCCAGATGCATGCTTAGCTCAGGACTATGATGGCTTCTTTTTTTTCTGTAGTCAAATGATTTTGTTACTTATTTGGCAAACGGGGTTTTCTGCTTAAGAAAAAATAGTAATACTGAGGCTAGTCTGAAAAGTGATGGGAAATTGAAGTAGTTTTGTTTCTTCACTTGTGTCTCTTTCTTTTTGCTATCACTTGCAATTTCTTCGTGGTTTTTGAAAGAGAAGTATGCATTTAACCCAGCAGCAAATTTTTGCCATGAGTGTTATGGCATCAATAGATTTGACACTTTTTTTCCTTTGGTTCAATTTAATGTTGGGTGTAAACTTTAAGCATTTTTTCTTGGGGAAGAGTTGAACATGTAATTTGACCATAGATCCAGTGAATAGAGATAACTCTGTAGTTTCCAATCTTCTTCAGTGAATATGGTGGTTATCAAAGTTCTTAGAACACCTTTAGGAGTGCTGTTGATTCACTGAGGAGTCAGGGAACTTATAACACTGATTTTAGAACAACTTAAGGGTCAGGTATTTTTTTCTGTTTTTAGGAAACCTATCTCCTCTGTAGAGTTCCAGACTAGAAATGAATTAATAGAAGTTATTCCAAGTTCAAATCCTTGCTCTCAGTCTGACATAGAAGAACCTCTTCTACTTACGAAGAATGTTTTTAAGGAAGAATCCACCCAAGACAAATATTTGAAGATTTACTATGCCACTGAATTTAAAGAACCATGGCAAGGTAAGATGTTCGATTCACTGTTTTGTAAGTTTTGGTAGAGTAATCTTGTTAAGTTCCATAATCTTTTGCCCATGCTCTCCAGACATTGATGAAATCATTTGAGTGATCACAGCCTTTGCAGTTGCATAACGTAGAACCACTGAAGACAGGTGTTCTCTGGAGAAGCAGGGCTTGTGTTAATAGTTCAAGATAGATGCAAGGCAAAAGAAGTTTAAGATAGATTTCTTTATGGAAGTCTCTTTGAGTTAGCAACATTAAACAGTTGGGGGGGAACATAATCAGTATCCATCATTTCCAGCCACTATGAGGGAACGAAGAGTTATTACAGACAGGGAGTCATCCAAGCAGTGAAAGGGGAATGTGGGAATGAGGAGACTTCCATGTTGGTATAAAATAAGGAAGAAGAACAAAAAACTCTCTTTACCCTTCTGTATGTATTATATACATGTAAAATGTGTGTGTAGATATATTTGTATTCTATACTGCAAATGTAAGGGATTGCATCAAATAGAGATATGGCTACTGTATCAGTTCTGTCTCAGGAGAGTGGTAGTCTAGACTCAAAAGAAGTAAAAGTTCATAGAATCATGTGATGGCTTGGATTGGAAAGGACCTTTAAAGGTTGTCTAGTCCAACACCCCTGTAATCAGCTCAGTTTGGTCAGATCCCCATCCAACCTCACCTTGAACCCTCCAGGGATGGGGTGTCAACCACCTCTCTGGGCAACTTATTCCAGTGTTTCACCACCCTCATTGTAAGAAACTTCTTCCTTATATCTAGTCTAAATCATCCCTCTTTTAGTTTAAAATCATTATGCTAAAAAATGTATCCCCACCTTACTTACAGGCCCCCTTTAAGTGCTAGGAAGCCACAGTAAGGTCTCCCTGGAGCCATCTCTTCTCCAGGCTGAACATATGCCAATTCTCTCAGTCTTTTCTCACAGAAGAGGTGTTCCTTTCCTCTGATTGCTTTTGGGATCCCTCCTCTAGACCTGCTCCAAGAGGTCCATGTCTTTTTTCTACTGAGTACCCCACAGCTGGACACAGGACTCCAGGTGGGGTTTCACCAGAGCAGAGCAGAGGGACAGAATCCCCTCCCTCGCCCTGCTGGCCACGCTGCTTTGGATGAAGCCCAGGACATGTTTGGCTTTCTGGACTGTGAGTGCACATGGTTGGGTGGTCATGTCCAGCGTCTCATCCACCAGCACCCACAAGTCCTTCTCAGCAGGGCTGCTCTCAATCTGTTCATCCCCCAGCCTGTGTTGATACCATAATGTCATCTTTCTTGAAATCATATTAATTTGTAACCTTTTTTGTAATTTTTTTTTTCTTCAAAATTAGGAAATCTGCATTTAGGTTTGGATATGTATGGAGAAACTGCCTCATTTCTACATTTGAAATTGCACTGAACTAAGTTTCTCAGCCAGAACCTACCTCAGAAGTTTCTTTATCATACTTGAAAATGCAAACAAGGAAAGGAAAAGAAAATACCTTTTGTTTTTAATGGTCATTATATAAAACAAAAGAAAAAGAAAATCAGAATTTATCATGTGAACCATGGAAGTCTAGACTTTCTTACACTTAAAGCTTAAAAATCCTAGAATATTTAAAGTAAACAGTAGTTATTGTTTTGCTGACATTTATAGTATTCCAACAGTTGCTCAACAAGTCTCTTTAGTCTGATAATTCTTACTATGTTTATCTTGTTTTCTAATGTGTTTTTTCTTATTTTTTGTCAGATTTATGTTTGGAAGAGGAATTTGTTTTTATTGATAATCTTGAAAATTTTTGTAAAAAACTGCCAACTTTATCTATACCTGTGAGCAGACTACAGTTTTTTTTAGTGAAAGATCCCCTTTTAGATTCTGAAGGACAGATTTTAACAGCAGAGAGTATTTTCAGGTACCTACAAATAGCTATATGATATTAAACATAAAAAAGTAGTCTGTGTATAATGCCGTTATCATTTTAACTTCTGTTGTATTTTAATTTTATAAGTAGTTTATATTTGCAACAGGTAAAGACTTTAGCTTTTCTTCTTAGGAGAAAATGAGTAGAGTGAAACTTGTATGCATTAAGAAAACTGGATTAATGGAATTATGTCATTTTTACATTCTGTAGGTGTGAAATGTAGTCAGAATATTAGTTTTGGAATACTGAAAAAAGGTACATCTTTAGGGGACCTTGTCCTCCCTCAAACTGACTGATTCCCTGTTATGAAAGTATCACTAAATTTAAAAGGGCTGGGATTTTACCCATGCTTCTATGTTCCTTTTTTCTCTCCTCTCAATTGTGCTGTCAGTAAATCCATGCTCTTACCGTGTTGACTTGTATTTCTTCAAGTTTAAATATTAATTATTCTTATGGTTTTGCTCACATTTGTATTGCTAGGTTGATTGCGTTTAATTGAATGACATCTAATGTCATGAATTTGAACAACCCAGTACATTAAAGCATGTATAAGTAGTATAAAAAATTGGCCTACTATTTTGTAAATACACTCGTGTACATACATTCATAAAGTCTGTCTAAATTTTGTGCTGATTTGCTTCATGTCTGCATTATTTGTATCGCTTCCTTTGCACTTGATAGGGTTGCATGATTCACAGGCAAGGTAAAGCAGATTTTAACTGAACTAACTGTACCCATGTAGTAGAAGAACAGGGAGAAGTGAGGTGGTTTGCCTGGTTTTTCAAACATGAGCCCCAGTCTCACAGTGACTCTTAGATGTAAGACTATGTGTATGTGTGAATAATGTAAATATCCAGTGAAGATAAAATGATCCAAATTCTGCAATGACTTTCAGAAATACTAGTAATGGGATAAAAAATGCTAATGTGAAACTTTACAGAATTAGCTCTGACCTCCTGATCTGTGGTTGACTAGCAAAACCATGAACCTGTCCAAGGTGGGGGTCCAAATCTAGTGCAGCACACAGGGAGAAGCATTCAGAGAAAGGGAGTCAATTAGACAGACTTCTACTGAAGTTAAAATTCATGAGCATTCCAAGGCTGGGCGTGGAACGATTTGTACTCTTCAGTTTAAAGTATTCACCCAGAAAAATAATGGTGTCAGGTACTGATGAGGAAGTTATCCCCCTAAAAATCATTATTTAGTGCCTGTAATGGGCACAAGGGGCAAGCCTGATGAAGAGTTTTCTTTCTACTTCATCCCTGTTGTGCTTGTATCCTTGCTTTACAAGGCAAGGAGTAGCCTCATTCCTGAGTTTTACTTCCAAGTTTTTTAAAGTTTTTCAGTTAACTCAGGGAACATACTTTTAGTTTTCACTTAGACTAATAATAAGCACACTCTGCCTTCTTTGGTCCTGAATCATTCCTGAAAATAGAAACTAAAGGTGACAAAAGAGAAATAAGGCCGACGTTATAGATTACAGAGGTTTTAGGTGCAGCAAAAAAATTTGACATTGGAAGAAAATTAGGTCCGCAGCTTTTGCAGGACCACTTTTACATGAGGGGACTTACATGTTGGGAGATTGAAGAATTATAATACGAGGGGTTTTTTCTGTAACTTTTAAAGGCAGGTCCCAATATTAAGTGGTTCTACTCTGCATATAATGCATTATTTCTTGAAAAAATTTTTGCTTAATTACGCAGATCAGTACAGCATCACTTGGAATTGCCTTCTTAGAAAAGGCGTGGATTTAGAAACACTTTTGCCATGGCTATCAAAACTATTGCTAAGAGTTTCAGTCTTATACATGAAGTAATACAAAGAAGTCACTTACTTTCTTTTATGATCTTTTAAAGAGAATGTTTGACTTTCCAAAATGAAATGAAGAAGGAAGAGAGTCAAAATGAATTGCAGGGAATTAAAGAGAATTTCTGTACTATATCTATAAAAGATGAAGAGGTATCATTCTGTTGTTTTGTACTGTGTATTATGTAGTTGTTGTTTTATGTTATGCATGCATGTTTGTTCACCTACAAGTCATCTTTCTGAATTCTTTTCATATTTGCCAAATATTTGGAGCCTTCATATTTCCAAGATTAGAAAACACTGGTGTTATTTGTGATTTTTTAATTCTGTTAAATCTGTTAGCTGTTGTTAGGAATCTCCACTCTGATCAGCTGTTTCTTCTGGTACCTGATGTGTTGACAGTTTTATGTAGATACTTATTATACTAAGAAAAAAACCAATCAGAACAGGAAGCCATGACATGAGCATGGGAAAGGGAGAGCTCCAAGACATGTTCTGGGATTTAGGGGGCCAGCTTGGCTTTTTTTTTAAAGAAGTCAAATCTACTTTTTGCTCCATTTTTCAAAATCCTAAAAAACAAGCTTTCAGTAAAATAAATGAAGATTTTACTTGATTGGGAACTGTAGGTTAGGATACACTCTTCACACTCCACTGACTCAGTCTGAAATTCTGTAACATTGTATTTTACGATGTATTGAGCAAAGCTTTGTGTATGCTGTGTAGATGTCATGTGATTTCTCTCCCAAGAGCTCTTAAATCGGTTTAGAATTAAGTTATTTCAAGATTTTGAAAAAGCTTAGACTGTACAGTAACATCAAAGGACATTTACTGACCATTCAGTTGTGATTAATATTTTTTCAGCATTTCATGGTGCCTGTTGAGTTAGAATTCAGCAAACCCAACAATGGCAGATCTGATTGTGTTAAGATTCCATCATACTTGGAACTGAAAGAGTTGTTAAATTTAGCTCCCGACAATGTAGATGATGAAGACCTGTGCAAAGAAGTGATCAAAGAAGGTGAGGGTTGGTTTTTTGAAGTGCCTGGCCTGATTTTCATTTCATTTGAACACACTTAACACAATCAAGCTCTTTTGTATTGAGTTCACTTACAAATTACATAACAGTCTATCAAATGAGAATTTCTGTGGATGAGACCAGGAACTATGGTACAGCCAAATCTCTGAGTATTAGAACTGTCTCCTTAAGAGGTAGTAAACTATTTGCCATTTGGTTTAGTCCAGGGTTGTGTTGTAATCTTGAACACAAATGTAATATAATCCATGATTCGTGATATACAGTCAACCATAGCTTTAATAATTTGGTCTTGTGTTCTCTTACCTGTTTTGAAGGTTACTTTCAGAGACATCCGTGAGAGGATTATATGCAGTAGAGTCATACCATAAAAAATGCTTTTGTTGCGTTGTAATTGCAAAAATGAAAGCAGATTTCTGGGGGAAAAATGGTTAAATATTTCCATGGGTAACAGGAATATTCTCAATGACAGTTGTAGTTTCTTTAAAGGAATTTTAGAAAAAGCTTTTATACTACAGATAAATATAACTTTAGTGACAGTTATTGACTAGTGGAGTGATTTGTATGACAGTATTTTGTTTAGTTAAAAGAAAAGATATTGCATGAGGGTTTGGGGTTTTTTTAAGTAAAAATAAATTGCTTTCCACTTTTTTGGTGGACAGGAAGCAACTCAAAGAAAGAAGGTTAATGCTTCTGAAGATGGAGGGTGTGTGCTGAATTCTCTGCCTGATAGGGCAGCAGTCTGAAGTAATCTAGTCTCTTATTGAAGATTGAAACAAAACTTTCAGAAATGTATATTTGACTAAGGCAGTTTCGTGTGCATTCGTCTGCTACATGTAGTATGTGCCATGTTCCCAGCTGAATGACCCAGCATCCATTGCAGAGATTTGAGGATTCTGTACATCAATGTCAACCTATTGGGGGTTTTTGTTCTGTTTCAGTCCTTTTTTAGTAGCAAAAGAATCTACATACACATATTCCTAGTAAACTATATTTAGACTACTTAATTGTTTGGGAAATCACTGTAGTCATAAGAACTTGAAATAGTTCAGATAGTGACTATACAATATTGTGGGGTTTTTTTCTGTCACGAGGGATAAGATTGAGCACTGCTGTAATCAGCTAAAGCATTTGTGGTTACTAAGCATGACTGTAATTTTTCATAACAATATATCATGAAGGCTCAATAAAAAGATCGAAAGCTCTGACAGGAAAAATTAGTAAATGGTTCATTTATGGCACCTTTTAAAATCTGTTTTCAGATCTCAATGCAGAAATTACAGACACAATAGAAATTTCCAAGTACTGTGCCATTCCACAAGAGGTTTGCTCCAGTATTAGCACAAGTATGTTGGAATTCTGTGAGTCAGGTAGGAACATCTGTATATATCAAGGGGTGATATTTAAAATAAATTCTTCAAGTAATTTTTCCAATATTCCGTTCGTGAGAGAACACATACCACATAGAGATAAGATTTGCTTTGTGTAACCTGCTATTTTGTACCCATACCATAAGGAGGTAGAAGTGCCATACTCCTTTCTAGAGCTTTTTAGTCTAAACACAAGAAACTTTACAGTTCCTTGATGTTCCTTTTGGCTGCAAGTGATGTCTATAACTTTTTCAGTTGATTAGATTTTTAGATCTTTTTTTATCTAGCAACTCATCTACAGAGAAAGGGCAGATAAAAATTAAGGTATATTGATTAAAACTGTGGAGTCAAAGAGCACAGTTTGAAGTTTATTAAAGTCTTATGTAAATGCTTTCAAAAAAGTGTGATGCAGAACAATTCAGATAGAAGTGCTGAGTTTGAAACTTCAAGAGATTCAAAACCGCTGTGCAGACATTCTGGTTTGCAAATGATTCAGTAATTATGTGTGATTGGGAAATTAAGTCGTGTAGTCACCAGAGCTACTTTCTACAGAAGTAAACTCACAATGTTGAATATTTGCTAACATGTGCATTGAATCCTCATTTCTCCTACACTGGGATCAGGAAATCCTTTGTGTGTATCCACTTTTAATAGCTTGAAAACGCAAGTCATGGTGTTTACACTGCCTACCAATGCTGGGCAGCTTTGATGTCTGACTGCTCAACCTAATCATCCAACTGTAGTTAAAGTTTTAGGGTTCCAGGTGTAACCTTTCAAAATAACACATATTCTTTGCCAGCCCTACTGCATTCACAGCTAAAGCCTGGCTGGCTAAAAGAGGCAGAAAAATGGCTGTGCTGGTGACATTTTTCATCTTTCATTTAATGCAGAAGGGCCTGCACAAAGAGAAGCATTTATAAATTAATGTGAACTCAGCAGAGTGTCAATACATGATTATACATGTACCTCTCATCCTAATGTATATCCTATCTATGAAAAAGTCTATCCAGAAGTTACGAAAATCCTCGAGAAATGTTGAGTTTTCTCCAGACCAAGACCCTTCTTATTGTCTTAGTTTCAATGTGTTTTAAACTGAGCTCATAGTTGTCCCCTGCAGGCTAATAGTATCATGCTTCAGATACTATATCGTAGTGGAATTTTGGTTGGAACAATCATATCACTTCAAAGTGTCTGATATAAAAGCTCAATGCAAGCTCACCAAGTTCCACTAAGACAAAGTTAAACTTATTTTCCCTCTGGAGATTATTGCCTAGCATGATTAACTGTTATCTGTGTGTAGTCAGCTGTCTGACTGCTCTTTACTTCTAAAGCTTACAAGCAGGAGGGGCTTAAGTGCAGTAGATCTGAGCAGTTTGGGACTCTTTTCCTGTAGACACTAAGAATAAGTTGACTGTAATCTTCTCTAGGATATTGTCCATTCTTCTGGAACAGATGAGTAGCCAAGTCATCTTGAATTGTCTTTTAGAAAAAGTGACTACATTAATCTTTATTACCAGTTTGCTGTATTAGCTCTGCTGTTGATTCAGACAAAATTGTATTGTTGGGGCACAATCAGCTTCCATCTCTTTTTTTTTTTTTAGGATAGACTCAGATCTGTAGGCTAGAGACCTACACACTGCTAAGACACTGTTTGCTAATGGCAGTTTCTGTATCGAGTGTCAAATTTCAGCTGAGATACCTGACAGTCTTCTCCTTCTAATTAATTTTGCTGTTTGTGAGTTACCAGAAGTGAAATATGTTTGCTTCAACTCAGAGAAGAAGCAGTCATAATATAATGGCATTTTCTGTGAACATTTCATTGTTTGCCTTTCTCTCTCTCTAGCCATTGGGTTTGTTTATTGCTAAAGATGTTAAGAGACGAGATAGTTCTCTGAGTCAGCAATGTTCTGAGAAAGGAAATGTTATTCTGAATTTAGGCAGAATTTAACTAATGCAGCTGATCAAAAAATTCCAGTCTCAAAGACAAAAATAGCTAGACAAGAACAAATATGAATTGTACTGCTCAAATATAAAGAATTGTTCTTTTTAGATGTGGCAGGTATTTTTTCTGTCCTGAGATCAGCTCCTGTCCTGTTCAAAGTAAAGTCCTAAAATTGTTTCTCACCACAAAGACCAGTTTGTAAGCTGAAGTTCACAGCAGAAGTTTTCACTGAGCTTTTTTTGTTCTAAGTGGGAAAGGAGTTGTACTGGTTGGAAGTATGTTACTTTCTTTTGTATTCACTTGTATTTTTTACCTCTTTTTTTTCTTTTTTGATGGGTATGTGTGTTCTCTGGCTTTTTAACACTGTCCCTTGCCCTTCCTGCCTTACAATCGGCTGGTTATGTCTTTCAAGGAGAAGCTGTGAGCAGCTGGACAGGTGACTGATTCATAGCCTGCTTTGTGCCAATTGACCAAACAAAGTGTGTATGATGATTGCATTCTACTGCCTGGTAGAATGAATAGGGAATTTATTACAAGTGTTTTTCCTTGTGGAGGCATTCATTTTCTCACAATTTTTCTGCCTTAGTTTTCACAGAATGCGGAACAACTGTGTTTTTTGTGATTTCTACTTTCTGGTTAGAAGAATGCCAGAGAGATGAATACCAGGGCAATCATGTAAACCACCGTTTTTTATGAAGTGACACCAGAATCAGTGAAGTTGCAAATTCCTAATTACTTTTGAATAAAACCCAATAATCCATTAATATGTCCAGATCTAATATGATTCACAGGGAAAAAAACGAATAATGTTAAAAATTACTTGCAGAGGACTTTTAACATGCCACATTTGTTTGTATACTGCTTTAAAAAAAACCAGGTGTTGTAATTCATTTCAGTGATCATGCCTAGAAATTTCAATGAGTAGTAATTCTGCTTGAAAGAGTAATTTTGTCTTTAAAATCCTGACTGTTTCTGAAGTTCCTGAGGCCACATTACACAATATTGTCTGTAGTCTCTCTCGCACCTAATTAACTTCATTTAAGGAGGAACTGTCTAAGAAGGCCAACAGTCATGAATGCTTAATATCCAAACCTCAGCCATGGTAGCTGATGATTTCATTATAAATATAATCTTATATGTGAAGCGTATGTAGCCAGAACTACATTAAAGGAATGTGATGTACACATTGTTATCCCCAAACTGTCTGGAAATTAGAGGTGAAGTATTTGGGGTATATAGCTTAGTGAATTGTCCCATTAAAATATTTTATATTTTAATCCAAAACTTCACTAGTATAAATTTCATAAGCATGTGTATTTCATTCACAAGTAGCTTTGTGATTTTATTTTTTTATTTTTGTTTTTGGCTGGGGCTTTATGCAATTTCCAGCTGAATATATTCCGTATTTGAAAGATGAAATGGAAGTACCTTTAACTCCTCCATGCAGACAACAAAGATCATGGGTTAATTTTCTGTGCAGAGGACTTCAAGAAGAACCTATTTCTGTCTCTGGTAACAGGTAATGAAGCCTTGGTAGTGAGAAATTCTGTCATAAATCCTCTAAATCATAAATCCTCAACATTATTGAAACAATAACTTTAGCATATTTATGAATTGGTACTTATGTTCTTTGAGCTGCATATATATTGTGTTTTGCTTGAAAGAGTGATGGAATGCACCGTCCATATTTGTGGTTTTCCAGGAGAGCCTGAAAAAGGAAATTACAGTCGCTTCTGTAGACCTCTTTCTCTGGGGGGATTTAATAGCTGAAAATCCAGTCTCCTTTTTGCAGTAGGCAACAATAAGTACTTAATGTATTTAGCAGGTATGTATGTCTGCATATTTATACCTATGGCAGGCACATATGTTGCACAAGTATCACCTAGAAAATGTCCAGAAGATACAAACTACAAAAGTATTGTCTGTGTTTTGGGGATATTCTCCAACAGTAGATTTTAGGCCTTTTCATGCTGACATAGGATTAGGATTGCTTCATCTTTTCCTTCTCATCTTGTTTGAGACTAGCATTTTTTGCCTTTCTTTCATATGCAGGAAGAATTTTAATATCCCTTTGGGGCAGGAACCACGGTCTAGACAAGATTCTCACTCAGTGCTGCTTTAGTTTGTGACACAGGCTTGATGGCTCCTCTCTCTTTCCAGTTGTTCTCTATATGTAGAGGGAAAAAATTGAATGAATGAGTGAGTGAATGAATGAATGAACTGAAAATTTAAAGACAAAGTACATCTTTAATAGATAGTTTTATATAAATCATAATTCTACAGATAATGCTGCTAAACTTCATACCTGCAAGTCTTTTTTTTATGTTCTTCGTAGTATTTTGATTGCAGGGCCCTGTAGGGAATTCTTAGAATCTTTGGTATGGCAATCAGAGAAGTATCGGGATAATATGAGCTCTCTTTTGCTTGTCGGTAAGGATTTCTAATTGATGTTTTTGAGTTCCATGTACATGGAGAAATATAGCAGAAAAGATAATGTTATATTACAGAGCACATATTTTGAGCCATTGAAGATTATCCAATTAGTGTATCACTCTGAAGTTTGGACTATGTGATTATTCTAGTACATATGAAAAGTTACAGTATGGCAACTTAGAAGTTGGTATATCATGTATCCTTCCATGGAGATAATTTGAATTAAATAAGAGTTTTATTTTATTATGACAATGTTCATCTCACTACTATTACATACAATAACTACTAACTGAAATTTAGTAGCCAATTGAACTCTGTGTGCTATTTTCCCTTAAATAATATTTCAAAATATGTATCAATCAATATAAAAGTACTGTTAATGGAAAATAATATTATAACTTCACAAGAGTAGAAGAAAAGCAGAATACACAAAACGAAGATGAGCTATTCATGAAAGCACCATATGCATTACCACTATTCTTAAATTTCATTTTATTTGTCTTCATTTTACAAGTCTCAGGATTAAGTTATGTATATTTACTTGTTATGTTGTCCGATTAATTTGTACATTGATTTATAGTCGAAAATAATGTATGGTATGCTCATTACTATTTCAGTCAATTTTTTTTCAGCTACACATTATTAGATCTAAGAAAAAAATTAAGCCCTCACCCCCCTTACTCATAGAACTCAAAAAAGCACACTTGCTCTGATAATGTTGACTGCTTTGCTCTTAAATCTATTGATGGACACAGAGCTACAAATGGAAGTACGAATAATAGATACATGTAGTAGGTCACCAGTACTTGGGAACTTTCGTTTCCAAAAGGACATTCTGTTTTTATCTTTCTAGATTATTAATATTATATGTTAATTTCTGGGGTTTTTTGTAGAGCATCTGGCTGTTAACTTTGCGCATCAGTGTCATTCACTGACAGAACTGCAGAAAAAGCTTCCGGTTGAGATAGAAGCACCAGTGCTTAACTCACTAGAGGAGGGCTGGTGGCTTCCTATGGGTTTGAATCCAGCAGCTGTAGAAATTTTGGAGCAATTAATTATGGATGGCTGTAATGCAAACAGTCTGCTTCCTACCGAAGTAGAAACATTCACACAATTTACAACATGTCAATTAGAAAGTAAGTATCTTCTTTTTTAAAAAAGTGATGAAAAGGCAAAGATAGATACTTTAACAGGGAATCATGAAGGGAGTCACATATCGTCAAGAACAAAGGAAATTAAATATTTCTTAAGAACAAAATGTTTTACAGCAAAACGAAGGAGTGACACTACTGCAATTAAGGTGTACTTTCACTAACTTAAAACAAATTGTAGAAACAAAAGTGTTTAACGACACAAAGCTATCTATTCTATTACTGTGCAGATGAACAGTAGCCTCCACCAGTCATTACTTTTTAGTAAAACAGTTTCATACAGGAGAATTTTTTAACAAGTAATAGTTTTGCATTGGAATATTTTAATAAAGCAGTTATTTACATAGCCCTATCTGCACAAGATCAGTGGGGCGAGTATGTTACAGTGAAAATTCCTTTTTTTGCAATACTGTAAAGGGGTTTTTTATGCAGACTATTTCAAATTTGAACAGCTCATAACTTCAGAATTTCTCATGGAGCATTTTGCATACTTATGATCAAACCTCAACAAAAAATTCAAAAAGTTATTTGGATTTTGTTACATAACAATAGCCAGACTGCAAGGCACCAGTCGTGGCTGTAGAACTCCAAGGATTGACAGTAACATGATATATTGTGAAAAAAATAGACACTGCTTATGCAAGAACATTTCCAATTAACTGCTTTTTACATTTCTTTAATTGTTTAGCTACTGTGTTTCAGATGGCTGTGCAGCCACAATGCAAAAAATTTGCAGTTCTAGTGAAGCACATCTTTAGAGGGAGCTGATTGCATTCTTTACTTTTTTTTCCCTCTAAAAAAAAAATTAATTTTTCTTCGTTATGAAATGTGTTGCATCCCACTTCCTAGAAATCTAATCTTTGTCATTAGTAAGCATGAGGCAGATGGTGGAAACTTGGAACAATAACATGGCCTTCTGTGTCTCAATGTTGTGCATTTTTACTTAGGACTAGTCACTGCAAGTTTTCTAGAAGGGGATTGTACTGATCTGAGAAGGCAGAAAGAAGAAGTTTAAAAAATTGCACTCTCTAAACCAGCCAAAGTCTTTAACTCCAGTGAGGGGAGAGAAAAGAAAAAGTCTATGTTGCAGCAAAGAAATTAAATTTTATTTTTCAGGATGGCTTGAAGAGAAGAATTCTGTGACAAACCAAGAGCTGCTTTCTGCTGAAAGACATCAGTCAGAGAAAGTAGTTAATCCTGACTTGTCACTGCAGACTCAAAGGCAGTACTTTGCCATGCGTGCTGTATCATCTGCCAAAATTCACAGCAGAAATACATCTGTGGAAGAGCTTACTGGTGGAAGCATAAAAAAGGTTAGGATAGAAGATGCAATTTGTTTCTTAAACCAAGAAAAGAAAACCCCCAAACTATCTGAATCGGACAGCTGTAAAGATGTGTCTTCTAAACTAGATAACTCATCCTGTAGTGAAAAGTCTACATCACTTGCACTTGCTTCTAAATGGGTCAACAATGATTCTGATCTGAACAACTTTATCATGATGAGATCTAAACATACGGTCACACAAAGAGAGGAAAAATTTTATGTAGATAGACCTGAAAAAGGTATGTGAACCAGTTTATTCTGCCGTTTTTCCAGATTTCTCTCTTTTACCAGTTACAATAGATGCTAGTTCATCCTAGTACATTTCTGGATTAAAAAAATTATTTGAAGTGAATTGGGAGCATTTTTATGGCCTTTAAGGTAGCTGAATCTTCAGCTAAGTATCTTATCTTTTGTTGTTTTCCTTAAGGTCTTAGAGGATTTTGGTTGGTTGGTTTACCTGGGATTGGGGGTGTGCTTGTTTTTTGGGATGGGTTTTCTTTTTGGTGGTGGAAGTGGTATTTCATAAAATAAACATTTGAGTTTATTCCTGTTCTGATAAAGTAACTGTAAATGGTACTTACTCCAGAATATCACTTCCGTCCTGATGTTCTGAATCAGATCTGGCCGCTTTGGAGAAATAGTAATCAAATTCATTGTAGTTATCAAATACTAAATATCAGTGGTCTCACTTCTGTAGAACCAACATAGCCTAGAAGAGTTGTTCATTTGAGCCAGTTATCTTGGTGCAAACCCCATCAAACAATGAAGCAGAACAAGTCTTAGGGAAAACAGAAAATTGTTGGTAGGCCTGTTCTTGTTGATGGCAATGCTTGGGAAAGAATATTAGGCTATCTGTTCAGCATTGCAGGAATGCAAAATAGCAGAGAGAAAAAAGAAGTAGAAGAATTTCCTTATTTGTTTTTAAAAAGAAAAATCTGTGACCTAAAGTAGCAGGTGACAGTGGCATACTTCCAAATTCACTTCTCAGGATAAAATTATAAGTGAAAAAGCATATTCATAAATTTTTTTGAACTTGTCTGGCAGAATTTTGGCAATAACTTTTGTCTGTGTTTTAGTTACATGTCCCAGCATTTTAAAAAAATTGTTACACAGCAGCTTCAGCAATAATTCCTGTAGAAATGGGATATTTGTTTAATTGCAAGCTTGTTTAATCTTTTAGAAGTAATTATTTCTTGGTAAAATTCGTCTGTTCCTGACACTGGTAGAGATGCATAAAACATTTCATGCCCTCAGAAAGCAATAATCCAAATTTTACAAGGGACCAAGGGACCTGAAGTTTTATGCTACCATCTAGTGAACTCTGACCAGAACTGCATCGCGTAACAAGGAATCCCAAGCTATTGAAACACAAGCCATATTACGTTCACAAATAGGCTTGGGGAGGTTTAAGTAGGTTAAATGCAGATTAGAATATCTGTACAGGTAGACCCCAGTGTAGCAGATCAGTTACGCCCGTTAAAATGTGGGGGTCTGATAAGCCACATTAGTGTAGAAATGTTATAAATCATTGCATACTTTTGCAATAATGAAAAGGTTTTATTAAGGGTCATTCTAAATCTATAATTCTAATCATTCTAATCTTCTACATTAGAAATGCCAGCACTGCTTGTAGGCCTCTTCACTATTTGGCTTAGCTTTTAGATATATTATTGTATGTAATGTTTAGTTTAGAAACTCCTCAGGACGGAAGTAGTAGAAAGAGTTCAGTGATCCAGTTTTGAACCCCAGATAGCTTTTCAAAATCAGGAAGGTTTTTTAAGTTAACTAGAATAAAAGTTCAGTTTTTCTTTTCCTTCTGTCTCTGTATGATTAGTTTGTTTTCTGAGAAAACTGACATTGTTAAGTAGAAAAAATCAATAATATTTGACACAAGAATTCAATAAGAACCCCTCTCAGGAAAAAAGACTCAAAAATAAAGAGATAGAACTGCCAGAAGAAGCTTTGTTGCCAGAAGTTGTAGCTCATGCATCAGTATTTATCAGGAAGAACAGAAGGCCACTTAGAAATATTACCAAGTTGCAAAAGATAACTAGAAGACAGGAGAAAAACTATTTTCAATATGCAATTCTTTTTTATTCTCTGGTATTTTTCTTTACATTTGCAGCTTCCGTGTTCCTTCTTCATGGCTTACAGTATCTAACCTTTTCTACTCACACTCACTGAGGTATTTTTCATTGTTTGAGCTCCTTATAGTCTGCAGCATCTTTTCTCTCATGCATATTTTTTCTCCATATAAAGGCATATTTCCTATGGAGCTGTATTGTGGAGCAGTAGTATCAGCTCCTTAATTTTCCCAGCTCTGTATTTCTGCCCTAAGGAAGAGTAACCTGATAATGCCTGACTCCGGGCTGTGAAGGCAGACAGGGCCTAATCTGTTTTTGTATCTTGTGGGTTTTTTATACTATATGCGCCTATGAAAACAATAAAGAATTCATGAAGAGAAAATGTATATGTCATAGAAACAACTTAATTTGAAAATATTTTTGCATGTAGAGTCATTTATAGAACAATTTCCTTATTCATTGAGCTGGTTTTGTGATATTTATATGTGAATATTCACTTGTGGTTGAATTATTTAGTGCTACCACCTGAAGAACAGCATATATGTGTTCACAAAGAGGATGATTCTGTTTGTGAGACTGTAAAAACAGAGGACAAAACCCAAGAGAATGAAGACAGTATCACAGTCAATATTCAAGCATCAGGTATACAGTTTTTGAAACTGCTTTACCTTCTCCCAGGTAACAAGTGACAGGACCAGAAGAAATGACGTCAAGCTGCACCAGATGAGGTTTACATTGGATATTGGGAAAAATTTCTTCATTGGAAGGGTGGTCAGGCATTGGAACTGGCTTCCCAGGGTAGTGGTGGACTCACCATTCCTGAAAGTGTTCAAAACACCTGTGCATGTGGCAGTTGGGGACATGGTTTGTTTGTGAACATGGTGGTTCTGGGTTAACAGTTAAACTCAATGATCTTAATGATTCTATGGTTCTAGATCGTTTTCAATATAATTTTATGTTAAATAGTACTGCTCAGTTGACTATAGAAATTATTAGACTCAATCTCTTCTCTTTGTGACTGAGAATATTGCAAGTAGAAGGATATTTATTTTGACACAGGTGCAAGCAGGCTATGGAGTTCCATCTTAAGACTAAAGCCAATTGTATGCAAAGTAAAAAGAGTAACTCAGTCTTTGAGTCATGTCTGATCTGAATTAGGAGGCATGAATTCTCTTAGTGCCAATCAGTACCTTCCAGTTATTATTCTGCACATTTTTGTCTTACAGAGTAAATGAGAATTGGAGGTGGAAGAATAATTTTTATAGGAAAGGTCTTTAACACAGTAGAAATCAGCTATGTGTTTTTCTCATACATGGCTGACCCTTACTCTGTGAATTCTGGCTGTTGTACAAGGAAATGTATCAAGGAACATAACTGACAACACTTTTCTCATGCAGTAGAAATGATAGAGGAGAACCTAGAAGATATTTTTCTGAGCTATTTTACAGCCTCAAATCAAAAATACCCAGTGCTAGAAAGTTGTAGGCTTAACAGAGATTAGTTTGGTTTTCCGTGGAAATGCGTTCACTCCAACTGTGTGCTTAAAGGGATTTTCTTTCACAGAACCAGTTAGAGTAATATTTTCATCTGTTCCCATCTGAGATGGGAATCATAGCTATAAGCATATTTTTAATCATATTTTTCTAATAAATTTTGAAGCAATATTCCTTTAATGCAATTGGAGGGAAAAAATAAAGCTTGTCTGCAGTCAAAATGAAAACTAGCGTTTTGAAAATGACTATGATGTAGAAGCAGGCTGTAGAACAGTTGAAAAGTAGAACAATCTTAGTGTGTGAGTCAAAGGAGTAGAAAATCCTAACTTCTCATCATGGAGTTTGATCACGTTATGAAATTCATGGAACAATGTGCTTGCCTGCTGTGAGGATCAGCTGATTTCTACCACCCAGGAGGCTCTGTGGCAAGCAACTTTTTTTCCATTAATGTTGCAGCTTTCCTGAATAAGACAAAGTTGTTAATGTTTTGCTAGGTCTTTCGAATATTCATGTCCAGTGGTGGTACATGAAACCAAACTTTATTATGTTTTGTTCATTGTGCTATCCAGAAAGCCAGTGCCAGGCATACCACCTCTTGGAAGAAGCAGCCATTCCTGTACTGAAAGATTTGACAAATCTGGGTGTACTTGCTTCTGTTAATTGGAGCTTTGACAGTGTTAAATTTGATCATACAAGGTTTTTCCTAAAACAGCAAGAGAAAGTGATATGCGATAATTTTAAACAAGGTATGTCTTTTAAAAAATGTCAGTTCTTCTTTAAAACTAATACAGATTTAATTGGTGTCACAAGGTTCAAGATGTTTTATAAATTAATGATAAAACTTTTAACAGTTTATCTCATAGAGTTATAGCAATTGATTTCCTCTTTTATTTCAAAGATAATGTCTCCTCATTGTTCAACATTACATTTATTAACCTCAATATTGCAATACCAAAAGTATTCCAATTGGACTTAATTTTAAAATGTTTCACATATGCTTCAGAAATGTTGTTTCTATAGCAAACAATGTTTAAATTTTTTTTCTGCTAGATTTTAAAATTAAAAGTTGTCTGTGTGGTTTTGTTGTTTCTTTTCTTTTAGTAGCTATATTTTGTCATACCTCCATGATGCCAAATACTATGCCCTTGTTAGAAATGAGGGGGAAAATTCCATAATAATTTGGTTTCTTTCTGACTTCATTTTTCTCCTATGTGGCATGTGAAAGCCCTATAAAACCAGGAAAATGAAATGAAAAGGCAACAAAATTAGTGACCCGTTACAAAGATTTTTGACTGTGAAGAGAGAGTCAGGAAAACTTCACAACAAAATAAAGATTGTGTTTGAGGAACATTTATTTGGTATTTTGGGTTATTTTTTCAGTTATACAGCTCATAGTTGACAACTAGTTGTAAGGATAGCATAGTAGGCTGTCTACTACCTGCCAAGTTTCTATATTATGTCACAAGGTGTGCAATAAACTCTTGATGTCTCAATATGATTGCTTTCTGTGCTGAATGTATATTTTGCAAAGAAAGCATTAATGATCATGAAACTACAAATAAGAAAAAAGGCAAACAAAAATAAATTGTAGTGGTTCCCACAGAATGACAGCCTGTGATCTATAGAATTACAATATTAAAATTGTCAATGGTAGCGTTTTCTTAATATGAAGGAGCTTACAAAAAAGTAAACACCATCTTCACAAACATGAGGAACAAACATGGTATCTATATCAGTGAATCACAGAAAGGAAAACCTTGGTGAGATAAGTATACAGAGAATTACTACTGCTTCTCTGAATCAAGAGAAAAAACATATGTAAGAGTCTGCATTTTAAGTCAATATTAATTTTAAGTAAACTTATATCCTCTCAAATGCAGTTTACATGCTATAGAAATTGCATTTTTCCCCAACTAAAAAAGCAGAAGGAAATAAGAGCTTTCTTGCTGGAAGGTGCATAGAAACAAGGAAGAAAATATCCTATTCATTCCTAATGAATTTCTTTATATGAGATTCCAGAATCTCCCTGGTTACATACTTCTGTCTTTTATTTCCTTCCTGGTTTTAAATAGTTTCACAATATCCAGTCTTATTGCATGAGTATGCTAATGCATTTGCTCTTTAATCCCACAGTGAATATAGGAAACAATCACTTACTATGATGGTAGTGATCTATTAGCAGATTATTATTCACCTGCTGGTCTTTTCTTTCTTCATCAAATATCACCAAGTGCTCCAGTCTTTCATCAAAAACGGTTTCTTGCTGCATTACTTTGTTTCCCAATGACTTGTATTCCTCTTTGAGTTTTTATGGCGATTGGTGTCAAGAGCTGGACATAGTCCTTAAATTTCAGCACCTTCACTAATAGAGATGAACATTCACATTCTGTCTTTTGATGCAGAATAGTTGCAAGATCTTTGCCTTTCATGCTGTTTCCAGCTAAGTCTTCTGTATGCTGTGTCCTTAAATTGATTTTTCCTTCCCAAGTGCTTTGCTTGTCTTTTTGAATTAAAAGTTATGTTAATACCAATACAGAGAACTAGCTACTATTTTTCTCCTAGAATGCACCTTCAGCTGTAGTAATTTATTCTTTAATTATCTTCCTCAACCATTTTTAGCATCTTGAAGTATGTATTTTACTATTAAGCACACTTAATCTGCAGTTGAGTTTTCAAAAATTGCTGGTTTATGATAATGCACCATTACCTGTGTGCAATTGCCAAAAATACCTTCCTTCTTCAGACTAGAAATTCCTTCCTGTTCGGTCAAGTCCTAGTATATATATTCAAAATGGATACACGGTATAGAATAAAATGCCCGTAAATTGTTTTATTTACATGGGTCCAAGAAGAAGCAAATGTCCTCCAAATTTACCTTCTCAAAGGTGAAGATTCTTGTCATGAGAGGTTAATTAGGTGTAGAGAAGATAATAGGAGAAGTTAAAACTCTGCATGGATTGTTATTGGAAAACAATAGGAATATTTCTCATTATGTGTGTGGGGACTGATGGGGTCCAAATCCTTTGTCATAAATAATGTGGCTTTTATAATCTAAATTTTTTTGAAAATGTTCTGTGAAAAGCTCATTTTGAGGTTGTAACTGCTTTGAAATTGCTAATTAGTGGATAATCTGTATTTTTATTTCTTAGAAAGAGTCCTGAAATGTTTGGAAAACAAGTTAGAGTTACAATGCTGTTGAAAAAATTAGTGATTTGACCAGTTGCATGAGGAAATAGTAATGTGAACATCTGTATTTGTATGACAGACCAAATGATGGGAAATTTGTCAGTTTCCGTATATATTTGAAGACTGCCACACTGAAATCAGTAAAGCAATGTGGTTTTAAAGATACACACAGGGGAACTGTTATCTCCTCCTTTGGCAAGCACCATCTATCCATACATGTCTTTCAAAAACATTTCCCTGTGTGCCACTTCCTCTGGGAAATGTTGATGACGTGGGAAAAGTTATGCTATATCATAAGCTATTTGGCAAGACCACCAGATCTGAAGGCTAACCTTTGAAGGTTATCTATGTTTAAGTGTGTTTGATGAAAATTATTAGATACCAGGATCTTTTAAATTGATTACATGTGTATAATGTGAGTTCTGGAATTTTGTACAGACCACAACTCTGTCTTTTATTGGTAAAGGTGAAATAGATGAGAAGGAGATCATGCTGTTCAGACATGCTGCTCTGGTACACCTCCTGGTGACAGTTCGAGATCTGCTACTAACATGTGGCTTGGACACAGCACTAGGTTTGTTTTCACTACTGAATAATGATACCCAGAAACCCAAAGCTTTGTGTGTGTTCTGCAGACTGTCCTTCATGTATGTAGCTGTGATTCTTTGCCATCAGTGTATGCTCAGTTCATGACTAATAGACTGCTGTTTATATTATTCCATGGATTTGTCTAAAAAACATTTACACACTTGTACATATATGATGTGTTGTATCTCAGAATGACAAATTTTCATTGGAATCTCTGTGTGGAAACTGAGGAACATGCAAAAATGGCAGGTCCTTTTGTATTTGCCATCTATCTTTTGCAAGTGTGGAACACTTTCCACCTAAAAATGTTCTTAGGCTCCTTGGAATTGAGGTACTTAAATCTGAGGGCATTTTAAGCAAAATCTGAAATGTTGTCTAATGTGTCATGAGGCAAGGAGTTTGAAGTTACAGCATCTAACTTACATAGAAGCTTTTTTTTCAGCTTTTCTGGTCTTATGCTCTTCAGATTTGGAATATGAAAATCCGTTATAACCCAGCTTAATGCCTGAAATGATAATGCTGAGCTTGTCAAATTTCCATAATTGTGTATTATTGTGAGTTTTCAGATAGCTCTATCAGGATAGATCCACAAGAAGCTGAAGTCAGTGTTTATGAATGCTTTAGGAAAGTCAGACTCCCTCTGTCTTTATAGGAGATAAAGTTCATTCAGAGCATCTAACTTCAGTCTGAACTATCCCTTGGTGGATGGTGATTCCTTAAAATTGATGTAAAATAGAAAACATCTGCCATAAAGTGAACTGTAGGTAAATTAAATTGTTTTCCCTTGAATATTCCTAGCAATAAAAGAGTAGGAAAATAATACAGAATGACTATATAAGTAGAATCCTAAGTAAAATTCTTTTCTACCATTACTATAAACAATGTAGAAGGATGGGAGGAAGGCAAA
This sequence comes from Amblyornis subalaris, assembly GCA_018881555.1. Taxonomy (NCBI): domain Eukaryota; kingdom Metazoa; phylum Chordata; class Aves; order Passeriformes; family Ptilonorhynchidae; genus Amblyornis; species Amblyornis subalaris. Next base: position 1,608,890 of record JACAXG010000122.1, on the reverse strand, counting down.
TGAGCAGTTCTTCCTCCACTGTTTATTGTAGCAGAAGCACTCCTAGATGATATTTCAGAATTACAAAAACACCTATGTTTCCAAACCTGAACAACAACTCACACAGGTAACTGTACAAGTGAAAAGGTCAGAAAAAACTTTAGAAAATTGAGCCAGATGCTAAGTAGTCCTTGTAGTCTTCACTATTGTGGTGTTGTGCTGTGTGATTCATCATGTAGTTATCTTGGATGTATTTTTCCTTTATGCATTTTCAAATAACCCCGGCATTGTTCACCATTTATACACAGAGGGCATCATTCAGAGTTGAGAATATCTGTGATAATATGAAGAGCGGTAAACACACAGGACAAAAAAGCTTTAGACTGTGGTGACAGAAATACTGTTGTTATTGAGTATAAACTATACAGATTTGTTAAATAAAACAATGTTGCTGCCAGCATCTGCAGCTATAGAATGCAATCTTGTATAATTCTAGCTGGAGTTATATATCACATACTACATAATGTATAGCAGTTTTATAAAAGCCATTTATGTACCCAGCTAGTGGTCATAGTATCCTTCCGTATTGGCGAGCCATTAAATTTTCATGTGTTTTTGTGCAAGATACCTTCACATAGATTTTAAATTGATGTGTAGATTAAACACAATGCTTGACAATTATCTTTTGTCACTGCAATTACTTCTTTTGTTGCTTTATTATCAGGTTATTTGTCCAAGGTGAAGGATATCTATAAAAACGTCTTAGAATCCTGTTTGAATAATATCTGGAGGCAGTTGAAGATTGTACAGTACAGCAGCCAGAGAAAGCATGAAACACATCCCAAAATAACAGCACTTCAGTGTGAAATATTAAATTGGATGAAAAGTTATGGAGAGAAACACAGTGTTAAGGTTAACAAACAATGTAACCAATTCCTCTAAACAAACAAAACTGTTCCAGATTATGTGAATAATTACTAAACTATATTTTGGCAAGGGTTGGTTTATGGAAAAAAAGTCTAATAATTACCTCACAGTATCTGCTAAATAATGGTAACAAATTTTAAGAACACTGTCAGAGCAGTACAAGTTTCTGTTTGATCAAATCTCCCCTTATTGCATGCATGAAATAACATGCATAAGAGTTTTAAGATTTGCAGGGCTTTATCTTCTTGGAGGTGGTTTTGTTTGCCTGGTAAGTATATTGTATCACATCAGTTACTGAAAATTATAATATAGCCTTTTATTTGAAGACCTCAGTCATCTGACACAGAGAGAATCAGCACAAGTCATAATTGTATGCTTGTACAGCATGACTTGGAGCACACATATACCACGGAGCATGTGGGTGTTGTTATCCACAGATAACCTTTGCTTAATCAGTGTATCAGGCCAACCTCTTGGCACTTGAATTAAATAAGAAGCAAATATCTGTAAGTGATGGCTTTGGCATGAAAGATAGAGTTTTGGAGGATATTCGGATTATCCAAAGATTTTCTTTCCTGGATACATGAATATTTTGGGTAATATGATGCAGTGCAAAACACCACTTTCCTTTGCAGAATATTTATTATTTATTTACAGAATATTTATCACATTAGGAAATAGATCAAATAAAATGTGTAATGTTTTAAGTGTCCTAACTGTTTGGAATAGAATTTATGCTGCTAAACACAGCCAAAGATCTTCAAGTTTACTTTATTTTAGCTTCTTTCCATACTTCACTTCCTAGAGCTTTATTCTTCTTTTGTTTCTGTTAAGAGTTGCACTAAGAGCTCTGAACATCTTTTGATTAAATTTTCCTGAGAAGAACAATATAACAGCTTATTATACACTCTTTTAGAATTTAGAATTGAAATGAAGCAACAAAAATAAAATGGTATTGATTGTTTCATTGTCTGTCCTTCAACAGACATGCTAGGCTGGTTTTGCATCCTTCTTCCTAAGAGCAACACATTTTGCTTTGTGATACTAGGATTGTGTTGTACTAGGAGGTGGAAGAGAATTTTGTCATCTTGCTGTCAGCTCAGTTGGCTTTTCTTCTGAACTCTGCTAGATGTGATTTTTTAAAAAGTTTTAGCTATAACTCCCGGGTTTTGACTTGCTTGCTTGACTTATAGTCAGGCATGCAATGTAAGACTACATGTGATTTTATTCACAATTATTAATTGTTTACTGTTTCCTAACATTCAGAAACAGGTTTCAATTAGCCAGAATAGGTAGAAGGAGTATTCTGGTTTTAATAAGAAGTAAAGGTTGTATTCAGTAAGCCATTTACTGTTCTATCATATTACATCAATATCAGCTAATATGATGTGAAATATGATAATCTCAATATCCTTTTATTAGCCAACGTTGTTATTGATGCAGGATTGTAATGGGACATTTCCTTTGTAAGGAAGAAGTTACTGCTGGTTTAGAAAAAACCTGAATTTTGCTCTTTGTTTTATTATCTTTTGCACTCATGATTAGATAGAACATGACTAGAAATTTGATCTAGCTCACATGAACATATAATGAGTCTGCTGTTGAATTGTGTGTGGAAAAGCAGGTCTACATTTTAAAATGCAGTTGTCCAAAACTGCTTATAAAGGTGCCAATAGATTGTTCAGTGGCTCTTCTGTGCACCTACTTATGGAAACTGAAATCTGCCTTGAGCTTCTCTGGCTGACCAGAAATTCTTTTCTGACAAAATCTAACATGCTTTTAATGTTTACACATATGATTATCTTGTATCTGTAAGTCTTAAGAGTTAGAAAATGCTGTGTGCCTTCTTAAAATGCTTATCTTGTGTACACCATGAAAAGTGTCTATACAATGGTGCAAAAGTTGAGATCATCCTGTCAGAAAGTATGGTGTAAATCCTGCATGTGTCTACATATTCTTTACATACTTTGCATAGCATGAGTTTAGTTTGTATCGGTTGAAATGACGGACAAGATAAACACCTTCTCTGGTGGTGATTCTTTTTAATACTGTATCAGTTTGGTAGATTCTAATCCTTTTCAATATTTTCATCTTAAGCAATATTTAATGAGTCTCAGATCTGTGGCAGGAACACTTTAGTGACTCCATCTATGGATCAGAAAATCTTTCTAGTTAGCTCAGCAGTATATCCAGTACCTCCCTCCTATACATCAATACCTTGCAGGCTGAATTTTAGATATCTTCAGTTTCAGTTTAGCCTCCATAAGGATAATGCTTCTAATGTGACAGATAATAATCTGTCTAGTACAATAGTAATAATGTGGTATGATGTCTTTAGAAAATGTCTTTAAATAGCATTTTTATTTCTAATCAAATTAGTTTAGGATTTCTTCTAGAACAGCTTTGTTCATAATAATAATACACATATACATCCAAGTTTCAAATTGTTGATGATTGGAGAAAAACTGCCAGCAAAACTTTGACCTTGAATATGGGGAGAGCAGACTTCAGACTACTGAAGGAGCTACTTAGTAAGATCCAGGGGGAATCTGTTTTTAAAAGTATTTGGGTCCAGGAATGCTGGTCACTTTTTAAGAGTCGTCTTTTTCAAGTACAGGAGCAGGCGATTCCACGGTGTCAAAAGCCAAGCAGGCAAGGCAGAAGCCTGGCTTGGCTAAGCAGGGATCTTCTAGAATTGAGGTGGAAGAGTGTATGGACTTTGGAAGTCACTTGTGAACAGGTGACATGAAGGGGCTATAGAGGCTGTTCACTCCTGTAGGGAGAAAATTTATGTGGCCAAAGTTGAATTAAAGCTGGCCAACACTGTGAAGGATGACAAAAAGGGCTTTTTAAAATAAGTCGATAGCAAAATCAGAGAATCAGAGACAATATTGGTCTGTTTCTTGAAAAGGCTGGTCACCTCACAGATGGGAACAGAGACAAAGCAGAGACATTCAGTGCCCTCTTTTGCCTCTGTTTTCCATCCCCAGAGCCCAGTGTTAGAAGACTGTGACTGAGGATGATGATAAACTCCTAGCCAGTCCTGAACTTATTTGAGACTTGCTGCTCCATCTGGATGTGCATAGACTTATAGAGCCCAATGGAATTCATCCCAGGGTACTGACAGAGCTGGAAAATGTCATTGTGGGACCTCTCTCCATTATTTTTCAACAGTCTTGGGAGTCTGGAGGGACCCCAGCTGATTGGAAGATAGTAAATGTTTCAATTTTCAAGAAGGGAAAGAAGGAAGCCTCTGGTAACTACAGACTTCTCAGTCCCACTTCAGTGCCTGGTAAAATTATAGAAAAGGCTATTCTGAGAGTTGTTGAAAAATGCTTGAGAAACAACACAGTCATTGGCCACAGCCAGCACAAGTTCAGAAGAGAGAAGTGCTACCAACTTAATTTCCTTTCTTTTTCCCCTTATGACAAGGTGACCCATCTAGTTGACCAAGGGAAGCCAGTGAATGTGGTGGTTTTGAATTTTAGCGAAGCTTTTAGTACTGTCTCTCACAGTATCCTGGAAGAACTGTCCATCACAGAGCTAGACAAGTCCATAAGATTGGGTTGGATGAGCAATTGACTGATAGGCTGAGCTCAAAGAATTACAGTGTTCCATCAGTCTGGTGGCCAGTGACCAGCGGTGTTCCCCAGGGCTCAATTTTAGGTACAGTGCTCTTAAATGTTTTTATAAATGGTCTGGACAGAGGAATCAAAAGTACATTAAGTGCGTTTACTGATTATACTAATTAGGAGGACTAGTGAACTCCCTAGAGGTTAGAAATGCCCCACAGAAAAATCAGACTAGAGAGCTGAACAGTCATTAACTGTATGAAATATACTGAGAGCAAGTGCCAAACTCTCCACCTGGAATGGCGCAATCGTGGTTATACATACAAATTGAGAGAGAAGAGGCTGGAGCGCAGCCCCGTGGGAAGAGACTAGAAGTGTGGGTCAAAGGCAAGTTGAGTCAGCAGTGCCCTGGCAGCCAGGAGGGCCACCCGTGTCCTGGAGTGCATCAGGCACAGCATTGCCAGCCGGGCAAGGGAGGGGAATGCCCCGCTCTGCTCGGTGCTGGGGCGGCCTCACCTTGAGTACTGGGGGCAGTTTTGGGCACCACAATATAAAGAGAACACCAAACTTGTCTGTTTTCTGTGTCCAGAGGATGAGGATCAAGGTGGTGAAAGGCCTCAAGGGCAAGAGGAGGAGCAGCTGAGGTCACTTTGCTTGTTCATCTTGGGGAAGAGAAGGCTGAGGGGTGACCCCATCAAAGCCTACACCTTCCTTAAGGGAGGCAGCAGAGGGGGAGGTGCTCATCTCCTCTCTCTGGTGACCAGCAATAGCAACTGGAATGAAGATGTGTCAGAGGAAGTTCAGGCACATTAGCCAAAAGATTCTTTACTGAGAGCGTGGTCTTCCCTAGAAAAAACTCCTACGGAGTGGTCAAAGCACCAAGCCTGTTCAAGAAGTTCTTGAAGTTCAAGAAGCTGCTTGGAAGCAGTCATACGGTTTAGTTTTAGGTAGTCCTGTGAGAAGCAGGGAGTTGGACTCGATCCTTATGGGTCCGTACCAGCTTGAGATATTCTATGACTGTCGTTCTGGAAAACTCCAAAGTTTCTATTTTTGCCGTCTGTTTATTCAATCTTGTTTTCTATGCAAAGGAGAAAGAAAGATATATGCAGACTGAAAGAAGAATTTTCTAACATTACTAGAGATTCTTTTCTTCTTACAGATACTAATCATTACAAGGATGGACTCTGAAAAAGAAAAATCTGCCTTCATTCACCCATTATCTAAGATAGAAGGTAAATAATTATTTTGATGTGTATTTTTGAAATAAAAAGTGGCTGTTATTCTGTGGATTGCTGCATTCCTGTTTGAATGCTTGATGCAGGTGTTTCTCCCTTTTCTTCTCATCAGGAACCTTTCTATATACTTTTCTCACTGTTTAATATTTCCTAAGTCTTCCATCAGCCTTTTTTCTTTTAATTTTATCTTCTCCTGATTAAGAATTCTGGTATAATGTTTTCTGTTGCAAGAGAGTGATAGTTTATCTGTCGAGTCAAAGATTTTTTTAACAGAATACGAAGGAGCTGTGGATAGCCCGTTGCCTAATCATATTTGCATCTGTTGTTTTGAACATATTGTCTCATTGTTTTTAGCTGATCATTGGTCACAAGCTTTCTTCCTAGCAAGCTTATTAAGAGCAGTTAGAATTTAAAAGTATTGACTAAACTCCCCAGCGTAAAGCCTTGAATGAGGTACAGATCATATTTTCCTTTAGCCGTATGTTGGTGATCTTTTTTGCTAATTAGTTAAATATGTCAGCATAAGCTGTAGCAATCTATAAAACTCAAGGTAAAAAAATGTTTCCAATATCCTGCCTCACCACTGATAAAAACAGCACTTTCATCACTTCAGCATTTTACCTGTGAGTAATTTCTGTACAAGCTTGTTCAACATTGCAAGTTCAGCTGGTAAAACCAACATGTTTCAGGAATTGAAATTTCAGTAATTTGAGCCTATACATTTGTTTAGAACAAGTCACTGATTCCTTTAGTATTGTTTTTTAAAATTCATTTTCATAAATCTTTCTTGTATGAACCTTATCAAGCCTCATGTATTGTATTGTTCTTTTGCCGTTAAAAATAAAGTTAGATTTCCTGTGCTCTTAAAAGAAGAAAGCCTGTCTTTCAGAATGTTCTGAAAAGGAGGAGGCACGTTCACAGTGCTTTTACTAATAATAATATTTAATGAAAAGTGTTTTATTTGTTCTAGGATCTTAAGTCTTGGTTGCAAACAGAGGTCAATCCAACCACACTTTTGAAAAGAGGCACCTGTGTTATACCAATATTCCTTCTTAGATACATCTTCCAGTTAAAATTTCAAATGTATAGAAAATGTAAAAGAATAGAGTTCACTTATAAAGGAGCAAATATGCTTCCTTTTGCATTATCCTTTAATTTTTCATTTTAAGGTAATAGGATTGTGAGTTTGTGAGACATGAAACTCATTTGCATTACTTTTTCCTTGGGTTCCAAGAAGGAAGTTTCTAAATCATTGCATCCAACAGTACAATACAAACCGAAATTGTATAGGACTTCACCAAGACAGAATCTATAATACTTAAAATTTTGATAACCTGTGTTGTTCCACATTTGCTACTTAGTGCTGGGCATTGATGCATACTAATAGAAGCTCATGTTTTTCATCAACTTTAATTCTTTTTAATCAGGTTTAAAAGCTGTGGTTTTGAATTCCGAGAAAAGAGGAAGCCTTCTAGGTTGTAAAGAGATCATAAGCAAGTAGGTTAAATTCTTGATTTTTGAGAACAAATTCTTTAGTCAGGACTAAGGTCAGTGAAACTTTACTTTTGTTCATTCCCATGGGATTTTCCAGTCTGGAGTAAAGTTTTCATAATATAAGCCTGCACCTTAATTTTTAGAGTGGAGAATTTTTTCTACTCTAGAGAATTGCTTAGTGAGGCTCAGACTTAGAAAACAAATAATTGCATATTCCTAACCTCATAGTTTGTTTTGCATGTTTTAGAAAAACCTGTTCAGAGAAATACGTAGAAAAACATGATTTTTGCATGTTTTAGAAAAAGGTGGTGAAAGGGCATAACAGAAGAAATGATAAATTATGACGTTTCTGGAAAATATAAATATTTCAAGAGCAGATAATTGTAGGGGGAAGAGTACAGCTTTAAATTTTTCAATTAATTTTTAAAGGAGTTGGAATTTTAGCCAGGAAGGGTAAATATTTTTTTGTAAACAGATTTTAAACAGTGATAATTCATCAAGGTAAAACTGAGTTTATTTTGTTCTGAGGGTAATTCTACCTACACTGAATTTTATTCTTATTTTGTTGGGTTGTTTTAAGCCTTAGTAGATATTCCTGCATTGTTGTACATAATCAGCAAATTGGAGCTGACTTCCCTTGGACACACTTCTCATTAGTGATAGAATATGATTATTCTGAAAACTCTTGCTGGAAAAATCTGTGTAAAAATCTGACTGTTACTTACGTGACTTTTAAAACCACCCTCCCTGAAACAACACAAATGGGTAAGTGCGCTTCAGAATTGTAATAAATAGTTAGGCTGACATATGAAAAGAAAACATTTTCTGTTCCCTAAAATGCTACATTCATGTGCCTGTGGAAGAAAACGAGTAATAAGTTATGAAGGCTAAAGCTAAACAAACAGATCTGGGTCATTCATACAGCAAGATAGGAAGGTGTTTTTATTTCAGTGTAAACCTAGTTTTGGCCAGGATCTAGTTGTACATGTGGGTTTGTAAGAGTCTTGTGCCAAGTTCACAGGTTGTTTAGAGTTGCTGCAAGATGTATCCGCCCTTCCTCATCCTAAGGGAATGTTGTAGATCTAAAGTAGTCTGAATTAAAGTCTAATTTCAAAGAGATTCGGAAGAGTTTAATGAAGGGGGGGGGAGTATATAATGGAAGCCTTTTATTGGGGAAGAATAAAAGCTGCATTTTCAAAAGATATGTCCATTTAATGTATCTTTAGTTTCTTGCTTATTGTACTATTATCTTACATATACAAAATGTTTCAGGGAATCATGGTGGTTCCTTTCTTCTGGAAGTACAGATTCCATATGTATTTCTGACAACAGAAGGTCTTCTTAATATGCCAGATATTCTTCAGCTTTTTGAATCCAAGTGAGTGAAAATAACCTATTTAATCATATTGACTATTTATTTTCAGATTTCCAGGACATGTATGTTGTCCTACTGCATCGTGTATTAGACATTTACTTGGCAATCAGGTACATTTCTGCAATTACACTATTAGCATTTTAAGAGACAAGAAGATTGCTTTTCTGTTGAAGTTGAGATTCACATGCAGGTCAACCAGAATGGAATTTGCCAATTTTTTTTATTGTTATAATGAGCTGGTACTTTTTAATCAAAACAACTTTTTTCATTATCTACTTTTCCCTGAAAATGATAACATTATCCAATTTTTTTTTTTTTTCTTTAGTGCTTCTTGGTGCTTGGGAGGCTTTGTATTTAATTCTTCATAAAAATTGCTTTTGGATTTTTTTTTTTTAATCTACTGGATCTATGCTAAAAACTCAAACTGAACAAGAGTAAAACATCTTATTTTCTGATGTGTCACAGTGTTTGGGAGAGGCTAAGTTCAAAACAAAAGCTAATTTATTCGTACAATTCAGATCTACTATTCACTTAATTTTCAATACTCTACAACCTGTACAAAGACTGCCAGGGTTGTAAATCATTCTGCTTCTGTACTGGTCACTCACATAATTTTCTTGAATTTTGCTTTCACAGTAATAAATACCTGGTAAAGGTACCTTTTATCATGAGGGGAAAGAAAAAAAAAGAAAGAAAGAAAGAAAGAAGAAAAAAATTAAGAAAGAAAGAAATAGGAACCAGAGCAGCAGTATCTCTCAAACATAGTGACAGAGATACACATAGTTGATTTCACCATGTCACTGGAGAGGGATGCCAATTTTGATCCTAGCTGTGGAGCCATTTTTGATCTGTGTCCAGTTACAGTTCAGTAGGGGAAAAAATCATGTATCTTTGACATTTAAAATTTGAACACACGCTTTTAAAGCTGACATGCTTTTAAACTCTGACTTGATCAAGTTCTCTGTTCAGCCTGGTGGTAAGCCAAATAGCCAGGAATGCCCTTTTGTTACTTTCTCACTAGCTCCTTTTAGCACTGATGAAGGAGTTAAATAAGTGAGCAAAGAGCTGTACAATTTCAGGAAAGGTAACAGTTTACTTTTTCTTTAATGTCTGAGTACACTGTCCATACAAGTTTCTAGGGGACATACTGCTGGCAGATTCAGGTTTAGGTCTCTTGTGTTTCCTAGTAAAACACAATAGGAGGCTGTGCTGCTGGCAGTTCTAAGTCACTCAGAAAAATGTAGGATCATTGGCAATGATGGGAGCAATGGCAAACAGGGAGTTTTCGCTCAGTTTGCTTTCCCTTGTGCTACACAATCATGAAAGGAGGAAAAGAAATGCAATATGTAAAGTTAGTCTAAAGGAGTTTCTAAGTATCTGTCTTAGTTTCTGTATTATGTCTTTTTTTTAAGTTGAGTAATTATATTAAGGGGTGTATGTTATTCATTTCCTTTAAGAAAATAATATTATTTTACTTGACTGAGTTTTAATAAAATAATTTTATTTCTTCAGGTACAGCATTACCTTTGTTGAAAGAAGCAGTAGTTACTCCTTAAGGCTCTTTGGAAGTATAGATCGATATATTGTGTTGACAATAGATGAATGTACTGCTATCTTTTTGCAGGTACAAAATGAAACTACTGTGTTCAAATTCTGTTATGTGTTGGGTTCACTTCTAGGCCATATCTTCAGGCTTCTAACATAACTTTTGTTCCTCATAATCATATTTATTTCATGCATTGTTTCACATCACAAATCATTAACCCTAAAATTCTGTCTGTGCCAGTTTGACTAGTTTAAAATGCTAGTTTAAAATGTTCTCCATTTCTTCACCAAAGTGTAACATTTGACCTGTGATTTGATTCTATTAAATGTAGTTAAAGGATGCATACTTGAAAATAGGGCTCTACAAAGAAATTTTGTAATGACCAATTAAATGTATTTGTGGCTATATTCTCTCACCAGGGTACGTATTAATTACTCCCATTTCAGGTTGTTATCTGAATTAGTCTATAGAATAATTTGTTCTACTTTTAATAGAAAATAATAGTTTAAACAATAGCACAGTACTTAAATTCTGGTATGCCACAAGACAGATTACAGGTAGAAGAACCGCTTCTGAAAGATAGATAAATAATAAAATAATCAATTAGTATAACAAGCACATTCCTATGCTACTGCAATTGGTGATGTTGTACTTTATATAGCTAGTGTGGGTATAATATTGTTTGTATAGATTAAGTAAGTACCTCAGGGGTTTATAACAATATTTTGCACTGTTAGAGTTCAGAAAAATTTTAAGAACAGCCTGAACAGGTATTGGTAGTGTTTATTTCTAGGAGAAGGAAGAAAATGCATAAAGCAGGGAATCAGCCTTTAAAAGTTCAAAGAAAATAAATTTGGGAATACAAGCTAGTTCTCCCAATTCGCATACATGTCTGTAATGCTTACATTATTTAGATGTATTTATGTTTGATCTAGTTTCTGCATATTATATCGATGTTCGTTAAAAGCTTGGGGCAACCATGGTAATGTATTTATTCAGTTTTTACTCTTTATTTAAATTCTATGGTAGAGTATGGAAGAACTAAATTATGAGGACTCCTGTGACACTGTAATATCGAGGCTGATAGCATTATCACTCCAATATACGTGCTGTTGGATTCTTTTCTATTCCAGAGAAAGACTGAGTTTAGAGTAAGTTATGAAATTCTTTTGTTACCCTGGTATTTTTAAAACAAACTTGTCACTAAAGGAAGCTGCATATTAGAACAAGTTGATACTCTTTGTTCTTTGAACTTCTCTGTAGGAATACATTTTTCTGAGAACAATACAAATATTATAAGCTCATATTTCCAGCTTTGGGTTTTTCACTTAGTTGCAATGTTACAATGTTGTCATGCTCCTACAGAAAGACTTAGTAAAACTGTAAAGTAACTGTGGTCATTGGAAGTTGCTTTTTATTTGTGAGGATATTTTCAGTCTTACACAAGAGCTAAAGAAATGGTAGTTATAACATAACAGAGTTTGAGGCAGGCAATACTAACATGACATGTATTTCAAATCAACACATCCAGAAATTTTACAGCTCTAAGGATATGAAATACTGAAATTACTCTTACATCTGTTTGAAGTGAATTGACCTCTACAAATGCATGGTTATGAAAGACTGTGTTAGCACTACTGCATATAATTTGCAACAGGGAAACATTCTTCAAGTGTTCTTCCAATGCATCCGTAGTTCTCCTTTTGCTGTGGAAGGACACCGTTTGTTGACGTAGTTCATAAACACTACTTTATTACCTCTTGTGAGATTTTTTTCTATAAACAAGTGGTTATGTACTCTCTGTGTTTTTTCTCCAGTGTCTCCAGTGACTGACCTTGATCCAGACCTTCTGCTTCAGACCAGACTTGCTTTGCTGTAGACTGACTCTATTTTCTTCCTCACAGTCCATCCTTCAGCATTCAGTCCCTTAATGTATCCTAGTTCTCCTTCCACAGATATTAATGCTCAAACTGTACCAGTATTCTGAATTCCAGGAAATGAAATAGACATTTATTAAGACATGGAACAAATGGTTTGGGATTATTACATGTGCATGTTAAATATTGATGATCCAGTGAAACTGTTTTACAGGTACAGTCTCAAGGGAGATACTCTGCTTAACCTTGTCTTAATTTATGCCACTCTAATTGAACTTACACAGAAGTCAGAAGACTTTGAAGTGAAGGTAATTCTTTTCTGTATTAATCTTCAATGATATGATATTTCTAAAGAGCTCAATCAAGTATGCCTTCTACATCAAAAACATAAAGTAGCTCGAAATTACTATAATAAGAGAGGATCTTAATTCAGTGCTGCTAAAATCAGTGAAGACTGTGTTGATTGCAATACAAGTTGAATCAGATTCAAACAGCAGTTGAAGTCTTTTTATGACTAGAAGTCAAAAAATGAGACTGTACCTCTAATAAATAATTAGAATATATATTAATCCTCCTTATGTCTTAATTTGAAATTTCAGATCAATAGTATGTTGCTGATGTAACAGAAGGAAAAAAAGGAAAAATTTTGTCTGCTGTCAGCTAGTTTGCTTTTTTAATGGGACAAGATAAATTAACTGTTTTCTTTAAAAACCAGGAAATCTAAAATCTAGGAAATCTAAAATCTAGAAAATCTATTCTAGTCTCTAGAATAATCAAATTAAAAAATGGGGCAGAAGTTTCATTCAGCTTACAAAATTGATGTTGGTAATTTATATTTTTGAATGAAGTAGTATCTTTTAAGGCACTTTTTCACTTATTTCCTCTAAATGTTGAGTGCAGATCTTTATGAAAGTCATTATTATTTGCATATTAAAATTTGTATAAAATTTACCTGATTAAATGAAATTTATAGAGAGGACAAAGCTTTTTTCATGTCGTGTACCCAGCAGTGTAGTTTGTGTGGAAATTATGCCTTCCAAGTGTTACACATCTTCTTAAATTGTAATAGGCATCTCACAATTGCCTGTTTTATTAGAAACTCATATTATACCCAGGAACTTAATCAGATATAAAAGACCTATGGATAAATTAATTAATTTCACCTACACAGGATTTTCATAAATAAGGATTTGCAGCCAGGCTAGTGGTCAGAGGTTGGAGTTCCTCTGCATGGTAAGCATGGATCAGGTTTAATTACTCCACATTACCAGCTCTTGTGTTCAGGGTGACCTTTAATTTTCACCTCAAGTTCTGTAGCAAATTAATCCACTCCTTAGAGTAAGTTTTAACAAACAATATTCTGTATCACTTTTAGGTAGTTCTTATGCCGGGGATTGAAGAGACAGCACTGGTAATTCGTCAGATTGCTGACAACATTTTGATAGCATCTAATATCAGTCCTCATGAGTGGCTGGACAAATCCTGGCTTTCTGTCTTGCCATCTGAGGTTTGCTTATCTTCCCATGAATTTACAGTTTTCTTCCTGTTTCTAAGACTCATAAAATTCTAGGCTTTTTTGTTGTTGTTTTCTTAAAATCTATTATTAAAATAAGCATTCTTTTATACATTTGTATATATATGCAGATATATACACACATACATATTTTTAGTATATATGCAGATATATATATACACACACATACATATATAGTATTTCCATCATCCTTGTCAGCACAATTAGATGCAACTTGGACTTTCCCTGTGCTTTCACAACTAACTTGTAGAGAAGTTTATTCTCCACATCTGCCTACCAATTTGTACAGTTCTACAGTTCTAGGCACTAGTTCAAAAAACTAACCAAATTGTAAAAGATAAACATACAGTGGCTCACTTAGACAGGAAGCCAAATTCAGCCATGCTGATCCATTACCAAAGTCAATGGCATCACTTACCAACTTGCTTTAGTACCAGATAGGAGAAACTTGTTCAACTCATGCAGTTACTTGTTTAACTCATTCTAGTAAATGCTGGAACAGGCCCATCGATCACTGTCGAATATATGGTATTTTTTAACTTGTATAGTAAGGTTTTCAAATTAAACATAAAGATTTGTTCATTTTTTTGTGAAAGCTTTGAAGTCTTGTAAAGCTGAGATTGTTTTTGGATTTTGCAAAATTCAGGGGCATTATAAAGCAGGTATTGGCATGGCCTTTCAAGAATGCAGTATTGGATTATGGGTTTTCCAGTTTAGAGATTAAGGATACTGGTAAAAAATGGAGAGGAGTCATTGTATTGTGTCTTTGTTAAAGATATTTGATCCTGGCATTCATTAAGTGCAGAGTTTTATGAAAGTCACGAACAGGAAGCTGACATATATAACATGCTACAGCTCTCAACTTGCTGCCCTATTTGTGACATTCATACTCCCCTTAGAAACTCCTGCATTTAGCACCTGTTTCATTGCTGTTAACAAATACAACTTTTGTAAAACCAAACCAGTTTTGTCAGTTTATGTTGATCTAGGTAATTCTAAATGGAGAATTAATAGTAAATCTGGTAATGCATTTTTAAATCAAGTTTACATGATTCACTGGTTTTAACGTTTAGAAAATAAACATCTTTAGACTTGCTTTTCGTCAAACTGTTATGCAGAACTTACTCTTTTTCAGAAATGATACTATGTTATATATGTAGTTAGAAAAGGAGGTTTTATTGGACAATAAAAGTGCACTGTTTGAAAGCTCTCTTTCTATGATATAGTCTATGATTTATTCAATTGTGACTTTGTAGTAACATAAAAAAAAGGAGAAAAAGTTTGTCAGATATCGATCTAACAAAATAATTTCCATTTCCAGGCAGAGAAATGCCTGCTTACTTTTCCATGTATCAACCCTTTGGTTGCTCAGTTTATGTTAAAGAAGGGATCTTCACTGAACAGGTTGTTTATTTCAAGCTTTGATCAACTCCAGGAACTTCTGCCAGAGGTTCCAAAAAAAGTTTTAAAGGTTGGCCAAAATTATTTTATGTATTAGATCAATCATTTTTTACTGTTATAGTATGTGGTTGTTTTGTTGGTTTTTTTTAACTGCTATATGTGCATTTGCTAGTATAATTTAAAAATTAATTATATGCTTTAGCATATTATTCATATCTAAAATATTGAGTCTGCTGATTCTCAGCAGATTTTGTTAAGTCACCATAATGTTTGTGGGAAGATAATGAGAGCTTTTCCTTAACTGGAAAAATACTCATTAGATCAACTTCCTCCTCAAGCTTCATCACATCAAGTATTGTATCAGCACTTCTGTGTTTTTCTAATGTAAGAGATGTTTTCCAATTAAGTATTTCCAGGACTGCCCCTCCCTTCCTTCCTTCCTTCCTTCCTTCCTTCCTTCCTTCCTTCCTTCCTTCCTTCCTTCCTTCC